>CM035440.1:122270425-122395425 GCA_020310875.1 Ceratopteris richardii | reverse complement strand
TAATTGAAAACATGATCTATATCCACAAGAAAATGGTAACCATTTTGCGACAGTGCCATGTACTGTAGAGTTGTTGCTCCCGTCAACAGGGAGGAACATGGAACCAATCAAAAGAAGGAGAAGCGTTAAAGCCCCATCATATGTGAAAGTAGATTAGTCCGAGACCAAAGAAGGATCTGCCAATTGAGCACAAAAGAGAAACCCTAGCTCGTTACAAACTAAACTTATAGTTATTTTCTTAAAGAAGAAGTTATGTTTAAGAGCAATTCCCTCAAGTTGAATATATTGAAAGAAGAATTGTAGAAGTGAAGGGCATCGTACTCATGGGACCCTTCATATTTGAGAAAGTAGGGGTTAGATTGCAAAAACATCACAAGGATAGAGCTACCCATAGTCATTTAGTTTCAATTGCCTATAGACATTACAAGGTAGACTGGTCACAATAGCACCGACATCTCCAAGAGCCCACATGAATTGATCATGCAACTTCAGCCTCAAGAGATGAGTGCCTAAGCAACTCGCCTACAACTCCTTATCATTCTGAGTCTTCCATCTAGAATAGAAGTTATATCAATTACTTCATAATAAGCTTTGGTAAATCTTGAAGATGCAAGACAATTTCTTTTTCAGAATACCTTAAAAATTACAATAAAGTGATGTCAAGTATGTGTTAAGGTTACATATTTGGTTGTTTATAAGATACATTTGAAATGTACATGTGCATTAGTTCAGCTGATTGGGTGCGCTCATGGATAGGGGTGGGGACTGAACCCTTGGAGGTTGCGGCTAGACACTCCTTGACTGATGAGATGTTAAAACAAATTTCTTTTCGGGCTGCCCAACATTCTCATTTGGCCATGAGGCAATCTCTATCCAATGTCTGCCTCACCGAGTCTTTGGGCTATGTATTTTGATAGTTGCTTATAGTTCAACTCTCATTTGTGGTATTTTCGGGGTTCGATAGGTGGTATACTTTCTTTCATTGTACTTTCAAATTAATTCAAGGTAACGTGGAAAAGTACATTTCATTGGTGGAACTTGCTTTAAAAATACTTGGAAATGTGCTCTTGCTTTCATTGTACTTTCAAATTTATTCAAGGTAACGTGGAAGACTTCGAAATGTGCTCTTGCTTTCATTGTACTTTCAAATTTATTCAAGGTAACGTGGAAGAGTACATCTCATTGGTGGAACTTGCTTTAAAAGATACTTCGAAATGTGCCCTTGCAATGCTCCAGCTTGAACGTCTGCATGCTCTGGACAGGGTTGATGATGGTAAAGTTGAGGAAGAAAACAAACAATGTAAGCATGTTAAGAACTTGTCCGCAGAGAAGGCTGTTCTCATGTGACAGATTTTGCATAAGGGCTAACAAAATTTGCGGTGTGCCTTCATGGTGCAAGCATTACCATCGATGCATCGAAGATTTAGCTCATCTTTTCTTCGATTGTCCCAAGTCGTGCATTATCTGGCACCATGTGACGCGGATATTGAGACTCACGAACCAAATCAATTGGCAACATGCACTGTTAGGTGAGGCAGTTGGCTGCTCATCAAGGCCGTGGAATGCCATGAGGGGCGAGACTCTTTGGAAGATTTGGAGGGAGCAGTGTGCTATCAATTTTGGCCAAATTCCAAAGGAATGGTCGATTGAAAAATCCTTGTTTCTTCTAGGTAAAAGAATCTCCCAAGATAAGAGATCTCCACCGTTTAAACATCACTATATTTATCTCCTCAAAAATAACAAGTTGAAACCTAAATGGGTCTCACATGAGGGAGACAATAGATTTGTCGGCCTCATTTGTAATGCCCTCTAGCTTGCCGTCCTCCTCCCTTGCATTGTGGGATTTGGAGGTCCCATGAGCACTAGTCCCCTTCACTTGTAACTTTTCTTTATTTTAATTAAAGTCCGGGAGAATAGGCCAAGACCGAACTTCCTTTTATAAAAAAAAAAACAATGTAAGCATGAGAGGCAAATTGGCAGTACGTCATTCAGCAGAAATCAATGAAGACTGACGTATCCAACATCTATCAGCAAAGTCACGCTGCGGTTGACCTTGAATCCCGGTTCTGTCTCTATCTTGTCTCGCGATATTCCTAGAAAAGCTCCGCTTTTGTAGTGATATAAAAACATAGACAGCTTTTTATATACATATTTCCCTCTCTTTCTAGAAACTCTTGGGCTATTTGCAGATCGTGATGCCCCCGCGTTGACTGTCGGTACTTTTTTCTAAGTTTACATCGAAGTAATTAGTGAGTAATAATACGTATGTTGGTGGTCTTCTAAGAATGGTAATGTCCATGGACGGTCTAACTACATCGTCCCATCAAAGGATGCGAATATTACAAACTGAGTAACTATGGAAAACATAACTATGAAGAATATCCACTTGTAAGGTCAGAATAGGCTTGAAGAGCTTACCAGGCATGTACTTTTGTTTTCATTGCTACAAGCACGTCGTTGGGCATTTCTTTGTAAAGAAAAGCAAGCTTGCTTCGATTCCGATGCGGATCTCCTTATTTCGTACTACCTCGAAGATACTTCTATATCCTCTCGAGTGACTGATTCTCTCTCTCTCTATCTCTCTCTATCTCTCTCTCACACACGCACACGCATACACACACAAAGAGCATTTGTTCACGCGAATCTTTGATCTCTTAAAAGTGAAGTACCATGATACAATGTAAGCGGCCCACATTTTGGCAGGGAAGCGGGCTTCTTGAGTCAAGGAAAGTTCAACGATCATTCATCCTCCCATTTGAAGGACAGGTAGAATAATATCCAAGCTGCATTAATGTATATGGGATCGAATATGTATTATGATGAGATTGACATCTCTTTAGAGCAACTTGAACATAAGGACAAATTTCACAAAGGAGAAGTGAGATCTCAGACATAATGGCAGTCAATGGATTAGTTTGTCGACTTGTCGTGAGAGTGCGTACGTGATGCAAGGTCTGGTTTCGTGCTAACAGCTATAAAGAATAAGAGAAACTACTTGCATCCACAAATCACTTCGTACTCATGAAGTTCTCACAATGTGTGTCAAAGATGGAAACATGTTTCGAGCTTATATACTCTTACAAAAGGCAGTCCATCAACTCAAGTGAAAGTAAAGTGATGCATAGCTATGCAGACTTCCTTTTTCGGAATTATTCATTTTTGCGCGAAAGCATGGATACAAGCTCCTTTGAGGGTTCGGTCACGTCTCGTCCGGTTTCGAACCATATTGCAGGTATATGGTATATGCGGTAAACCACACAATGAAACTATGCGAGGGAGTGTGGGATCAACTAGATTCCCTCATGACGAATTATACATTTGATGCATATGAAAACATTCAAAGTGCTTTTCATCGTGATTAAGCAGAAGAAGAGGTTGAGAGTTTGTACAGCAAAAAAAAAGATTCACCATTGTATAAATAATCTACCATCAACCAACTATCTAAGACGACTAGCAAGACCATGAGTTCAAAGAGAGAGCACCTTTCCACCCATATGCTTACCTCTAAGCCATTGGGGTGCATTCTCTTGGGCTTGTCTAAGTGTTTAGCCAAGTATCTCTTATGAGAACACTTTCTCAAGTGTCACCACATCCCTTTTAATCTCCCAAGGTCTATCAAATGCTTTCTAATATCTCATTTAGAACCAAGTGGCTCCTAGAGAAGCCAATATTTTTTTATAATTCTTCATCATTTTGACTTCATAAATCATGACCTAAGGAATCGGAATTACTTGGTGCACCATTTTTTAGGGTCTCTACCCAAATTCTTTGGCCATCCTTGCTTAGAAGGCTCTTCCAAAGATATCTAGTACTAACTATCAAGGTCACACGTGCTTTGCAAAGATGAACAAATCTTTTCTTACTTAACCAATCCCTTTGATGTAGATTCCACAGTTTTGTTTATGCCATAGACTACTATGCACATCTCCATACATGGTGGTGAGGTCTTTGAGAAACCCCTCATAAACATGAAGAACTTCCTTGTTGTTTTCAATCATTGGGAACAACCATGACAATGGACCATAGACTAGTCTTCCAATATAAACAACTTTTAATGGGTCTTTTTGGTATGCATGAAGCTGAATGAGGATATATAGTTTACCTTGTTGCAAGAATGCTCAAGAATGTGTAATATCACTATTGAATTTTTGTGCATGCTAATGTTATGTTTCTTTTTTTGAAGATGTAATAAGTTTTAAATTCACTTGATTGCTTCTTTCATTTCGTTCAAGATTCGTGATTCATTATCACAACTCTTGCATTAGGGATGTCCCGTCTTGACTTGTATGTATCAATTGATTAGGTCCCAAACTTTTTGTTGGAGCATGTGAAGTGATTCACAATCTATTTAATTATGTTCTACATGGTTCCTAGTCTCAGCTATAAAATAATCTTTCAAAAAATTTCATGGGACTACTAGATTTTGTGTTTTGAATAGACTGGACAAGAATTTTGGAATATGCTTCATATTAGAAGATACTAGCATGAGGGAAAAAATTATAAAAGTGATACAAGATATCCCACAACCCAAGAATGATAGATGTGAATAGCTAGACGAGAGATGATATAGGAGATCCCACATATGAAAGAACATATGAAAATCAGGAGAACTTCCTTGATGTAGATGAACTAGATACAAGATATAGGTGGAAAGCTCCCATGCTAGGCCATGACAAGATGACATACTAGATATCTAGAAACTAAAAAAGAAAGGACTAGAACAACGATACATAATTCAAAGAACTAGAACTTAGAAAGTACTTACTTGGAGACTCTAACTCTTTGCGTTTTTCATACACACATTGGCAAGATTTAGGGTCTTTGTGGTCAAGCCCTCCTTTATAAGGATCCAAGGATAGGGACACTAAGGAAGTTACAAATTGATGATGTCACTCATGATGTTACCAAGCCAAAAAAGGGTCTTCAATTGTCCAAATACGGCAAGTAGAGACTCGTTTTCTATGGTCTGAATAGGATTGTGATGCTAGATTTTGTAAAATCTTCACCAATCATGGAATTTGGGATGCAAGATGGTTTTCTTTGTCTCAATGGCTATTATCTATCCTTTTCTATTTCTCTTGTGGGGTTGGGGTTGGAGCATTGTTAGATGACTTTGAGTAGTTCTATGCATAGATACATCTTTGGAGGTGGGAATGAAGGATTTCCATTGGTAAGGTCTTCCCTCTACTTGTTTCTTTTTTAGTTTTCTCTCAAAGAGGCAATTATCACATTAAATGAATTGGGTGATGTATTCATTCCATGTCTTGACATCTTTAATCATGACTAAAAGATTTCATATCATCTCTAAAATCCATCTAAAGTGAAGTATGAAAAACAACCTCATGCCATTTGAGATCATAGATGTATTCCCTAAATTTTGATTTGAAGGTAGAAAGGGCCATTACACTCATGAAAATTCGGAATTTGTGTTTCCACCACTCGAGTCAGGTCTAGATCTTCATATATGGCAATAAACTTTCAAACATAACCCCTAGGGCCATTAATGACATCCATCCTTCCCTTCCATTATTAGGGTAAACCATGGTAATGTTTGAACAGACTCTATATTCTCAATAAAATCCACTTTGGATGCATCGTGGAGGTATTTGTCACTTTTTCTGGGAATCTCAAAAGCTTTTTTGATCACCATCAAAATTTTCTAGCATGAAAATCTTGGTATACATGAAAGAGATGGTGAGAAATTGACGTACTCGAGCACTTCTTGATTCATTTGAAGATATCCAAGTTTTCTTGCAAATCATGGATAGTTTCTACCAAATAAAGAGCATATCTTATCTTGACTTTTGTTCATTTGAAATGTTATTGGAGATTCTAAAGTGATGGAGCAACTTGTTCATTTGTGTTTTCCATGGCCCATGGTCTTCAGTAGAAGCTAGCCTTGTAAAAATCTCAAAGAAGCTTAGATTGTGCTCTAATATACAACTAATATAGGAAGTACCAGAACTCTACTCTCATAGGTATGAATAACTAGACTAGATAGGTTACAAGAGATCCCATAGCTCAAGACCATAGGTATGAAACAATGTGACAAAATGATACAAGAATATTAAAATAATATAGGAATTCCCAAAACTTTGGATTAATAAGTATGGGTAACTAGACTAGAGAAGATACAAGAGATTCCGAATTTGGAGAACATAAGTGTGAAACAGGATACCAAATTTCCAAGATCTCCCTTGATGGAGATGAAGTACATACAATATAGGGCTAGAAAAGTTTTGATACTACAAGATCATAGGATGACAAGAAAAGATATTTTGAAATTGTGCTAGAGAAGACCACAAAAAGTGACTAGACAAGAAAAAGAGCTAAAACTTGGAAAGTACGTATTTGGAGATCTTGACTCTTTGATCTTCCAAGAATGGCATTGGAAAGATATGATTATCAAAGGTATTGCTTTGAGATGATGTAATCAATTTGAAATGAGGTTCCCTAATCTAAAAATAAGACATGTAGATAGCTTTTCTTAGGGTTTTTTGGTGCTTTTGAGATGATTGTGATAGTAGATCTCTCAAATTCTTCACCAATCATGCAACATTAGGCAAAATAACACCCAAAAAAGGGTCCTTTGCTAATGATGGATTAAGAAAATTGACAAATAGGGTCTTTCCATGTGTACAAGAATATAACATTCCTGTCTCTTTCAATCATATGACGAAAGCTTTTTTTAAGAAAATATGCTAAAGTGCCGCTTAAGTGATATAATTTCTTGTATTCAGTTTACAATTTTCTGATTTCATACAAAAGAAGATATTTTGCACACCACACAATGCAAATTCTTAAATTTCCAATAGAGAAATGATTTTTGAGGATACAAAATATTTTTGGGTTCACAAAAATCAATGATGTTTCGGTCACAGTTGATACATCAAATCAAAAGATTGCATTTCACTTCCACGTGTACAAAGATTTTTTGTCTATAAATACTCGCAAAGTTTGTGAATCTCGGTTTTCCACTTTTAGTGTTCTACTCTTTCTCTGAGTGTTCGAATGGCTTCTACTTCTCATCATCCTTCCAATCATGTAACCTCATGTGAGGTTTACAATATGTGACATATACTCATTAATAAAACCACCAAGAAAGGAATGACTTTATAAGAAAAATAGAAATGAAAACTTACTTATCAATATATGGATAAACTATATATTGTATCTCCTCACTAAAACTCTTGAGAAAATGAATGATTTATCCATGTTTGTATAATATACACTGAGTCAGAAGTGGATCCAAAATAAAGAACTTTCTTGAGACTGACTCCTCACATTCCTAGATTAAGTACCTACAATATAGAACCATTAGCAGATGCATCAAGGACATCAATGATTGATAAAATGGAGCATATTATGGCCAAAACCTAAGAGCTATATTGACAATGTTGTCAGAGATATCAACATTGAAGTCTCAACATTTTCTTGTCTTCAAGCCTAATGTCAAGCATGAAGTTTTCCTCCCATGGCATTGAGGCATTGACAATTACCTGGCCATATCCTTTCTTTAAAAGCTCTGAATTAGACTTCTTTAGCCTCTAAATGTCCTCAAGGATAGTAGATTCTTCTGTCATAAGAATAATCCTTCTCTTCTCCTCCTCAATCTCTACTACATTTCTTGTGAAGTGGTCATGAGAAGGGACCTCTTCAATTTTGACTATAGAGGGCTTAGGCTTTCTTACTATAGGTATATTAAGAATATCAAAAAGTTTATGATCATGCTTGTCAAGAGTTACAATGGCTTGATCAAACTTGTATCTTAGCCTGGACACAAGAACATAGTCCTTGGCCATAAGTATCACCCTATGACAATGTGCTGCACAAAGATAAACATCATTAAGAAAATCAATTGCAAAATCTTTTGCTGCTTCTTGCAAGCATAGAAGAGCCTAATATGCCATTTCACATTCACAAATGGTAGTGTTCATCATAGAGCAAAGATTGGCAGAAACTCCTTAACCATTCTCATGAAAGGAAGCCTTGGGATGCGAAGTCCCACATTTTTCTGAGCTCTTCTGATTTCCCTCATTGATTTGACATGATCTTTAACTCTCTAGAGTAGGTGCATGCCCCTCTAGAATAGGCCCTTTGTTGCTCTTGAGGGTACAAATTCCTAGCTGTCTTCTTTACCCTAGTCGTGATCTCTAAAAAAGAATTGAAGGCGATCAAACACATGGAACAACAAAAAAATCAAGAATTTATTAGATGACCAATTCAAGAAATTAGGGCCATCCCAAAATCTCTGATTCCCCTAATCACTTGAATGGATAGTATCAAAAAAATCAAGGTCTTTGCTTTCTTTTCATGTATTCCAGGAAGTCTTTATAGATGTTCCTACCTTAAAAAATAAAATAGATCATACACATGTTTTTTTACTAGACACGATGGATTCAAGCAAATAGGTCAATCCAAAAATCTCAGATTCCCCTAATTGCTCGAATCAGTCGTCTAAATAGCATGTTAAAAAAATAGAATCCTCTTGTGTTTTGGCTTGATGCTAAAAGAATAAATAATCTTAAAAAGCCTTTAACTATGCAGGACCAATTCTATCGATTGGGCAAATCGAGTAATCTCCGATTCCACTAATTGCTTGAATCGATTGTGTAGAAGATACCAAGCTCATGGATATTACCTTGCACACCATGAGAGCTCAAGCAGAAGAGGACTAAGAGAAATTCGCAGAAGAGAATTGGAGCATGAAAACTTCTAGAAATCGGGAGAGCACATATGTCACAAAAAAATAGCATAAATGAAGGCAGGAGCTTAAATAGGTCTCAAGGTTGAGTTGATTGTCGATGCCATGTGGTAACATCTGATTGGTCCACATAATCTAGCCATTGGAAATCCTAATGTACATTTCCATGTGTCACTCTTTGAGTGGTCCACATCATTTGACTGTTGAAATTTCAAATTCAAATTTGCCATGTGGCACAAATTCCTTGGTCCACATCATGTGACCGTTTCTTTCTCTCTTTGCCTATAAATACCACTTGCCTCACTCATTTATCATTTTCAACCTTCATCAAATTTTTGCCTTCATAACCAAGCACTCTGAGCTCTAGTCCTATAGACAACGGATTCAAGTGATCATGCCTCTTTGAGTCCCTTTGATTGTGCCTATTTGCCTGTATGGGTTCCCTTTGGACATGGAAGAGAAGAATCATTTTCAGATGCAATGAAAATCTTCAATCCCACCTTTGATTTTGAAGCATTTGTGGAGAAAAGAAAGGAATTTCTTATGGTTGAATGGGAGACCTTCATTAGGATAGTAGATGGTCAAGAAGTTATTATAACTGGCAAAACATATATCTGGACTTATCCGTGTCAAATAAAGAACTCAAAGGCTTTTCCAAAGCTCTCTCAAGCTGCTATGAAAGAGTGCTCTCACAGACGCCAACCCTTGTAGGTGAAGATTTTGACCAGCGACAAAACAATTTTGGGATTTACTCAATATTTGGATGATGATATTCATTTGTTGAGGTAGCTAAGAACAAAGGAACAATAAGGATTGACGAGAAAGAACTGATCCAAGAGGAAGATGCGGTTAAGTTACATGCCTACATGAAAATTCTAAGATACGACCGATTCAAGCGATTAGGCCCATCGAACAATTTTTGATGAACCCATTTTCTTGAATTGGTCCTGTCTAGATTTGTTCCTTTTTATGGCTTTGTTAGCTTGTCCCTTATGTGAACAAGCCAAGTAGCATCTATTTGCGATCATTTAGAAGAGACGGCTGATTGAAGTGATTAGGCCCATCTGAGACTTTTCGATGAGCCTATTTGCTTGAATCGTTCATCTTTTGGATTCCTCTATTTCATGATTTAATTTGCTGATCTAATAACTATTCCTCATATTTTTGCATGGACATCACGAAAGGGCTACCTTCTCTAATGAAAATGATGATATTTATGACCCCACTGACTCAAGTGATTAGGCTTATCTGAAACCTTTCTGATAAGCATGTCTGCTTGAATTGGTCGTGTCTATGAAGATCTTCATTTGCTATTTAAAAAAGGCCTTTATTTGTCAAGAGTCATAAATGATGGCAGGTGATGGCAGATTTTTAATGATTATGATTTACGATCCATTCAAGAAATTAGGCCCATCCAAGATTTCCTAATGATCCTAGTTGCTTGAACTATTCGTCTTCTTTACTCTTTTTATATATTCATTTTTGTCCCATGTCATTCAAACTTGTTTTGCCCTCTCTTATCTTTCTTTTTCATTGTATCCACAATTATCTATATTGGGTGAGGACAATTATCTTGGTAGTGGCAAGGGCACAAGACAAGTTATAGAGAGTTAAGGAAAAGCAAAACTGAATATAGATTGAGTCATTCACTATCTTCCAAAGTTGAATCCAGATTTATTATGTGTTGTACATAAGTAGTATAGTGAGGACCCTAATTTTGCATTATTCTCTCTGAAGACTCTTTCAAAGTACATGGGCTTTTTCTTACTACACTTTAATGCATATAGGATTTTGCTTCTTGAGATAACTATAGCGTTCAGGATTTTTTACCATGCCCCAAGGCTCAATGCTTCTAGACTTGGATATTTCCTTTCTTATTCAAGCTATGCAATAGTTGTAGAGGTGTCAGATGTACAAAGTATTTCTGGATATAGGAGAAAGGATTTCCTTAGATACAAAGGAGATTTTCCAGAGTCAAGCACATTCAAAAGACTGAAATAAGAATAAATATTTCATTTAAAAAATTCATGAGTTCAAAAACTGTATATACATCCATATGTATTTTTTGCCGAGAAGAATTGTAAAAGACATTCTAAATATTATAGCTTCAAACTAGAATAAAATCTCATTCTTTTCTGTAAATCAGTATGTTCTAAAAGAAATGACATCTAGTGATAGTCTTCATTGACATGATCTATATAGATTATCAGGTGATGATATCTAGCATGTGCTTCTTTGTAATTATCTTCTATTGAACCAATCAAAAAGCCCTTTGAAAGCATATTTTGGTGACTCCTCCTTTTCTTGTGCATCTATAGAAGCTTTTTGTTGCTTGATAATGAAATTTTTCCATGTGTTAGTTGTTCCATGTGGCAAGTGTTTCTTTTTTTGCAAAGAATGGACCATGCAGAAGAAGAATATGCTATAAAAACATAAAGTTAAATATCATGATATGTTTATTTAAAAACACAAGTATATTGGAGGAGTAATTTTCTTTGAAAATCACCAAGTAGTAAGTTATGTCTTTAACACTCCATGCCTTTGTGATGGTTTCTATAAGCTCTATGATTGCGCTTCTAATTCAATCACATATGTATCAAATGTAACTTATTGCCTCATCATCTTCAAAAATTTATCTAGTCTGACCCAAACCTCGATTCTTTTTTTTGCTATTGCTAGATTGCTTTTTACATTTGTTGTAAACTCACAAAATTGTTTCCAACAATTCCACATTGCATTTAGTTGTTTTCCATCGGTGTTGCTGAAGAATATTCTTGCTTTTACACCTCCCATTGACACATCTTGTAATACATCACCTGTATTTTGTGAAAGCTTTGGATCTTTTCTTAGATGAAAACCACCATTATGAGATCCTATTTCTAAAAGTAGAGATTCACACTTTTTTATGCATTCATCTACAAGAGATGTAGGCTTCATGAAATATGCATAATCCAAGTGAAGATGGACCAATTTATCAATCATGTTTAACTCTGCATGTAGCATACATATGTGTACATTAATCGATTCTATTGGAAGTATGGATCCCAAATCATGGCAAAACATGAGTCATTATGTAGATTAACATTTTTTCTGGAAGGAGCTTCCCCAGCCTTAGTTCTAGGAATCCATCCTCTTGTACCAGGACTTTGCATGCAATACAAACAAGGGTACTTAAAATTTGCACACCCACTTATAACAAACATGCATTTTAGAGTCTTTAAGTTTCCACTCAAATGCCACTCAATTTTAAAGCTTACACAATGGTTCACATTCAATAGTTCTCCTTAGTGATGCCTTTGGATAACATTTGGAATGTCTATATGTAAGAATAACCACTTAAGTGTTTTATCATTCTCAGATGGAACTCGAGCACACCCAACCCACCATAGCTGCTTTTCTAATTGTACTTTGAGAGATGGAGTGTCCAATTTCCCAAGGCTATAGTCCAAAGTTCTATTCATTAGTGCAATACGTATTCTCTCCAGCTTCTGATGTTTTTTATTTTGAACTTCATCAAGTTTTATTACAAATTTCAAAAGGCCAAAACATTCATGTTCTTTTATATTTTAGATCTGAACCATGTATGTCTAAAGTCTTATTATGTCTATCCATATCTTATTAAATGCATTTTAAGTGAAATGTAAAGTTTGTGTTCCTACCTCGTAAGGCATGTTACCATGAATGTGTTTATAGTCACCAATTTCAGATTTGATACTCTTATTCAAGCAAAGTTGATAGTTTCCTACATGATAAGGTCCAGGCAATCCAAAGCCTTTTACTTTATTAAATTTAAGAAAATCATACCAAACTTTTGAAATTGCTCTATAACCCTTTCTATTAACTCCAAATCCATAAAAAACCTCCTAAATTTGAGATGGTTCTAGCAAAAAATTCATTTCTTTCATGAGTTTTTGAAAAATACACCATTTCAAGCATACATTTTCATTAAGTTTCAATAGTTTTAGAACGTCATTCTGACTCATACTTTCATTATAGAAATGAACATGATAAAAACTACTCATAATGTTTAAACCTAGCATGTTTGTTACATGATCTCTTACAATTTTCATTCTCTTTTTCTTCTGGCCAAACTTTTCAATTAAATCTAAAAAATGTTTAAATCATTTTGATCGAATTCTCAATCCTATAGGAGTTTCTTTCAGTTTTTTGAATGCTTCTAACTGAGAAGACAAATGTGACAACTTTATTTCTACATCCCTCTAGTGTAAGTCTATCTGATGTAGTACATTTTGCTGATAGTAAATGTATTGCATATAGTTATTTTCAATCTCATAGAGCTTTTAATAATAGCCATGTAAACCATCATCACCATGTCCTACAAATATCATTCGATCAGGGAGATTATGAAACAGTGGATACCTTCTAGTTTGTGGATCAATCAGATAAACAACTCCATCTGCCCATATGTCGATATGTTTTTTGCCTTCTTTGCACAATCCATCAACTTCACAAGCTTGAAGAGCCCTTCAGAATACCTTTCTTGTTGTTGCATACTCTTGACTTATTGCAATGTTGATATGGAACTTATCATGCAAACTTCACTTAGATGAAAGGCCACTGAGAGTGTTTGAAATGAGATTCTCCATGGAAAAATTGTTTAGATTCACGAGAAAGAAAGAAGCATATCTACTATGGAGAGGAGATTAAAAAAGTTTAGAACGTCCTAAACACACATTACATAAGTCGAAGAAGAAGAGGGAAACTTGAAATTTGGTGAATTCCTGACGAGCACAAACTTTGAGGCAACACACTTTTCATGATTATCACATGAACTTTATCTCTCTTACAAAACTAATATATTTGCATAAGACACATTTTAAATGCATGTACATGAAATTTTTTGAAACGATTTGACAACATTAATCTAGATTAAGAAAACTAATTGAAATCCCTACACGGCCCTTTTTTGTCTTTTTTCACCTTAATGATATTAAAAGTTACATGAAAATTTGGATTGAAGATTTTTTTGTTAGTGCCCATGATAGGTTTATCATGAATTTTGTTTATGTCTTTGACACTTTATTCATTTGTAGACTCCATATATTACCCAAAGGCCACTATAAAGGAAGTGACAACCCATACCTAGCTTTGTGGAAGGAAAACTCTTTTGCATATTTATGGATTACATGAATACTTTCATCTCTAATTGACTTTACTATTTGATTTCTATCTTGAGAGTGCATTGGTTGAAACCATCACTATTATTCTATTTGCTATTACTAAGAAAGAAATCAAATTATACTACGTTTCTTCTCTTCTCTTCTTCTAGAATGATCTTTCTTATATATTTTCTTTTCTATATTTCTTAATAAAAATTTGAAAAAGTGTATTTTTGTTAGTTTCTTTTGAACAATAGAATATAAAATCTTATATGCATTACCTCTCTTACTTTCTAATCTGTTGATCCATTTTGGAAGAAAGATCTTGGAAATCTTTGTATCCTTGATTATCTTGTAATGAAAAAAAAAGTGATAATCAAACTATTGAAGAGTATAAAATATAGAGTACCCACAACAACAATCATATACTTTCTAATGCATATCGTCTATATTATTTTGAAACTAAGAAATTTTATATCTGTATATACTATTAGGATAGTAATATTTGAAGTAAATAAAACACTTACAATAGCACGTATGGATTTCCTAATATGTTTCATATGTACTACTATGCAAGAAAGGTTCATAGTGATTCAAACACCGACAAGAGCTCATGTGTATTTCCTAGTATATAGCATCTATACTATCATGTAAGTAAGGTTCATGGTGATTGAAAATACTCACAATTCTATCAATGAACGTTTTGATATATATCATATGCAGATATTAGTTGATTAAGACATTTAATGAATTACATACCCATAAGAGAGGCCAAAATCTTCAAATATGCATCATCTATACTATTGTGTGAGAAAATTTATGTTGCTGGAAAACCTTTAACTACATCCATATATCTTCTAATATGCATCATCTATATGATTACAAGATTTCTAGTCAATCACGCACCCACAATACTACTATAGAGTTTCTTAAATGTATCATCTATATAAGAAGTAATATTTACGATAAGTTAGACACTCATAGTAGAAGCTATGAAAATTCTTAACATTTATTATGTAAACTATTGTGAGAGTAAGATTCATAAAAAGTTAGACACTCACAATGTTCCCTCTTAAACGTTTTAGTACTAATTGTATATTCTATTGTGAGAATAAAGTTTCAATGAATCACAACAGTTTCTATTATATTCTTAATAGTTATAATCTATGCTACTGTGAGATAAACAAGTCAGAAGAATGCGAAACAGACAAAAGCCCCTAAGTACTTCCTATGATATTCAAAGATTAGGAATTGGGAAAAAAATTCAAGCAATCCCAATAGTTTCGAGCGATTTACTATGATAATAGTTAAAGTCAAATTAGCGATTCAGAAACTCACAACTGTTCTACACAAAAATTATTAAATGTACTCTATAGAAGTGTGCAAATAAGAAATGATTTCTACAATTATAACATACATATTTTCAATGCATTCATATATCGATAAGAAGCATGTAAAGAATCGAAACGTATGCATGTGATGATTCTCAAGACAGAATATTCATTGACATAAAACATACACATGGATATTCACATCATGTATGAAATAGATGCAAAACAGATAAGAAATTTCAAAACTCAAGAATCGAAACGTATGGATGTGATGATTCTCAAGACAGAATATTCAATGGCATAAAACATACACATGGATATTCACATCATGTATGAAATAGATGCAAAACAGATAAGAAATTTCAAAACTCACCGTGATCGATGGATAATCTAACATGATCATTTCATGTTCAATTTTATATTCTTTCAATCGTAGTGTGTGTTTAAACTTTTTCAATTAAGAAGACTTTTAATCGTGACAATGGCCGTCTCTATGTAGAAATAAAAACGTATGAGATATAATGGAGATGATTATGATTTCCAGTGCATAATAAGATTATAAAATTTACAGTGCAAAAGCTATTGAATAAGATTATAATATGATTTCCGGTTCAAAAGCTATTAATCTTATGAATACCATTGAATCTTTTTCAAGAAGTAGATACGTAAAACCGTTGTGAAGATGAAATACAAGATTAACGGAAACAAAGCCCTGAATTTATGTTATTTAAGAGTACTTCCAAAAGGCATGCCTTTCATGGCTGCAACTTATGGATTAGATCGCACATCGTTCACTTCATCGTGCAGATGAATATTGAGCTGAAAAGAAAATCTGATTCTGCGCCAATGTAAATAAGATTAAGTACAATACCTTAAATAAGGAAATTAATTATGATTATTTCTTTCTTCATGTAGACCCACAGTAACCAAGAAGAGAGTTTACTTGCATGATTTTCAATGTGTTAGAGATTGCGACTGTTATTTTTTTCTTCATGTGGACCCCATTAACCAATAATAGAGTCTTTTTGCATGATTGTCAATGCCTTGTTTAATCGTTTGTTATCTCGTGGGACGTAGAAACATTTACAGATCGAACTCCCCTCTAAAACCAGAAACACAGTCTCTCTTCGCATGATTGTGAATGCGCTATTTAACTGTTTCTTCTCTGATGGACGAGAAAAGAAGTAGAGATCCAACAGCCCTAAAAAAAAAAAAGCGAGGAATACAGCTCATTTTCAAACGTGCCGTGTCACTAGGGATAAGGAAAGACCACCTTTCGGCTGTATATTTCTTTACTATGGAAGCTCAATGAGAGGTAGCGATGGCGTCTCCAGCCTCATTATACTGTGACGTCAACGTATGCACGCGTGGACGAAGCTGTTGCTTGTTAAGTTTCGTCGTGCAGTACAATGTAGTACGCGTTCGTTGACTCTGAGAGATCGTTGCGAGGAAAGTAGCGTCACGCATGAAGCGACAAAGTTAGGGCCATGTTTAGATGGCGTTGACACAAATCCAAAGTAATCATATGCTAAATTTCTTAACTCTCTCTAATCGTGATTGAAAGCTGACTTTGGGCAACGCCCTCCGCTTATAAAGCGGGGGGTATCCAACGTGCCAAAGGGTCGTCCTTTGATGATGGATTATCTTTGCTCTTTTTGCACATAGCAATAAACTCCGAGAGAGGTCCTCTCAAATTCAACCGACCTCTTTTTCTTGCACGTTGTCCTCTTTTCATTGGTTTTACACACACACACACACACGAGAGAGGGAGAATAAAATATGTATCCTTGGGACATTTCGTCAAAATCAAAGACTTTGCATCCACCCTTCCTCTGAATACAAATTGTTTCGTGCAAATTTAAGGAGGAGTATGCGCACTTTTGGCCCATTAGGAGGAAGAAGTAGGACCTCCCTACTTATCGAGTCTGACCTAAATTATTCATTGTTATTAGATGCTAACGCTCCAAAAGGGCCAAAGATCATATAGTAGCCCATCTGTCTCTTTATTTCATATCATATGAGATCTATAAAGTGTAAGAGTAGAGTTCTAGCTTGAATTATTATCATTCCTCGTGCTTTTTTATAACTGTACTAAGATGTCCCTCCAAACATACCGTGGAATGATACAATAAGCTTTCTTTCTATGAACACCATGAAATGCGTACAAATGGTCATTACTTTATTCCATATTGTCTATCAAAGAGCAACTTGTACACACACAATTTGCACATGTTCTCTTGTACCTTTTTTTATAACTAAAAGATTGAAGTAGTTCTTTCATACGGGCCACTCTAATATAGTAGAACATGCCCGAAAAGAACTCCTACATCTTGCAGGATTCTCTGTTCGGGAAGAATAGAAAACATATTACTACAGTACAAGAAACATAATAAAGTAGAAGAAATGTAAGGCCTCATAGGATAAAGAGGCAAGATACACCCCACATTCAAAACAGCTACAATTTTTACGAAATAACGAGCCTCGTTCCAAAGGAATCTGAAATTGTTCTAGATTTCCATTGTGTATGTCTAATGAATATTCATGCAAGATTCTTCCATTCTTGTGCAAACTCCAAGATCTGAAGGCTTTAGCTCTCATTTTTTAGCACTCTAACATACAACGTGGAGTTCACCAACAGAAAGGATGGATTAGAATAGAAACTTTTAGGAATAATTACACTCGATCTCAAGTTGAAACAAAAAGAACGCATCCATATAGAGAGTTTTCTTGTAATATCAATAATAGTTATTGTTGGAGACATCGTTTATTGGCCTAGAGGCTACATATAGTGCGTGCTCAAAGGCAGTCTTCAACTTTTAACCTAGAGACCTAGGATAATTGGATGCACGAAGGCCATAAGTCCAAAGACCAATCATCCCTCCAATGAGGAAGGGAAGGTCTACAATTCACGTTGGGATTGGAAACTCAACCCCACCCAAAAGGTGTGGAGCTTAGCCACTATGCCAAATTCATATGAAAAAAATTCACATGTCTTGAATACTTATTTTGGAGAAAATATAATAGGTGCTATGAGCATATATAAGGATATAAAGGTATCAAAATATTTTTTATTTTCACATACAAAATATTTGAATGGTTGAGAGGAGTTGATCTAGGAAGAAGATAATGAAGATCTAGATAGAGGACATGAAGAAAATATGCAATGTATGGCTGGAATCCACCTGCCCACGAAGGCACTCTCATGGAGAGATCTATATATAGAGGCATATGGTTGGAGGAGAGTAACCTCTCTAGCATGTGGTGATAGTAATCTTTATTCTCTTGCATTGGTATCAAAGCTTCAAGCTCCCATGTTGAAATTAATGCTTGATGATATTATTCAAGCTCTAGCCTATCTTTAATGATCATCTTTAGATATCTAATCCCTTCTGCATGTTTTTTCACGTGTGTGAAGATTTTCATACCATTTCTTTTTGCATGTGTAAATTTTTCTCTTGATTGTTGCAAAAGAAAAAGAATTGTAAAGTACATTCTATGTGCATGTACTATCATGGGATTCGAACACCCACCCCTTGTAAATGCAAACTATGTTGTAACCATGTTTTCAATTTTGTTTGTGTGATATGTTGAACAAATATTTCTTTAATCAAACTATTTGTGATGCTCACATCGTTCGATCAAGAAGCAAAAGATTGATTTGAGTAAATCAACCTTGATAGATTTGATCCCATCCACAACATATGAGGATCTCATGTCTTAGCCAAGTCACCTCCACTACGGTCATATAATAATTTTTTCAGTGATAGTAAAAAGGCAAAAAAGCTCTAATGAATGGGATTTGAACCCACATCTACTTAGCTCATGGAGTTCATTTGGCCGACTTGTACACTCCATGTCATGATATGCCGATGAATATTTTATAAACTATTTCAAGTCTTTTTCTCTCTTTTACTGTAGAAAAAAGGAGTTCCTTATGATTTCTATGTTTGCAACAAAGAAGAACCAATGTGAGCATCAGATCCGTGAATTAGGTGAAGCTCAAAGATACAACATAAATATGACCTCGGGTTGTCGAGGGGCATTGAACTCATGATCTATATGTAGCGTAGAGATATTAAATCCATCATACCAACACTCTACATGGTCCAAGGGATCCGACACGACTCTATGGTTAAGAGACCATGGATTGAACCCTTGACGCTGTAGTTCAAAGGCTTTCACTCTACAAAATTCACTCGACTGGAAGATAAGATTGAAATGTAGAATCACAATTTTTGTTTTGGATCCAAATCTTTTCACAAGTAGACTATGAGATCTTGGCATTGGAGAAGCACACTTTCACCCAGATTGTGTCCGCACCTACCTAGAATCATATGATTTTCAGACCACCATTGAATACAAAGAATCTTAAGTCTCTATGGAGTGGATGGCTGAAGCCTCAAGAAGGACTATATGGCTCTTCTAATGGACAATGGACGGATGGATGAAGCCTCAAGAAGGATTATATGGCTTTTTTCATGGACAACTCATGGGTGTAGCACAACCTGGATATACATATTTTCCAATTGATGATTCTTTTTCATTCATGCTTGATCTTGTTTTCATTTTGCACTTCATCTTAAGAAAAGTTGAACTAAGGCAAAGATTTTGATAGATTAAGATTTATTCTAATCTAAGCTAATGAAAGTATCTTATCATTTCAATCATGAGAAGCATTAGACGCACTTGATGCATAACATGGAAACATGAGTTCATGCACAGAAATGAATGATTGTTGTGCATTTCTCCTTCCAAAGTATGTTTTCGTGCATATCACACACTTCCTTCTTGTTTAAAAAGATATTTTTTGCACTCAAGCTTGTTGGTGCAGGAAAATCATCAATTGATGATTAGGAAAAAGTTTGAAGCTAAAGAATGAAGCAAAGATCAACAATATATGAGGCTTTAAGTTTAGTGTATGGTCAGAAGATGAAGACTTGTATATACATATGTGTACACTAATCTTGTAATTAGTTCATAAAAACTTTGTATCTATGGTGAGTTGGGATGTAAACATCTATATATACTTGATATAGATGTACTATGAATAAGAGAGATGATGAATGAAAAGTTTTAGAATTCATTAGAGACTTTATAAAGTGAGAAGAACATGAATTATGAATCAGATGTATAATTTCTCTAAACAGAAGAAAGTTGCACCTAGATCTTTTGCTCAACACTCCTTCTATGTTTATCTTCTTCAGAAATGCCTTTGTACCGTACAAGTCTAGTTTTATGGTTGAGTGACCAGTTCTGAGAGTTTTATTCTACTCATCTTGAGAGAATTAGTAAGTAGGAACAGTTACATGTGTACACGTGAAGACGTGAAGATAGGTACTGGCACAAATTCAATGATAAGGTTTTGATTAGATCTCCCTCCATAGTGAACATTTTTGAACAACTAAGCACTCATTCTTTAAGTTGAAAGGTAATCTCGTGTGGGTAAAAGCATTTGAATAATCGGGGTCTACTTTGGGAGAACCATCCATTAGAAGTTGCAGGTGTCAAAGTCGACTACATGAAAGATGAGTTTCATACATGAGTACAGTATTTGACGGAGATCTCAAGATCTGCTAATCCTTTTGAGAAGTTTTAACTTGGAGAACATGTGAAAGATTTAGAAACACATTGTACAAAGTTTCATTGAAAACATTACACATTTGGTCAATCAATGAATGGATTAATTGTAGCAGACTTTTATGAGTAATCTATTTCTTCACACTTAGTTCAAATCTTGATAATTTGACAATAGATTTCCAAAATTGGTTGAGGCTTTGAGTTATTCTTGATATAGAGGTACTCTAACATCAAGGATAACTTTTTCTTTTGGAGATTAACACTCTCCATTAGTGGTATCAAAGTAGGAGTCATTAGATTTGAAGAAAGGAGGACCTCGACTATTGCAGATATAGAGAAATTAATCTTTTGAAGTTTCAAAAGGTGAAAGTTTGAAGTGAATTAAGCTAGAGAAGAAGGCCTGAAAGCTATCAAAAGAATCAAAAGGAACTACATTCGAATTAAAGTTACATTCCTTATTCACAAAGCTTGAAGATATATTGCACAAGTGAAGAAAGGATGGGAGATTCTCTTCCAATGAGAAATTGGATAGAGAAACTATCCTGCTTGGTCAATGAGGATGGAAGCTCATCTTATGAGCAAAGATCTGATAGGATACATGATGCGTGAAGAAGAGAAACCAGAATTTGGGGATCCTAGTGTTCCAACTAGGGAAGAGCTCTCAGATTTGAAGACATGGATGAAGAAGGATGCTCAAGCAAGGAGCATTATCTATATGGGAGTCATTGACTACCTGCTACCTCACATTAGAGGACTTGAAAGTGCAAGTGACATATGGTATGCTTTGGAGGAGCATTTCCAAAACACTACAATGTCAAGGAAGGCCTCTTTATGGGTAGAGCTCATCACATTAAAGAAGAAAACTTCTCAATCTATTTCTGATTATGTAGCAAGGATGAAGGATATTGCAGATGCATTAGGAGCACTTGATGAAGACATTGAAGAGGAAAAATTGGTAAGACAAATACTCACAAGTTTGAGAGGAGATGATAAGTGGAAGACTTTCACTCTATCCACTGAATTGTCACTAGATCATTTCACTCCTAATTTGAATCAATTGCTAGGACATATGCTAACCTTTGAGCAAGATGTCAAAGGTGATGTTGATAAAAGTATAGGTCAAGCAATCTATTCAAAGGATAAGAAGAAGATTAACAAAGGCAAACAACAATTGAATGAAGATGAAGGCACTATGAGCCAAGCTAACTTCCGAAGAGGAAGAGGAGGTGGCAAAGGAAGAGGAAGAGGCAGAAGCAATAAAAATGATGTCAAAGCTTACTAGATTGGTGGTAACACTAATCATTTAGCTCATGAATGTTGGCATAATAATCAGAATAGTGGTGGATATAATCATAGCTTTCATTCAAGAGGAAGAGGTAATAGAAATCAAAGAGGTAATTTCTGAGGTAGAGGTAGTAGAGGTTTCTTTGGAAGGAATGCAGGAAGAGGCTTTCAAACTCAATCCTACAATAATACCTACTACACGTATGCTTCAGATCAGAAAGAGGACTCAACCTTAATTATGAATGCAACTTGTGAATGACAAAGTGAACAAGAGTCTTCTACATAGACTCTAGGTGTAGCAATCATGTGAGTGGCAACATAGCTTTGATGATTGATTTGGAGAATAAGGTGAGTAATCATATAGTCCAAACATGTGATAACACAAAGCACAATGTGAAAGCCACTGGATTAGTAAAGGCCAAGGATGGAAGCACTCTCTTGAGTAATGTTTTGTATGTTCCTACAATTCCAAAGAATCTGATAAGTGTAGGGCAAATTGTATAGAAAGGTTATGAAGTAAGGTTCACTAATGATGGGGTTTTTGTGGAAGATCCTAGCAATGGTATAAAAAAATTGTTTTTGGGAAGAGAGAAGGAAGGCTGAGCACATTGATAATTCAAGGCAATGTTGGTTATGCCTTGTTCATTTATGGAGGATAGAAGATCTCTGAGTTTGATTTTTGGCTCAAAGGACTTGGACATTTAAATGAAAGAGGTATTAAGGATATGATTACCAATGGTTCAATGCTTGGATTGCCTAATGTTGCAGGCCAACACATGACAACTAGATGTGAAGCATGTCAATTAGGTAAGTCTCATAAGCAATCATATAATAAGCATGGTTTCATGTATTTAGAGAAGCTTTAATTGGTGCATACAGATGTTTGGGGTCCATCAACGGACTTTAGCATTAATGTTTCAAGATATTATGTGATTTATGTTGATGATGCTACCAGGTGGATCACTATATATGTGATCAAAGATAAATCAGAGGTGTTCAATACATTTAAACATTACAATGTGTATGCAGAAAGAATCACAGGGCAAACATTGAAGAGACTAAGGTCAGATGGAGGGGGAGAATATTTCTCTAATGAGTTTAGTGATTACTTATGGAATGCAGGTATAAAAAGGGAAGCTACTTGCAGATACTCTCCTCAACAAAATGGTGTAGCAGAAAGAAGAAATATAACTCTTGTTGAGTTTGCAAGGTCAATGATGAAAGAGAAAAATTTGCCTAATTATTTGTGGGCTGAGGCTGTAAATACAACTACTTATTTGGTTAATAGACTTCCATGTAAGTCTTTGAATGGTATGACACCTTATGAGGCATGTTGGGGTAAGAGACCTACCTCAATTCATTACAAAGTGTTTGGATGTTTGGCTTATGCATATGTACCATCTCAGTTAAGGCATATATTGGAACCTAAAGCTAACAAGTATGTGTTCATTGGTTATGATGATAAGCAGATGGAATATAGATTGTGGAGTCCATCCACAAATTAATTCCATGTGTCAAAGGATGTTACATTTTATGAGAAAGGTACTTGTTATGCAGGTACAATTAATGTTCATACAGGTGATGAAGAAGTCATGTCCCAAAGAAAGGGGAAATCAAAGATTCAAATTCATGATGATGAAGAGATTGTTGATACTCAAATTGATAATGAAGAGTTGCCAAGGTTTGATCTTGAATATGATGAACCAGAAACTTCAAAGAGTGGAGAAGCTAGAAGGTCAACAAGGAATAGAAAGCAACCCTTGAGCTACAGTTATGATACTTCATCTTTTACCACTAAAGATTATGTTTAGATGGTGAAAGTAGAAGAAGATCCTTCTACATATGATGAGGCAAAAGGTAAGGAAAATTGGGAGAAAGCTATGTAGAGGAATATGATGCACTGATGGAGAATGAGACATGGGATTTGGTTCCTAAACCAAATAATCAGAAAATCATTGGATGCAAATGGGTCTATAAGACAAAGAGGTATGCAGATGGAAGTGTGTCTAGGTACAAAGCTAGACTTGTTGTGAAAGGGTATGCTGAGACATATGGAGTAGATTATGATGAGACTTATAGTCTTGTGGCAAAGATGACAACTATAAGGACTCTCATAGCTATTGCTGCATGTAAAGGTTGGAAGCTATGCCAATTAGATGTGAAGAATGCTTTTCTAAATGGTTATATTTTAGATGATGTTTTCATGGAACAACCAGAAGGTTTCAAGGATGAATGTTATCCAGAGTATGTATGTAAGCTCAAGAGAGCTTTGTATGGTTTGAAGCAGGCCCCAAGGGCATGGAATTATAGACTTGTGAAGTTCTTGAAAGAGCATGGTTTCCAAGTGTCTAAGGCAGATAGTAGCTTGCTTCTTAAAGCAAGTGATGATGGGTTCATTTACATTTGCATATATGTTGATGACATAATTTGTATAGGTACAAATGAGAAGGGCATACAAAGTCTAAAGAAGCAAATGGATAAAGAGTTCAAGATTAGTGACTTGGGAGACATGTCATATTTCTTGGGAATGGAGATTTCATATACTCAACATGGAGTGTATGTGACTCAAGAAAGGTATTTGAAGAATTTTCCAATCAAGTTTCAAATGAAAGATTGCAGGGTAGCACCTACACCGATGGAGGTGAATCATAAATTGAGCAGATATGGAGGAGAAGAATTCGAGGACATGAAGCTATATCAAAGTTTGGTTGGTAGTCTAATCTTCATTGACTAGGCTTGATTTTTCATATGCAGTTGGAGTGTTGTCTCAATGCATGCATTGCCCTAGGAAAAAACATTGGATTGCACGACAAAGGGTGCTAAGATACATTAAGGGTACACTCAAAGAAGGTTTGTATTATGGATTCACATCAGATACAAAAATCAAGATATATAGTGATACAGATTGCGGGAGGTAATCTTGATGATAGGAGGTGAACCTATGGGTATTTTTGTTATGTGGAAAATGTGTAAATATGTTGGT
Source organism: Ceratopteris richardii (assembly GCA_020310875.1). Taxonomy (NCBI): domain Eukaryota; kingdom Viridiplantae; phylum Streptophyta; class Polypodiopsida; order Polypodiales; family Pteridaceae; genus Ceratopteris; species Ceratopteris richardii. The sequence goes on along the minus strand of CM035440.1, from coordinate 122,370,426 downwards.
GTTCTAAGGAGCTTTGTCATCCACACAAACACAGTATAAAGGTATGGTTGAAGCTGCAAAGGAGGTTATACGGTTGAAGACACTTATGAAGAGTTTTGACATCATTCAGAGTACAACCACTATTCATGGAGATAATATGAGTTTATTGTATCTAGTTGCTAACCCTACGTTTCATGCCAAGACTAAACATATTGAGATCCAATATCATTTCTTGAGAGAGAAGGTGATTGATAAAGAAATTTTCTACAAAAGATTAGATTGTCGACATGTTAACCAAAATCTTGGATGGACCTAAGTTGCAACAGCTCAAAGACATGGTAGGTATAAAGAGGGGTGTTGCTTGTGCAGGATAATCATCAATTGATGATTAGGAATACAAAGAATGAAGCAAAGATCAACATATGAGGCTTGAAGTTTAGTGCATGGTTAGAAGATGAAGACTTGTATATACATGTACACTAATCTTGTAATTAGTTCATAAAAACTTTGTATCTATGGTGAGTCGGGATGTAAACATCTATATATACTTTATATAGAGGTACTATGAATAAGAGAGATGATGAATGACAAGTTTTAGAAGTCATTAGAGACTTTAGAAAGCGAGAAGAACATGAATTATCAATTAGATGTATAATTTCTTTGAATAGAAGAAAGTTGCAGCTCGATCTTTTGCTCAATGCTCCTTCTGTGTGTTTTGAGAGTTTAATTGTAATCAAGTTGAGAGAATTTTAAGTAGGAATGTTTACATGTGTAAATGTGAAGAAGTGAAGACAGGTACTGGTGTGAATTTGATGATAAAGTTTTGATCAGATCTCCCTCCATAGTGAAAAGTTTTGAACAAATAAGCACTCATTCTTTAAGTTGAAAGGTAAGCTATGTGTGGCTAGAAGCATTTGAATAAATGGGGTCTAGTTTGGGAGAACCATGCATTAGAAGTTGCAGGTGTCAAAGTCGACTACACAAAAGATCAGTTTGAGACATAGGTACATTGTTTGAAGGAAATCTCAAGATCTAGTAATCCGTTTGAGAAGTTTTAACTTGGACAAGGTGCACAAGCTTGTTGGAGTTAGACGTCTGCAGAAGCATGTGAAGAGCAAAAGGAAGAAGAAGAAGCTTGGAGCACAACACACAATACTGAATGTATTACCACTAGAATGTACAAAGATAAGTAGCATGTTAGGGCAATAGGCATATATACAAGCCAAGGGAAAAAAACTCCTCAAGAGGGAAAAAAGTGCACCAGTGGTGCTAGTGTGTTCACACACATCACTACCTAAATATATCAACAAATCCCCCCTTGGAGTGATGCATTGAACAACCAGCTGGTACTCATGTATAAGGAAGTGCCAAGGTATGTGGAAATCACTCCACAAAAGGAAGTAAGCCCAAAGCTTTGCATAAAGCTTTAGACTTCTCCCTAGGTAGAGCCTCCGTGAAAAGGTCTACAATGTTCTCCTGCGTAGGCACATATGCCAAGGTGATCTCCCAAGTAGAGAACCTCTCATGAAGCAAAATTCACTAGTGGACAGATGAGTGTCATAGCAACCAGCCCAACCAAAGTTAGAAAAAGCATGCAAACCTAGTGGTAGTGATCCCCCCTTGGGATAAAACAACCATTAACCACCTGCCAATGCTTGACTCCTGGGCAATGCATAAACTTGCTCATCTGTGAGATAGAAAACTGAATATCTGGCTGATTAATGCATAAGTAAATCAAGCATCCAACAGCGTGCTAATAGAGAACAACATCAAATGCATCTCTAGCATCATGAAGAGTGAGTCATAAACATGTCTCCATAGGAGTGGCAATAGTTTTATAGTCTTCAAGGCCAAAATGCTGCAACAATATGTCAATATATTTCGTTGGACACAAAGCCATTCCACCATCAACATGCATAAACTGAATGCCCAAATAATGATGCAGATGCCTCTAATCAGACACCTCAAATGAGGCCTGTAAATCAGCCTTGAAATCAAGAATATGCTTCTCATGAGGACCACTGAGCAGCATGTCATCAACATACACCACAATGATCAGAAGTACATCATTAGCACGCTTGACATATAAGGTGCTTTCACTTGGACTGTTCTCAAAACCATGTGCAATCACATAGTCATGTATCTTTTCATACCAAGCACGTGGTACTTGCTTTAAACCATATAATGCCTTCTTTAACCTGCACACTTGGTTTTCATGCTCTTTTTGCACAAAGCCACGGGGCTGAAAAACATACACTTCTTCATGCAAGTCACCATTCAAAAATGCTATTTTAATGTCCAACAAATGTACATTCCAACCATGATGAGCTGCAAGTGCACAAGTGCTATGAACATTAGTCATTTGGCAAGTAGGACAAAAGGTTTCATCAAAATCAATGCCTCTTTCCTACGCATAACCCTTTGCAACAAGTCTTACCTTATACCTGTCAATTGTACCATTAGGTTTACACTTCAACTTGTATACCCACTTAGTGCCAATGGCCTTCTTGCGAGGAGGCAAGTCACATAAATACCAAGTACCATTCTTCATTATAACATCATATTTAGATTGCATAGTAGCAATCCAATTTTTTGAATTTTGTGCTTCGTCAAGCAAAATAGGTTTAGTCTCATCACAGAGACTAGAGGAAGCCATAGCATAGCAATCTGATGCAAAAGAGGCACTATGAGAACGTGATCGATTACGATATGATAGAGGGGCATCGAATGTTGTCACATAAAGTCTGCACAAGCAATTTTGGCATAGTTTTTGCCTACTGAATATGAGCTCTCTCATCAACAAGTTCATCATGTAAATTTGCATCACAAATGGAATGATCTACATCATCACATGAAACCTACAAAGGGTGAGAAGTTGACTCATTAGGACCAGCACTAGACTCTGCACCTGTAAAAAGAGGCAGCAAAGTATCATACATGTGTTTGGAGCTAACAAATGTCTCCTTAGTACATGAAAGCAATGGCTGAATAGCATCTTCCACAAAAACAACATTACGGCTAACCAGAATGCGTTTAGTCTATGGACAATATAGACGATAACCTTTACTTTCAGAATTGTACCCAATAAAAATACATTTTACTCCTTTATCATCCAATTTTCTACGATGTTGTTCAGAAACTAATGCATATGCAAGACAACCAAAAAAATGCAGATGAGCAAAAGATGGCTTGCGATCATGCCAAGCCTCATATGGAGTGATAGATTATAGTGCTTTAGTGGGACACCTGTTAAGTACATATGCTGCACAAGTAATAGCATCAAGCCATAAACTATGTGGCAAGGCCTAACTCTTGACCATACACCTCGCCATCTCCATGAGTGACCTATTCTTCCGTTCACCAACTCCATTTTGTTGAGATGTAGGACACTATACAGTGGTGTTTTATCCCATGTTCAGCCAGAAATGCATTAAAATCAGAAGACATATATTCCCCCCCTCGATCAGAACGGAGGGTGCTCATTTTACATGCTGACATATTTTCAACCAAAACCAGAAACTATTTGAAGCACATAAACACTTCAAACTTTGCTTTAAGTTGGATATACCCATGCATTCCTGGAAAAATCATCAATGAAAGTCATGAAGTAATGATAATTTCCAAAAGAGGGTATCTCCATAGGACCACAGACATCACTATGAACAAGCTGCAATTTCTGAGTAGCCCAAACTGAACCATCTTTTGGGAATGAGGACTAGTACATGTTGCCCAAAATACAGAATTCACATACATGTTTACCTGGTGCCTCAAGTTTGGGAAAAGAGGACACCATTTCAAATTTCTATAGGCATAGCAAACTAGCAAAGTTCAGATGACCTTGTCACAACAATAACATGATGAACTGTGATGTTTTTATTGGATGGGTTCCTAGGTGATAATTGGAGTGGTGCAATGTAGTGTGGATACACTTGGTATGCAGATGTGGTTTTAATATTTAAACTCATAGATTGTGAGCATTCCTACTTTGTTAAGATGGCCAAGCTTATATCTCCAAAAAGCCTCATGAGCTCTTAGTTTAAAAGCAGGTCTATCCTTTTATGACCATAGGCATCGAGAATGAAAAAATCCAGATACCATGCGAGAACACGGAAGTCACCGGATTGATGCGTAGACAAAGTTCAATATTACAATGTGAATGCAACTGAAGTCCTCCAATAAAATCTCAGTGATACAATGATTGCCGCTATAGTGTAGATCAATGAATACAAATATAGGCTGCTACGGTGTAGATCAGTTGAATACAATAGGCCGCTATAGTGTGGATCGGGTAATACAGTATAGAATTCCCACTACAGTGTGAGAAGGCACCCACGATCTTTGACTTCGGTTTTTGCAGTTGAATCTTTCTTCACTTTAGATCTTCTGACTTTACTTCGCTTCCTCAAGATTTTTTCAAATACTCTTTACTTCATAAATCCGCAGTAACCCGCAAAAAAGAACCAGAGAAATGCCCACGAGGGGCAAAACAATCATAAGTACCATTCAAAAGCAATTAGACAAAACTCACCAAAAGAAATAATCCCATATTTACTCATCAATATCATACATCAATTTTACCTTATAGTTAACTCCAACATAAAATGTTTGAGAATCCATACAAACAATCTTAAGGGCAAAACACATATCCAAGCATATCACATTTAAATGCATATTGAATAGAAATGCTAGAGTCCAGTCCTTCATCAACCAACATTTGATCTGACAGGACACATCCACATCATTCTTGCAAAACTATGGCCATTTCTTCCCCTTTTTCTTTCTTTTCTTTCTTCTTTCTCTTTATTGTTTATACTTTTTCTTTTTTGCTCATTCTCCACTTTTCTTTTCTTTCCATCTTTCTTTCTTTATTTCATTTTATTTTTCTTTTTTTTCCATTCTTTCTTTCTTTTTCCTTCTCTATTTATCTTTCATTTTATTTATCTTCTCTTCTTTTTTTTCTGTCGGTTTATGTCCATCTTTCTCTCTCTCTCTCTCTCTCTCTCTCTCTCTCTCTCTCTCTCTCTCTCTCTCTCTCTCTCTCTCTCTCTCTCTCTCTCTCTCTCTCTCTCTCTCTCTCTCTTTTTCTCTCTCTCTCTCTTTCTCTCTCTCTCTCTCCCTCCCTCTCTCTCCCCCCATCCATGTGCGTCGATCACCACGTCCATCATAGCTCCATTTGCGCTTGACTCTCTCTCTCTCTCTCACACACATCTACATGTGCATGTGAGCCAATTGACTGCCCATTTGTGTGCCACCCTTGGGGTTCTCTCTCTCTCTCTCTAGCTTCTGCATGTGCATGTAAACCAATTGACTGCCCATGTGTGGGCCGCGCTTGGGGCTCTCTCTCTCCCTCTCTCTCTCTCTCTCTCTCTCTCTCTTTGTGTGCAAGCAACAACCATGTTTATCTCTCTGTGCGACGAGCTAGCAGTAGCCCTCTGCCTATGCTCTCTCTCTCTCTACATGCGTCCATCAACACGTTGGTCATAGCTCCATCTATGCGTGACTCTCTCTCTCTATGCAAACAATAGCCACTTTTATCTCTTTGTTTGATGGGCCAGCAGTAGCCCTATGTTTTTGCTTCCGTAATCAGACAGGTAACCATATGAATAAACCGTTGGCTTTCTAGATCTTCTCTTTGCTCAACTCGTTCAGATCTGGCATCTCATTCTAAGTACTCACGTATACTAAGTTTCTACTAACTCAACTTGTAGAATATACCCTGATTCCTCTATTTATCTCCTACTGTCCAACTCTCCATTGGAACTTTTCTTTTTATTTTTCTTTTTCATTTTTCTTTTTCTTATTCTTTTTCTTTTCTTTTATTTTTCATTTCATCTCAGCTCAACATTTATCTGTTTATTTTTATTTTCACAAATCGGCCTATGTCAAAATTGGATGCTACTCATGGACTTGTCCGTCGGGCCAATTTTACCCCACCTGTCTGTCGAAATGACATAGCGCACCACATACACAATGTCAGCCCTACATGAAATCGACGTCACCTTGTTGCTCTAACCACCCGGCCAAAGTGGCTCCACCCGCCTACTCACCCATGCAGGTGCATGACAACAGATGGGTCAGGCCTACGATGAAACTAGCTATAGATCATGGGCTTGATCACCCGACCAAGGTGGTTGAATCTGCCTACTAGCCCATCACAGCACACTAACAACATGCACACACATATAAAGCTGGCTTGAGTATGAAGGTTTTTCTGAATCATGATCCATATGGAGGTAAGATCTTGTACGAAGCAAATAGTAGGACCCAAAGAATCCCACTCACTAAGCGTTCAAATCAACCAGCATATACATGCACTCAGTTTAAGCATGCCATCACATTCCCAAACTTTCACTCCCCAAAGTCTCTAGTCTGCTAACGTTCATGCTTCATGCAAGCCCATAATAAATTTTTGCTATCTTCATTCTATAGGATTTTCATAAATTTGTACACCTCTTTATCACACACAAAAATGCAATGCAAATGCTCTTTCAGAAAGAAAATAGATTTCAAATCAGAAACATTTCACCTCATCATTCGATTCTTCTTTATCGTTGATTGATCTAGCTTTCCTTCAATTTCATGATCTATCGTTCTTCATCAACATCATCATCAATATCATCAGCATCCTCCAGCAGCATCATCATCTGGATACATCTCAGGAGATGAGGAATTGCCCTCATTCAAAACAAGAGGATTACCAACCAAGGAAGAACATGAAAAGCTCAACACATGGTGTGCTAAGGATGCATTGGCAAGATCTTATGTACTCAACTCCATCTCTGACTTTCTTTTACCACATATTAGAAATTTTAAGACATCCCAATAGACTTGGGAAACCTTGTCATCATATTTTTCCTCCAATACAAGGGCTAGGAAAAATCAGTTGTGGATTGAACTCACAACATTAAGGAAACAACCTTAGCAAGCTATTTCAAAATTTATGACCAAAATTAATGATGTAGCAGATCAGTTAGCAAGCATAGGAGAAGAGATTGAAGAAGAGCACATTGTAAGACAAGTGATCAATGGGATCAAGGCTAATGACAAATGGGAAATCTTCACCACTACCATGGACCTCTACATGGACAGGCAAATACTAGATCTAACAACTCTCATGGAATAATTGTTTAAACATGAAGCAAAGCTCAACAAGGATGGAGATATTTCCAAAGGTAATAACTCTTCTTCCCTATACACTGATAAGAAGTCTAAAGATAAAGGCAAGAGCAAGAAGGTGGAAGATGAAGGCTCTACCTCCCAAGCCAATTATGCAGGAAGAGGTAGATCATCAAGAGGAAGGGGCAGAGGAGGTAAGCAAGGTAGGGGGAGATCCTATAACTCCTCACCATGCAACATTTGTGGTTTATCAAATCATACTACAGATGAGTGATTCAGGAATTACAAAAATCAGAGAGAAAGAGGATACCAAAGAGGTGGATACTCACAGTCAAGAGGTAGATTCAACCATCACCAAGGCTACAACAATAACTACAACAACAATTACAACAATAATTACAATGGCAACTACCAAGGAGGATTCAAATCTAGAAAGGAATACAACAACTACACAGAGGAGCAGGATGACTCTGTTCTGATCATGAACATGACTTCAAAACTAGGTACAAATGATGACCACCTATTCTACATTGACTGAGGGTGCTCAAATCATGTGGCTGGCAATGTAGCACTACTCTCTGATCTTGAGGAACCAAAAGGTAAGCATCAAGTCCAAACAGGTGATGACACCAAGCATTCTGTAGTTAAAGTTGAAATGTTAAGACTTGTGATGAAAACCAGAATTTGTTGAGCAGGGTACTCTATGTACCAACCATTACCAAAAATTTGATGAGTGTTGGACAGATTGTGGAGAAAGGTTTGCACGTTAGATTCAACCAATATGGAGCATTTGTGGAGGATCCAAGACATGGATTCAAGAGGATAGCTAAAGGAGAAAAATCAGGTAGACTTTTCACATTTGAGTTAGAAGACACAAAGAATATTGCACTATACAGTTATAAAGATCAAACACTTTCAGAGCTTGAGATTTGGCACAAAAGATTAGGGCATATAGGTGAAAGAACTTTGAAGCAATTATGCAAGGATCAATGTGTGCTTGGAATACCTAATGTATCCAATCAACACATGATTTATAAGTGTGTTGCTTGTCAATTTGGGAAGTCTCACAGGTTACCCTTCTCAAGGAAAGGCTACATGCATGAAGACTACCTAGAGCTTGTCCACACAGATGTATCGGGACCAAGCAAAGACCCCTCAGTCTCAGGTTCAAGGTACTATGTATCTTTTATTGATGATTATAGCAGATGAACTGTATTATACTTCATGAAGCACAAGGATGAAGTGTTTAATTGCTTTAAAAAATATCTTGCACTACTTGAAAATCAGACAGGAAGGAATTTGAAGAGGCTAAGGTCAAATGGAGGAGGTGAGTACTTCTCCAATGAGTTTGAAAACTTCTTGCAGGACAGAGGCATAAAAAGAGAAATAACCACAAAGTATTCTCTTGAACACAATGGGGTAGCTAAGAGAAGAAATAGGTCAATTGTTGAGACAGCTAGATCTATGTTGAATGAGAAAACGTTACCTAACTATCTATGGGCAAAGAGTGTTTCTACTACCACTTACCTCATAAACAGGTTATCATCTAAGTTTCTTGATGGCATGACACCCTATGAAGCATGGCATGGTAAGAGACCCTCACTAGACCATTGCAGGATATGTGGATGTGTAGCATATGTACACATTCCTTCTCAGATAAGAGGTAAGCTAGACCCAAAGGCTGAAAAGCGCATTCACATGATGAAGACACTATCAACCTTGAAGAGTTCAAGGCATGGAAGTCCAAAGGCAAAATGCAGATGAAGAAGCTTGAAGACATACCTAAATCTTCAACTCAATCAGTTAGAAGATCACAAAGAGAAAGCAAAAAACCTATCAGATATGGGTATTATACATCTCTTGTTACTAAACATTCTGTTTATCTTGCCAAAGATTTGTCAAATGGAGAACCAGGATCATATGAAGAAGCCATAACCAAATCAGAATGGAAAGAAGCTATGGATGAGGAGATTGAAGCACTCAAGGAGAGTGACACATGGGAGTTAGTACCTAAGAAGGACTCATGAAGGTAATAGGATCCAGATGGATCTATAAACTTAAAAGAAATTTTGATGGCACAATTAATAGGTACAAAGCCAGATTGGTAGCCAAGGGTTTTGCACAAACCCAAGGCATAGACTATGAAGAGACATTTTCTCCTGTGGCAAAGATGCCAACAATTAGAGTGTTGGTGTGGCTGCATCAAAAAATTGGAATATGTACCAATTAGATGTCAAGAATGCTTTCTTGAATGGATGGATTTCAGAGGAGGTATATATGTCACAATCTCCTGGCTATGAGTACCCTAAGAAGGTAACTTATGTTTGCAAATTAAAAAAGGTTTTATATGGATTGAAGCAGGCACCTAGGGCATGGAATTACAAGTTAACTACATACCTCCAAGACCAAGGTTTTATCATGAGCAAGGCCGATACTTCTCTATTCATCAAGAGAAGTAATTTAGAGGTAATATACCTGTGTGTTTATGTTGATGACATCATCATTACAGGTAATGATGTCAATGGAATCAGATATATCAAAAGCCAAATGATGAAGGAGTTCAAGATCAATGATCTTGGTCTATTGAAGTCCTTTCTTGGATTTGAATTAATCTACACTAATTCAGGGATATACATTACTCAGAAAAAGTATATACAGGACATGTTAAAGAAGTTTCACTTTTAGGATGCCAAAGTAGCAAACACTCCAATGGAGGTAACCTAAAACTAAGTGCCCATGAAGGTCATGAAGTAAATGACATTACAGGTTATCAAAGTATGGTGGGTAGTTTGAATTATGCTACCTTAACAAGGATAGATATTGCTTATGGAGTTAGTGTGCTAAGTCAATTTATGCACAAGCCAAGGATACCTCACTTAGAGGCTGCCAAGAGAATCTTGAAGTATCTCAAGGGTACATAGAACCATGGTTTGTATTTCCCTTACACTTTAGATATTGATATCAAAATTTACTCAGATGCAGATTGGGCAGGATGCAAGGATGATAGGAGGAGCACTTTTCAAAGAAGCAACCAACTATTGCATTGTCTTCTACATAAGAAGAGTATAGAGGGCTGGCTAATGCCACACAAGAAGCAATTTGGATTAAGCTTTTGTATACAGAATTGTGTTTATTTACTAGGTCTCCAATAATCTTTGGAGATAATACAAGTTCTCTTCACCTTGCAGCTAATCCTATCTATCATGCTAGGACCAAACATATAGAGGTTCATTACCATTATGTGAGAGAGAAGTTGATAAGCAAAGACATTCAACTAACCTATGTATCAACCAACATGCAATGTGCAGATTTGTTGACTAAATCTTTGGATGGAACCAAACTTTGCAGGTTCAAAGCAATGATTGGATTACAGGATATACTTGAAGATTGAAGATAAAGACCAAGACAAAATGTTTGGCTTGAGGGGGAGCTGTTGGTGTAAATCACAAGCCTACACATTTGGCTTGAAAGATATCTTGAAGACTCTACATATGTGAAGAAGCATAGGAACCATTGCTAGTGGTTAATTACCTTGTTATCCCCTTGTAAAAGTCAAATTGACTTGGAATCTTTTGTAATCACCTACCAAAAGGATTCGTGGAGAAAGTTAGCTATTTGATTGAAGGAATATCTCCTAGGATATAGGAGATTGATCATAGGGAGCCAAAAGTTTGAATTTGAATTCAAATTTTTACACATTCCTATAAAAATGGACATGGAAAAGTCGCGGGTAGAACTCATCATTTCCGAGCTTCTCATCAGTGATTCTGAGTGTGTGTGAGGCCTACACTATAGCCCAAAACTATTTACACCATTAGGCAATGATTTTCATGCCAATGGATTTGTATACAAGTGTTCATTAATACATACATTCACATTGTTCATTTTTGAGTTCTCTGTCATACTACTCAAAAGTCTGTCAACTTCTGGAGTGCATATCTCGGTCAATGCTTCACCAAATTCAATGATTCAAAGCTTGTTGGATTCAGCGTGAAGTTATCTACATGCTGCTAAAGTGTGAAGGTATTTTATTCGGCCATTTGAGAGAAATCTGCATCGAGGTGATCACTGGTTAATTTTTGCTACAGTCCTAAAAAATCAGGGGTATAGCTTAACTTGCTAAATTGATTTCTCTTAGCATAGTTTATCTTTTTACATCATTCCACTTGGAATAGTTAGCTTACTAAGCTAATTAGATACCCCTAAAAGGAAGTTTTCCAATTCCTACAGTGCTGGTCATACTGAGCAAAATATCTAACAGGTGTCAAGACATAAAGAGAAGGTTTTCTTGAGTTTGTGTGTTCTAAGGTTATCTGTTTTGGTTCAATCATTACACACATCATTTCCAAAGTACATAGGACATTTTATGGTGTCATTGGAAAGCTAAAGAGGTCTACTTATCAAGTCTGAAGCAAAAGAGGGCTGGTACAAAGCAGGTTTTAGCAGTACCTACTCAGTCTCTTGGAGCATCCATCCATCTTTCCCAACAATAATCTCATCAATTAGCTGTTTCTCCGCTTTATTAACTTCTTTGTCAGATTTTATATCTCCTTGAGTTTCTTTTTGACTCTTTTCTTGTTCAATTTGTTTATCACAATTTACTTGGGATTGCAATTTCATAACTTTCACTTGATCAAATAGATTCTCATTAGTCAAAAGTTTTCGATCAAATGAAACAAATATATCCCGATCTTTCTTTGATTTTTGGCAAATTTCTCTATCAGATTCTCTTTTATCTATTTCCCTTTGTTCTCATCACATGGTTGTGATGAGAGAAGGAGGGTGAGAGAGATGCACTGCATGGCGGTGCCTCGAGATCTAGAGAGAGAGATTTACGTGCTAGAGAGGGAGGGGGAGAGAGAGAAGCACAGTGATGGTGGCACACAGAGACTCCGAATGTTGACACGCACAGTAGTGAGAAGATGTCAAGGAGAGAGGAGAGAGAGAGAGAGAGAGAGAGAGAGAGAGAGAGAGAGAGAGAGAGAGAGAGAGAGAGAGAGAGAGCTACTACTGGTGCATCCGACAAAGAGATAAACGTGGTTGTTGCTTGCAGAGAGAGAGAGGGGGAGAGAGAGAGAGAGAGAGAGAGAGAGAGAGAGAGAGAGAGAGAGAGAGAGAGAGAGAGAGAGAGAGAGAGAGAGAGATAGAGAGAGAGAGAGAGAAAGAGAGAGAGAACCCCAAGGGTGGCACACACAGAGAGTCGACTGGCTCACAAGCATGTGTAGATGCTAGAGAGAGAGAGAGGGAGAGATAGAGAGTCATGCGCAGATGCGGCTATGACAAACGTGTTGATGGATGCATGTGGAGAGAGAGAGAGAGAGAGAGAGAGAGAGAGAGGGGGGGGGATGGACTTAGACCAACAAAAACAAAAAGAACAGAAGAAAAATAGAATGAAAGAAAAATAGAGAATGAAAAAGAAAGAAAGAATGGAAAAGAAAAATAAAAAATAGAATGATATAAGGAAAGAAAGATGGAAAGAAAAGGAAAGAGGAGAATGAGCGAAAAAGAAAAAATAAAAAGATTAAAGAGAAAGAAGAAAGAAAAGAAAGAAAAAAGTGAAGAATTAGCCAATTTTGGAACAATGATGTGGATGTGTCCTATCAAATCAAATGCTGGTTGATGAGAGACTCGACTCATGGGAACGGTGCACATAGGGGCTTGATCCAACCCCGCACCAACTCTTCCCATCGCTTGACCTCCTTTGATCTTCTCTACACCTAAACCCAACGTGAAGAGAGGCAGTTGCCCGGTGATCCTCGACACGCCACCCACTCCTTGAGAAGAGAGAAACAAAAACCTCGGCATCATACACAGATATCTAGGTACTAGCATTTGAAGTTCTTTGAATGAGTTGCATTGCTCCACGCACTTAAATAGAAAGACTGATTTGATTTCTAGAGTCAGAGCATTCATGCTCTGCACTAGGTTAGATCATACGAGTGTGCACTTTTGTATTGACACATACATTAAGAAAGTTTTCTTAGCTTAGATCATAAGAAGAGGAAAAATAAAATGAACAAAATGATTGAAGAACAGTTTAGGAAATACAAAGAGCGATTTATGGAAATGGAAATTAACACGAGTGAAAATATAAAATCAAAGATTGGCATCGTCATGACCCTAATGCAGACAATAAATGCAATATGAAATACTATTTAGCTGATGGGCATAATTATTAAAGATGTAAAAAAGGAAATGGATTTTGAGATCTTAGAATTGAAATGTAAGATTGAGTTGCTGACCAAACAAGTTAAGGACCTACAAGTATTGAAATGTGATAATGAACATGAGGTAAAAGTTCAAAGCATATCTAAACATAAACTATCATTAGGTGTTAGAAGATTCACACCTAGACTGATACCTATGAAATCAAGTTGGGCTGAGAAGAGACCTATACAATGCTTTTGGTGTGACCAGTATGGACATATGTTCTGTGAATGTATAGTGTCTGAGAGTGCATGTAGACATCCACCTCTCTATCTCTCTCTCTCTCTCTCTCTCTCTCTCTCTCTCTCTCTCCCTCTTCGTATCCTACATATGTCAGCTCTCTCATAGAATCATTACTTAATCCATCATATCTTAATTGGATTACCATGAAAGCCATGAAACAAATACAATTCTGAAGAATAATGAGATATGTAGTGATAACATTTTTGTGAAAATTGCAATGAATAAAATTCAGAACGAGAAATATCCAACCATGGACTACATAAGAATCCTTGTTCGTTTCTCTCTCTTTCTCTAAATGCGCTATCGAGGAAGAAGATAAAACATGAATGAACAGAGATAGACAAGGAACATACCTGGAAAGAAGAACCAGAGAAATGTCCATGGGGAGAAACGAATGAGGCTTGGCCCCTATTTATAGGTTCCCCCCGTAGGACATCCTTCTAGATTCTTCTAATCTCCTCTCAAACTTTCTAATTCTAGGATCATCTTGCATGATCATTTTCTATTTTGTGAAAATCAAACCCCTTATTTCTATTTTTGATTTTTCTCCTTTTTAGTTTTCCTAGACTAAGGTTTTGGTTTCACACTTGTTATCAAATTAAATCAAATTCAAAGGTTAGAACTTAGTCTAAATGATAATTTTAAGGGTCCATCCTCGGGTTTTCATGGGGTAAAATTTAGATTTTCAAGTGGTTTCAAAGGGTTTCAAAGATCAAACCTATTTCACATCTCATAGACAATCAAATCAATAGAAACATGCACATTTTATAACTCTTTCCCGGTCAAAAAATCAATGAACTTTGAAAAAAATGATGCACACTTCCCTGAGCGATTTCATCCCGATAGCGTTTTGTAAGGGCCTTCGGGTTTCTCTAAGTAAGCCACACCTGAACTTCCTGTGGGTCTCTCCATACCATAATACATCTCCGATTCGCTAGTTTCAGAGCTAGGGTAGTGCGGATAATCACTCAACTACTGGGCCCAAGACCTAGTAGTGTGATTGACACTAGCCTTTGAAGACCTAAGGCTTTTTCTATCTCTCCCTATATGTCGTCCTGATCCAATATTCATATGACTAATTGACCAACCACAATTTTACTCCAAGTACAACCTCGTTGCAAATCACTTTGTATAAATCACTTGGTTCTTTTTTTGTTTGTTATCATGTTTATGCTCTTGTCTGATATCATGCCGTGAGGAATACTTGAGTGAAGTTCCTCACTTTAAGTTAATCGCACCACATTAAATTCTTTCCTTTAAAGCTATCGATCATAAAGAGATTATATTCTACTCCAACTTGAGTGTTTAAGTAGTCTTCAACTTGATAGATGTCTATCGTCACCTTGAATTACTTCTAACATGACTTGCACTTAGCCTAAGCTAGGAATTGACAAAGGGATTTGAGAATTATCGAACCTCACTTGATTATCCCTTGCTCTTGGGTGCTCAAGAACCTCGTTCTGAAGATTGCAAAATATCCTTGCTGTGGGTGCCATCTATTGCTCTCAATGGACCTGTAACAATCCCACACTTAGCTCAAGACTTAGTTTTAATTGACTCAAAAGACCATGTCCATGCATGCACTTCACAGATCCAAATTTTGCTTTGTTTCAATGAAAATTCCCTTAGAGATTCCTCAATTGTCTCACTCTTGTAGAAAGTCAACTTCAAAATACTCTATCTATAAGTCCATGGATTCAAAACAAGCTTTCCAACAAGCCCAATATCACTAGAAACGAAGTTTTTATGAAGGAGTTAGGACAATTTAGGGTTCAGAGGTTAAAATAGGGTTAAAAACAGGGTAAGAGGCAACCAGGATCTTTCTAGTTATTCCCTCGCAGGCCTCGCCATGCACCAAGTGCTTGAAATGTATGATCAAAATTGCCAAAATTTTGAAAATTAAAACCCTTAAAATTTGGCAAAAAATTGTTGTCAATCGCGATTGACAGGGCTATCAATCATGATGGACAGAGCTATCCATCATGGACTGTCAATCGTGATCGACACAATCAATCGGGATTGACAAGTCAATCATGAGGGTTGTCAATCGCAATTGATAGTGTCATTGGTGATCGACACTTTTTCTGCAAATTCCAGTGTGATCTTAGTCAATCGTGGGTGTGTCCGTCGCGATGGACACATGCACATGCGAATATTTGTGTCAATCATCAACTTTTAGTCGGTCGTGATCGATGGTGTCAATCACGACTAATAGTTTCTTACATGGCAATCCATCGTGGTTGTCGATCACGATCGATGGGTCGGCCGTGATTGACAGGATCTCTCGATCAGTTGCATCGATCATCGTTGTCGATCGCGATTGATGGTGTGGATCGTGATTGAGAGAGGTTTCGATCGTGGCTGTCGTTCGTGATTGATAGTGACAATCCTGATTGATAGAGAAGTAAGGAATTTTTTAATTGTGATTAGTGATTGAAAATGTGCTAGTCATGTATGTCGTGGTGGTGCACTTTGTTTTACCAAAGGTCAAACTTTTCTATCGATCCCAATCAAGAGAGTTCAACACCTCGAGACGTGCATAGACAATTTTCTGACCTGTTGGAGCTACTGCACTTGCTATGGAAGGTGGTACCTACAAGAACACTCAGGAAAACACAAAAAACAAAGTGCGCATACAAGCTCTCTCTCACTCTCACTCTCAAGTGGAAATGAGGAAATGAATGGAGATGGAGGTATATGGTCACGACGGTGAAGATGATGATGAATGGATATGGTGTTTAGAAGTGAAGAGGAAGTTAAAATCAAGTAAAAGAAAATGCTTCCCTACTCTTCCAATGTCTCTACTCTATGCCTTACCATCACACGCTCGTCCTCAAAGCTCGATCCTTGGCAATGGTGCCAAAATTTGGTGTAGCTCAGTGGTGAGTAGCACCTCCTTTAATGTCAATCCCGGAAGACATGAGCATGGTATGAAGACCTCGAGCAAATGATGTGCACAAGTGGTGATGGAGATGCACACTAGCATGCACACACATACACACACGCACACACGTAAGAACAAAGAGTGAGACAATAAAATCTTTGATTAAGATCAAAACACAATTACAAGAGCTCTTCTTTAGTTCAAACCACAATTTTGTTCTACTCAAAATGAGCTCGCTAGCTCCTTTTATAGTTTTTGACTAGCTAGTGGCCCTGTCCAGACCTAGTGTCCTGCTTAGTAAAAAATTAGGTTCCTATGCTATTTTGGAGGCTCAAATGAGCTCTAAAAATTATGAAAATTGGTACATAAATACTTATAATACTTCTCAAGCTTGGGAACTCCCCGGTTTGATCAAAATGGAGTTTAATCTACCAAAAACGGTATTTTTAAAGTTCATGTAGTGATGAAAATCACTATTAAAAGGGGATTAGCTTGGAAAATTGAATGGCCTATTTGTCAGATCTTCTTTGACTTATTTTCTTTCTTGGCCCTTCTCTTTGCTTCGATTCTGTATGTCAGCTCCCTTGTCTTGAGATGCCTTGATTGCTGCCAACAGATGCCAAGGGAGTTGAGACTTCCGGAGTTGTGAGCACCAAAGAGTTTCAAGGGTCAAGCTAGCTTCCTCTGTCCTGTGTGCAACCTAGAGTCTCGGATCCATTAGAGCTACATGCAAAACATAGCAAGCACCAATAACCTCATTCAATTGAACATTGATTTTCTCTAATTGCATATCAAATTGCCACCAAATTCATCTCCATCTTCAATAAATCTTCAATTAGCCGATGGACTAAGGTGTCTCGCAGACAACATACTCATTGCTGGTGGAAGCTAGTGAAGCAAGAGTTTCCATCAATTGGGCATAATTCTTATTACAAAAGATGGAGAAGGGAATTCAATTCCTCTGCTGCGTGTTGAAGAAAGTACAACAATTAGACAATAAGTTAGGTATATTTTCTCTTTTTTGATTTTGGTAGGTCCACTACCAACAATACGATAGTCAGAGGAGGTGGTAGAGATAGTGTTCATGCAAGAGTTCAAGTGTGAAGGAAAGACCAAAGTGCCTGTAGTAGAGACCAAGGCTAGTCTCACACAAAAAGGTCTCAAAGTGGAGATTGTGTAGGCAAGGCTCTGACAGCAAAAAGAGGAAAGAGTTATTATGCCTTGAGAGCAAGAAACCTCTTCCACCTTCCAAGAAGATTAAGCTCGAGGTCTCCATGAAGAAGGGGATGAAGCAAAAGTAGAAGAAGGAGGAGATTTCCCATCGTTAAGTTGTAGAGGATGCTCATTGAGAGGATTTGCGGAGGCAAGAACCTCTTGGACAATCCTAGTTTTTGGAGCCGCAATCATTGACTTCCTAGTAGACCAAAACAAACCCAATCATGGACACAAAGAAACCAACTATCCGAGCTTGATAGGTCTAAAGAAAAATTTTCAAAAGGTACTTTACGATTCCCAACCTTCAATCATCAAGTCAAGGATCCATGGCGTACAAATTTTAGTCAAGTGCAATTCTCCCTATTAAGATGTTCTTCTTGTATATATATGGGGTCTTAAAAGATTATAAAACTTATTTGCATACTATAGCTAGTGCAGCTAGGTTACAAGCACTTTGTTCATTACGTATGCATGAAGCTACATCAAGACTTGATGATGCGGAAGTAAAAAAACTCATGGCAAAAACTATGCGCCTTACTTAGTAGAATGCAAAATTGTAGGATAGCCTAGTATGAAGTGCCAATACCTCAGTTCAACAGGTAAAGAAAATGAAGAGAAAATTATTGAACATGCTCAATTCTTGTTTGATACACTTCTCCGAGTGTTTTTATGACTATTGAATTTTCATAGATTCCCAATTTGTTTAACACTAGTTTGGTACCAAAACAGGACACTTAAGTGTTCTTTTTTGACAATTTTCCAAAAAATCGCATACCTTCTGCAAAGAGAATTTGAGAAAATCCTTATACACACATATTAAATAAAATTCAAAGGTTAATGCAAAATTATAAGACACAATAAATCATGTTTTGTGTTCATGTAAATAGCCTCTCAACATGCTATGGTAGTGAACAGGATGAAAGTTCCTGATCAAATGTATTTTTATCAAAAGAAAAAAATTCGTCATATGAAAGAAAAAATTACACACATTCCTTGAAACATAGCTCACATAGTATGAACCTCAAATGCACTTAGAAAAATCATTTCAATTCAAATAAAATCAATTATTTTGACTTTGTACACAAAAAATAGCAACTAGTTCTAATTATGGTTCAAACAAACTTATGCAAATCCATAGAAGTGTACAAATGTGCCAACAATCAAACAAGTTATGAAGACAAAAACCAAGGTATACACATATAAAATCAATTGATATGACTCTAGTCACCAAAAATAGAAAACTAAAGCCTACATATATGACTCAAAAGAATTTAAGGACATCATTCAAGGTGTACACATTCAAGTTACTAAGTAGAAAATGTGTGACATAAAAAACCAAAGATTACATATATGAGGCTAAATAATTTATTGAAATCCACCAGAATTTTCATGTCTTTGGATAGAACCAAGAATCTTTTGTTGTGTGGGCATCAACCAAACTCTATAGATACAATCATGAATAGTTTGTGGACACATACTCAAAAGTCTTTGATATAATCTTTGATCTCATAAAATGATAAGGATCATTTGAAAACATTTCATCATTTCCATCATGGATGACATCTTCTTTTTGTCAAATGAAATATGTATGCCAATTATTTTCATTCTTATCACAATCACCAGTGCAGATCACATATTATTTGATGAGATTAAGAATCAAATATGGAATGAAAGCATATTTTGGAAGGTTTAATACTTAGAATAGAATTTAAATAATTATAATTTTTCATCATAATTTTTTATTCAACCTGTGGAGCTATGTTCCTTTTGTGAACATAGAAATATATGCTTTGCCAATTCAGCATGAAAGTGAGCACCAAATGCAATGGCTACTAGTTCAAAGTAGAGGCCTTCTAACTTTGAATAAAAATATGCATTCAATTAGTATGAAGGTTTTCCCTTGATAACTTGCCAATTCTCTACAACCTCACTTACACACAAGTTATAGTGATCCATTCTTGAAAAGGTGCGATAAATGGGAGTGCTCTAGAGAAGACAAGTTTTGAGTCCATGTTTATCACTTATGTAAGTGTTCAACCTTCTCCAAAGATCCCTAGACACTTGCTTAACACTACCAAAGTCCATGAATAGATTTCCGTTTCCTAAAACATATAAAATTTGTCAAAATGTTGGAATTGTGTTATTTTTTCAGTTATGCTAAAAGTTGAGTTTTCAAAAATCCCCATTTTCTTCTTCATTTAATAACACATTTGAAGTTGTAAAATGTCAAAGATTATATTTTTCTCTATAAGTACATGATGTGGGTTATCAAATCCAAGTGAGTATGCCATCAAAGCCTCAAGGGTGTCATCAAGAAAAATCAATCAATTTGGTGTAAATGCAGGACACTTAAGTGTCCTAGGACACTCAAGTGTCCTAGTACAGAACTAGTGTTAAGTTCAATGCACTTCAAATTTTAATTCATGATCGACGTACTATCGACCAAAGAGATTTCTCTATAAAATCTTTCTCATCAATTATCCATGGCATAATGATGTATCACTTGCCTCTACAAAGACTTGACTTCGAATCTTTAAACCTAGGAATTCGCTCTCCCTTTTACATGTTTTTTGAAAACCTTGATGAATCATATGCACCTCACATGTGAACTAAAGTGATTTATTGTATATCAAATATTCAAGTTTATTCATGATCTTTTGTACATATTCTTCTATGATGAAATATATGAAAATCCAATCTCTTTACTTTGAGAACATACAAGCTAATTTACTTCTATCATGCATTGAAAAGTCTCATGAAACGTAAATTTTGAGTGAAAGAATAGAGTGATTGTTCTTCATTATTTCTTTTAAATACTTTGAGATTGAAAAATAGTCACTCTATTCTTTCACTCAAAATATTTATGTTTCATGAGACTTTTCAATGCATGATACAAGTAAAGTAGTTGGTACGTTCTCAAAGTAAACAGATTAGATTTTCATATATTTCATCACAGAAGAGTATATACAAAAGACCATGACTGATATACAATAAATCAATTGAACTCACATATGCGGTGCATATGATTCATCAAGGTTTTCAAAAATCATGTAAAAAGGAAAGCGAACTCCTAGGTTTCACGATTTGAACTCAAGTCTTTGTAGAGGCAGGTGATAAGTCATTATCCTATGGATAATTGATGAAAAAGTTTGTACACAAAAATCTCTTTGATTGATAATCTACATGTCGACCATGAATTGAAACTTTAATTGCAGTAAACAGAATTCCAACTAAGTCACAAGTCTCTACACTCTAGCCATTTAGATAAATTCATGAGTTCACAAAAATCGTTTGAACTTAAAGAAATTGGGAATCTATGAAAGCTTGAAATTCATAGAGACAGTCTCTTAGAGAAGCATATCAAAAAAGAATTGAATTTGGTTTTCCACATAGGTGGTATATTTTAAAACTTCATATTAACTTATATGAACATTCTATAAGTAAGCAGAGTGAATCATATCTCATAGATTAAAGTTTAGCATAGATTCAAAATGCAAAGTGTAGAGACATTGATAAGAGAATTAGAATGTTATTCATAGAATGATATAACTGCATAATATCTTTGGTAATTCATATTTGCATATAAAAAAGATAAAATTGTCTGATAGCTTCCATGTTTAATCTTTTGTATTAAGCAACTTGCATAAAAAATTATTTATATTTTCATTATTTGTTGTTTTTCCCTCTCACTAGCCGAGGTTCAAGAATTTTGATAAGGACAAAGTTTAGACCCATTGATCAGAGTTCGGAGAAGTTCATCACTTAATGTTTCTAGCAAAAATGTAGCTTGACCAATTTCGGAATATATCTAGAAAGGACTAGTCCATCATAGGTTATATTTTTCTAGCTTGACACTTCATCTTTGAGTGGAAAAGAAAAAACAAATCACCACACAAAAAATAGGGGTCTTCAAGTGACAATCATGCCATCCACTTTGATAATGTTGGACTTCCCACACAAGAATAAAACTATCATACCACTGCTCTTCCAAAGATCAAAGAGCCTACAAATGATCAATGAAAGATTCTTCTGGCACCAAGTGTTCCTAAACTCCAATACGGAGACTAGATACTGCAAATTCCATAGGAGCAATTGCTTCTAAACCATATATCAGCTTAAACAATTGAAATCTTATAAGTAGTATGGTAATCCCATAAAACATTAGGAAGGTACTGCTCCCATTTATCTAGGTGTTCTTAAAGCATCTTTTGAAGCATCATTAGAAGAACTTTGTTAGTGCTTCTATCCAATCCATTAGCACAAGGGTAGTAAGGAGTAGTGAATTTATGCTCAATGTGATAGTTATCGGTAATAGCATGAATAAGCTAATTCATGAAATGAGTTCCATGATCGGAAACCAATTCTAATGGAAAACCAAAAAAAGGAAATAAGGGTTGTGTAAGCACCGTCACGAGAGTACCCACAATAGCATGACTTAAATCCATACTTTCAACTCATTGAGTAATGTAGTCTATACAAGTAAGAACAAAAGTATGTTTGAAATGAGCTGCAAGGGGCTTAGTTGGAATAGTAAAGTATGATCCCCATTTCTAGAATGGTTCTAAACGAAGAATAGGCTAAATAGGGGACCGATGTACTATGCGAGGTTCAACTATTCATTGAGAACATTCATACAATCCCACATAGTTATGAACATCATTTTGCATTGTAGATGATCATAAGCCACAAGACAAAATCTTTCGGATTCTTGGATCCACAGCCAAATTTCCACCTATTTCATTATTACATGATTCCGAAATAATTTTAAGCACTGCATGTGGAGGGGCAAATCATAGTCAAACACCTATTACATCTCTAAAATAGAATTGCTCCAAAATCACAGAAAATCATCAATTGCACAAGGCCAACTTTTTCTAAGTTGTAAATCATAATTGTGTAACAAGAACTCTAGTTTCTTGAAATTAGATCATCTCCTCATACCAAATCCAATCTCTAGATGCAAATTGACTTGGAAATCCTCTTCATTGGAGAAGGAATTGATTGAGAGTGTTAATCCCCAAAAGAACAAGTTATCCTTGAAGTTAGAGCACCTCTATATCAAGAATAACTTAAACCTTCACCAATTTGGAGGATCAATACTCAACTACGAAAATCTTGAACAAACTGTGAAGAAGATGTCTACACAGAAAGTCTGTTGCACATAACTCATTCATTGACTTATCAAATGTGTAAAGTTTTTGATAAAATTTTGTTCAAGGTGTCATCTATAGTTTGCACACCTCCTTCAGTTTAAATCATTCCAAAAGACTCAGTAGATAGTGAGAAATGATCTCAACAAGTCACCTATGTCTAAAACTATAGTTCTTAACAGTGGACTTTGACACCTATAACTTCTAAAGCTTGGCTCTCCCAAATTAGAAACGTTTATGCAAATGCTTTTAGACATAGATGGCTGGCCTCCCAAATTAGATTTTGACTCCTCATTTGTGCAAAACTTTAGACTGTGCACTGAGAACACACCATTTGTTTGACCATCGGGATTGCACCTGTTTCAGAAGACACTCAACACTTCCTCACATATGAGTGTTCCTACTCATAATTCTCACAACCTGTTTACAATTAGGCTCTCAAACTTTAACCATAGACTCTTCAACTATGGAATTAGACACCTACAAAATGATTCTTGAATTGATCAAGCAGAGAAGGAGAACACACAGAAAAATCGTGTGCAACTTTTCTTCATCATTGAAAAGTTGTATATCTGGATGAGAGAGCTATCTTACTTACTTCACAAATGTCTAATGACTTGTAATTCTCTTCAATTCTTGTTCTCTCACACTCTATCATATTTGCCCTGACATTTTTCCTTGTATATATAGGAAAATATGTACAAGCTCATAACCATACAAAAGTATAAGTGAGCTAACTCTAAGTTAATGTACATATGTATACATATCTTCATTTTCTGAACATATACTTTCTTCATGCTTCATGACTTGATCTTTTCTTCAATCCTTGACTTCAAAACTTCATCAAAACTTCAATTGTTGATTTTCTTGCACCAATAGCTCCCCCTCAATCATCAATTGAGGTTTTCTCTATCTTCTTTATACCTGCCATGTCTTTGAACCTCTGTAGCTTTGGTCCATCCAAGCTTTTGGTTAGCATATCAGCTACCTGATCTTTTGTTGAAGTATATATAACTTCAATCTCTTTATCCATCACCTTCTCTCTTAGAAAATCATACTGAATCTCAATGTATTTAGTCCTGGCAGGAAAAACAGGATTAGCAGCTAAATATAATGAACTCATGTTATCTCCATGAATAGTGGGTGTACTCTGAATGATGTCAAAACTCTTCATACGAGTCTTAAGCCATATCACTTCCTTTGTAGCTTCAACCATACCTTTGTACTCAGCCTCTGTGGATGATAAAGCAACTATATGTTGCTTCTTTGAATACCATGAAATTAACTTATCTCCCACATAACATAAGTATCCATAAGTTGATCTCCTATCATTAGGATTACCTGCCCAATCTGTATCACTATATACCTTGATGTTTGTATCTGATGTAAAACCATAATACAAACCTTCTTTGAGTGTACCCTTAATGTACCTCAACACTTTGTCCTGCAACCCAATGTTCTTTCCTAGGACAATGCATAAATTGAGATAATACTCCAACTGCATATGACAAGCCAGGCCTAGTTAATGTAGCATAGATCAGACTACCAACAAAACTTTGATATAGCTTCATGTCCTTGAATTATTCTCCTCCATATCTGCTCAATTTGTGATTCACCTCCATTGGAGTAGGTGCTACCGTGCAATCATCCATTTTAAACTTGATCAACAAGTTTTTGAAATACCTTTCTTGAGTTACATACACTCCATGTTGAGTGTATGAGATCTCCATGCCCAAGAAATATGACAAATCTCCCAAGTCACTAATCTTGAACTCTTTCTCCATTTGCTTCTTTAGGCTTTGAATTCCTTTCTCATATTTACCTGTAAGAATTATATCATCAACATATATGCACATGTAAATGAACCCATCATCACTTGCTTTAACAAGCAAGCTACTATCTGCTTTAGACACTTGAAAAGTAAGTTCCTTCAAGAACTTCACAAGTCTATAATTCCATGCCCTTGGGGCCTGCTTCAAACCATACAAAGCTCTGTTGAGCTTACATACATGATCTGGATACCTTTCATCTCTGAACCCTTGTGGTTGCTCTATGAAAACATCATCTGAAATATAACCATTTAGAAAAGCATTCCTCACATCTAATTGACATAATTTCCAACCTTTACATGCAGCAATAGCTATGAGTTTCCTGATGGTTGTCATTTTTGACACAGGACTATAGGTCTCATCATAATCTATACCATATTTCTGAGAAAATCCTTTCACAACAAGTCTAGCTTTATACCTAGACACACTTCCATCTACAAACCTCTTTGTCTTGTAGACCCATTTGCATCCAATGATCTTCTGACTATTGGTGTAGGAACCAAATCCCATGTGTCATTCTCCATCAATGCATCATACTCTTCCTGCATAGCTTTCTCCCAATTTTCCTTACCTTTTGCCTCTTCATATGTAGAAGGGTCTTCACTTGCCTTTACCATATAAGCATAATCTTTAGTACCCACCAAAGAAGTGTCATAGCTATACCTTGTAGGTTGCCATTTGTGTCTTGATGACCTTCTGAGTTCTCCACTCCTTGAGGTTTCTGGTTCATCACATTCTAGATCAAACCTTGGAACTTCTTCAACTTGAACATGTACTTCATTGTTCTCTTCTTCATCAAATATCTGAACCTTTGATTTACCTTTCTTTTGATTCACAACTTCCTCATCACCTGCATAAATATTGATTGTACCTGCATAGCAAGTACCTTGCTCATCAAATGTAACATCCTTTGATACAAGAAATAGTTTTGTGGATGGACTCCACAACCTATATCCCATCTGCTTATCATATCCAATGAATACATACTTTTGAGCTTTAGGTTCCAATTTGTGCCTCAATTGAGATGGCACATATGCATATGCCAAACATCCAAATACTTTGCAATGATCTAGAGTAGGTCTCTTACCCCACCATGCTTCATATGGTGTCATACCCTGCAAAGCTTTACATCGTAATCTATTGACCAAATATGTAGCTGTATTTACAGCCTCAGCCCACAAATAATTGGGACAATTTTTCTCCTTCATCATGGATCTTGCAAACTCAACAAGAGTTCTATTCCTCCTTTTTGCTACACCATTTTGTTGAGGAGAGTACCTACAAGTTACCTCCCTTTTTATACCTGCATTCCACAAGTAATTACTGAACTCATTATAGAAATACTCTCCCCCTCCATCTGACCTTAGTCTTTTCAACTTTTGACCAGAGATTCTTTCTGCATACACATGATAATGCTTGAATGTATTGAATACATCTGATTTATCTTTGATCACATAGATAGTGATCCATCTAGTAGCATCATCAACATAAATTACATAATACCTTGAACCATTGATACTAAAATCCTTTGATGGTCCCCACACATCTGTGTGTACCAACTCAAGCTTCTCTGAATACATAAAACCATGCTTGGAATAATATTGTTTATGAGTCTTACCTAATTGACATGCCTCACATCTATATGTCATATGTTGACCTACAACATTAGGCAATCCAAGCATTGAACCATTGTTAACCATATCTTTAATACCTCTTTCAATAAAATGTCCAAGCCTTTTGTGCCAAAGATCTAACTCAGAGATCTTATGTCCTCCATAGGTGAACAAGGCATGACCAACATTAGCTTGAATCTTCAATGTGAACAATTTCTTCCTTGAAACAATTTGTTTATACCCATTGCTAGGGTCTTCCACAAAAAGTCCTTCATTAGTGAACCTAACTTCATAACCTTTTCAACAATTTGTCCTACACTTATCAGATTCTTTGGAATTGTAGGAACATACAAAACTTTACTCAAGAGAGTACTTCCATCCTTGGCCTTAACTGATCCAATAGACTTCACATTGTGCTTTGTATTATCACCTGTTTGAACTACATGATTAGTTACCTTATTTTCCAAATCAATCATCAATGCTATGTTGCCACTCAAGTGATTGCTACACCCTGAGTCAATGTAGAACACTCTTTGTTCTTCACTTTGCCTTTCAGAAGTTGCATTCATAATCAGTGTTGAATCCTCCTTCAGATCTGAAGCATAATTGTAGTAGGTATTATTTTATTGTTGGCTTTGGAATCCTCTACTTGCATTTCTTCCAAAATAACCTCTACTACCTCTACCTCTGAAAGTACCTTTGTGATTTCTACCACCTCTTCCTCTTGAATTAAAGTTCTGATTATATCCACCATTATGCTGAGTATTATGCCAACAATCATGAGCTAAGTGATTTGTCTTACCACAAATCCAGCAAGCTTTGATTTCACCTTTATTATTTCTGCCTCTTCCTCTACCTTTGCCACCTCCTCTTCCTTTATTATTTCTGCCTCTTCCTCTACCTTTGCCACCTTTATTATTTCTGCCTCTTCCTCTACCTTTGCCACCTTTATTATTTCTGCCTCTTCCTCTACCTTTGCCACCTTTATTATTTCTGCCTCTTCCTCTACCTTTTCCACCTTTGCCAACTTCTTTACATTGTTTGAGAATAGTGTAAGATGAATCCAATTCTTTCAATCAAACTTCCATTGTGAAATTAACAAGATGGATGTACATATGAACTCATGTGATGATGCTAAGTCGAGAAACATTCCCTTCTCTCAAATTTTACTTGATGGTACTATTCTCTTCCCAAATGAAATAGATGTACATAAACATTTTATTGTTGATATCTTGCTTCCAAATGCAGCTCTCTTGCTAGCTAAGCATAAACACAACTCATGTTAATTTTCTTGAAGCACCTTGCACGCACTAACTTTTGGAACACCTACACTGGGAATTGATTTGCCCAAGTAAGCATGTTCCTGAAAATGTGTTGAGCAATGTACATTAAGAGAGAAAGGGAATTTCATACGGATGAATGGCACTGATTACATAGCAGATCCATGCGATCCTTGAAGATACGTGAATACTCTATTTTGAGCACTTGGTTTTTGGGTCAATTCTATACACAATCTAAGAAAATTCTAACAAACACTAGAATGATTCGAGAAAAGAAATGCATAAAATGTTATACATAGAATGTTTTAGTCACTGTAGTTGGGATGGCTTCTTCAGATGGGTCATTCCCCTAACAAAAATTCTTGCTTGACTCACCTACATGGTGAGTTCATGAGAAGGTCTTCTCAATTGCCTGAGGACGATAGAAATGCACTAAGGCTTGAATTAATGTCTCATTTATGAAAGATCTTAGGTCTTGATGATAGATCTTAAATAGAAAGGAGAACTATAGAGACCAAGAATAGATATGGTTTGACTAACAAGTAGCAATCCATTAGACATCTACTTGATAGTATTGATCAGATGAAGCAATACCAATTTCTTCTATACAATTTGCCACTTCCAACTTGAGCTAGAGACATGCTAGTGATGGGCTCTCATAGGACTCCAACAAGAAAAACAAGGATGACTAATGTTGTATGTGCATCCAGACTCCATTTTAGCTCCAATAAGATATTAGATATGAGAAAATAAAAAATGTGATGACTATGGAAGCTTCTTTCTCAAAGGAGATTGCAACTTAGATAGCAAGGTGTATTCGATGGTTATTCAAGATCTTCGAAGTAGCAAGCCAAGAATTAATCAAATAAGTCCTCTTCAAGGAGATATTTAGTGAATCATGATGGCTCAATTTTCTCCACGTTTTGAGTTGATGATGATACAAATGCCTCCATCACTATTTTAGCCAATATTTTAGACAAATTATAGTCTAAATGAGAGATTAACTAATGGCTGAAAGAGATGGGGGTATTTTCATGCATAACGCCATTTTTTACATGCATGTGAAGAGCTAAAAGAACCCAACAATTAGCAACTAGTTATTTAAATTGATAAGTAATTTTGTACTATAGAACAAGACTTCCTTTACTTGTAATTTATGTGTTGCCCATGTAACTGCATGTCTGCCAAGTGTCCTAGTCAATTGAAGTTAACTGAAGTGAATGCCTCTAGAAGGTTCTAGATTCATTTGGGCAAAACTCACTCCCCATGTGCCATGGGGGTTAGACCCAAGACCTCCTCCTTCCCACCCTTGATTCCTAACCACTAAGCTAAGAGGATCACTTGTTTATGAGATCCCATGACCTAAAACATATGTCTAGTCTTGAGATCTTTGACGACACACATGGTTAAACAAGTAGTGTCCAATTTTACGTCTGTCTGAACTGGTCAAACCCTTAGATCACACACTTAGTTTATTACAATTTACAAGCATATACAGGTCATTCTTGCACCATAGCATATAAAAACTCATCCAAATAGTATGTTACAAGGGATATTTGTATTCCAATCCTATACCTTTTAATACAAAGTCGACTTGTTGAGGTCATTTCATGGAACTACATTTAGTTGTATATGAGCACTGTGTGAATGCTTTATATATATTTTTTTTTCAATTGAATGAAGTGCAAGATTATATTAGGTACATGACTTAATATTAAAGATTATATGTAAGCTTGAGGAGCATTACTTGCTTCTAGATGGTGCAAAAAATGTATTTACTATAGATACTTATGTATGCATTCTTCTAAAGTTTATGCTCGAGATGAATGATAGTTTTGGACAGCGATGCTTAGTCTAAATATAATCTGAATCTAGAGCTGATGATTGATTTCATACATGCAAGAATGTATTCATATGTGTTCAAGGATAATATATGTGCATCTTTCATGATGTGTGGATGCATAATAGGTTGTTTTGTATGGTCGATAGAAGCTGAATTGTTTTAGGTTATTTGCCATATGAATTGGTATAAAGAGATTTGAATATATGCTTGAATAATCACTGATTTGTAAACATTCTTATGTCAAATTTTTAGCATGGTTTTGAAGCTTTAAAGGTTTGGGTATATTTTTGGATGCGATGAAGATTGGTGAAATAAAAGACTACCAAGATAGAAGCAAGAGTCACCCGAGAGAAGCTTGGCGAAATGGCTGAAGTTGAAGAACGTAAAGAATTCCACTTCCAAATTCATCCTCCTTGCACTTAAGAAGGTTCTCCATTACTCTTGAGATGGGCATAGTTTCCTCTAGATAGGCTTTCCACTCTCTTTGGTGGTCTTACTAGAATTAACCTTTGACTAGACCTTGCTACTCTCTTACTAGGAAGAAGTTTCCCATTGTGAGCTTCAAGGATGCATGTAATGAGAATATGGATGAGCTCTCAATTGTTGAGAGTTTATTTTCTTGTCCTGTAGGTGATGAAGAATTATTGGAGGGTATGGAAGCTATAAATACTTCACATGAAGAAGAAATCATGAAAGAGTTCATGTCTGATCAGCCCATTATTGATTTTGGGAGGTGTACATGAAGTCATGAACCTCTTTAAAACACATAGATATGATGTATCCTTTATAGAGACTGTTATTGGAAGGCTAGAGAGAATTAGATTCTCTTCTTAGCTTGGATGGGATAGAACCTGATATATGGTCCACACCATCTTTGATGGAAAAGATGGTAAAATAGTAGGTCCCAAGTATGGATTTCTCATACGATTCAAACTCCTCTTACATCATTTAATTCCACTCCTATGATTCCCTGCCTTCTTTAGAAAAAAATATAGCTTACTTATCCTCAATGACTTGAGTTATTGTACATAGTATCTACCATTGAAAGAAGCATATACAAGCATTTGGATTAGAAATCATCATGATAATACCTTCTCAAATTTTATTTTGAAATTTATGCTCTATCTCAATTTTTCCACTCTTAAGAGTTATTAGCTTTTCAAAATCTTCTTCTTCAATTTCAAGATCCATTATGAGATGACATTAATCATCTCTTCTATTGTTCTTGCTTCCTTTGGATGGAGGATCTCTTAATCTTTCTTTCCATGGCAATATTCTTCGTCGCCAATTTTGCATTATTGTGGGACAATTGGATTATATGGATCCATGAGGTGCACTCTTATGATGTCTCCCACAACGGCTCATTCTACTCCTTCTAGTGGCCATTTTTTGGTACACCCTACATACCAAAAATATTTGTTAGTGGATTATGGTGGCCGACTATGCATCCTGATATTGCTACTTATGTTCAACAGTGTGATGCCTGCCTACGTTCTGGACAATCCTTACACTGGCATCATTTTCCACTTCAGTCTATCCTCCCCCTTGAGCCTTTTCAAAAGTGGGGATCGGATTTTATTGGTCCTATTATGCCTCCTACTATTATCACAAATCATCATTATATCCTTACCTGTACTGATTATGCTACTAGTTGGGCTGAAGCTTGGGCATCACGATCAGCAACTGCTCTGGTGGTCGCTAAATGTTTACTTCATGATGTTTTTTCTCGTTATGGGCTCCCTTTTGAGATTGTTTTTGATCAAGGCACTCATTTTCCTAATACATTAATGCAAGTTTTAATCCAAACCTTTAGTATTGTCCATAAATTCACTTCCCCTTATTAGCCTCGCGCCAATGGATTGGCCAAAAGTACTAATAAAACTCTTCTTGATATGCTGAAGAAACTTGTTCTAGAGTTCCTGGAAAGATGGGATCAATTTCTTCCTTCGTTCTTATGGGCTTACCACACTACTTATAAAGTTGCTACTAGAAGTACCCCTTTTAAACTTGCATATGGTCCTGAGGCAATTGCACCTATGGAATTGGTTTTACCTAGCTTACGAGTGGCATTGGAGCACAAGTTATTGCCCAAAAATTCCTTCCCTTTCCAGTTGGATGTTTTATGGTCTTTGGATGAATAGCTTCCGGAAAGCTTTTTGGTTCTTTAGGAAGTTCAATTGTGGCAAGCTAAAACCCATGATCGGTTCCCCAAGAATCTTGTCTTTACAGTCGGGCAATCGCTTCTTTTTTACAATGCCAAGTCTAATCGTTCGGCTAGAAAGTTCAAGCTTCATTGGTTCAGTCCCTACTATATTGTAGAAGAGATTGGTCTCGCTACTTTCCTGTTATCTACATTGACTCGCACTCTACTCCCTAAACCCATCAATGGATCTAAACTCTGTCCGTATTGTATGCAATCCACTTCTCCCTGACTTTGTGTATGCTTTACTTACTTCATTAGGATTACATTTGTTTTGGTATCTTTGACTTTTTGTCTATGCTATGTGCTTTCGGATTTACCATACGACCATAATCCTCTCGCTTTTTAGTAATTACCTGTGTTCTGCCTTCGTCCTCCATGATTAGGAATCTCTTAATGTGCTTTCATAGTAATGATCCATGTATGTTTCCCTCCACTTGTGATTATTATGTTCTACACTCACGATGTCACCCTGCGTTTTCTACTTAACTATTGTATTCATACTCTTTTTCTTTATTGTGTTCTTGTAGCCTGTTCATTGTGTTTTCTGTATTCTATACATTCTGCTTACTTTGTGTGCCATGGAAGCTCTTGCAAACATCACCACCTTCTGTGCTGGCCTTTCCCCCAACCTAGTAGAATTTCTTCATCCTCATGGTTTGCTGGCATTCATCGAGTCATCCGGATGGAAACTGTTGGCCTATTACTTGCCTAAATCCATGCATGGTGGTTACCGTCAACACTCTAGCCAAAATATTTCATCTACCACAAGAAGGACGTATTGAAGTTACCCTTCTCCCATTGGAAACACTAAAGCAGTTATTTCCTCGACAGTCCTTCAATGAGTTCGCCATCCTGTGCCGACTTTAGCCCGAATGTTCTGCATTGCAATTTTTCGTGATCGCCCTCAATCTCCAAGAACCAACTTACGGTATCTCTAGACCTTTCTATTCTTTGATCGATGCTACCACTTATGAACCTATCAATTGGGCATTTTTCTTTTTTCGATGTATCCATCGTGAGTGCCAAACAATTATGCGCCAGTTAGCTAAAGGTGAATGTCCCGCAACCAATTGCCTCACCTCCTTTCATTCCTCCTCCCTGTCATGAACGGTGTTCAAACCCTCCAATAGATAATTTTTTATTGCACGAGGAGTCTAAGCAGTTAATGGTATTTGACGATCAAAAAGAAGATCTTTTTCAATTTTTCTAGGAGAAACACAAGAAGATCAGCCCTTCTCAAAGCCAAGTTCATGCCTCTTCCAGTAAGGTACTCCTTCAAGACACAGCTTCATAACTGCATGCATCTTCAGTCCCACCCTCGCCTAAGGACAAAACCCTTGAAGACACTCTTATGGAAGATGTTCAACATATCGAGATGGTAGATAAGCAACACGAGGTCATCCCAAACATAACACCAAAGGATACGATTGCTGACACCACCCATTAAACCATGCAAGAAGTGATAGCTGAATCCCTCATCCACCTAGAAGTCCAGCAGGACAAAGTTGATTCTACTTCACCTCCATCTGCGCCGAGTCCATGCCTGATGGTAATAATACAAAAATTCCGGTAAACCCTCTTCCTTCACCTTCTTAAGCACCTTTACCCCCTCGTTACCCTGTACACTGTCGGGAAGATTTGCATCTTCCAGTTGATAACCAGAGGAAATAAAAGAAACTTAATTGGTGAATTCTAAACCTCTTTTTCACTGTTGATCAGTTGTTCTGGATTGAATTAACTACTTTTGAAGTATTTGCAGGTACAAGAAATGATGAAGAATATGTGTTCATATTAGGGTTACCCTAATTACTCATTTAATGAGTGTTTTAAATTGATACATATAAGACATGTGAGTATATACCCCTAGGGTTTCATAAGTTTATATAAGTTAAGTCAGTAGGATTAATCCAAAGGATCTTAAAATGATTCCATTGGGTTAATGTTAAGGGTTTAGATGATTTATCATGGGTTAGAGATAGGGTTTAGAAGGGTTTTAAAGGGTTTTCATGAGTTTTTGATGGGTTTTAAGTAGTGTTTTTAGGGTTTTAGAATGTTTCAAGGGTTAAAATAATTAATATTTAAGGAAATTAATCTATAACTAAACATTGGTTCAATAATAAAAATTAAAATATGGTTTAATTAATTATTTAATCATGTATGTGCAATTAAGTCCTAAGGTTTGATTTAATTAAAACTTAAACTAAGGTTAATTTAAATGATTTATTTAATTAAGAAAATTAAGGTAATAGAATAAAAATAATAATTGAAGTGGATAATTAATGAGCGGTGTATGTGAGTGCTGTTTAAAGTGTGGTGTGGGTTAAGTGTGTAACTAAAGTGGTTAAAGTGAATAGTTTCAAAGTGTGGTAGTTGTGAGTGCAAGCTAAAAGAGTGGTAGAAAAAAAATATGCATTTAAAGTGTAAAAAAGGTGTGTACAAAGAGTGGTGAGTGTGAGGGTAATTAAAAGAGAGGTTGTGTGAGAAAAGTTAATTAAAGTGTGGTGAATGTTAATGGGGAAAAGTGAGGATGAGGAAATAAAGTAAAATCAAAGGAATGGTTTACAAATGAGTTGTGTGTGTATATATATGAGTATGCTGTGCTAGTTTCTTCTAATGTTTCTTGCAGGTACTCATTCTCCTTTGTCTTCTTTTCATCTATTCCTTGGTCATTTTCATTATGCTTAGTTTAGCTAGTTATCTATTCCGGTGGAGAGAAAACGATGTAGGCGTTGCTATTAACTCTGCAGTAGTATAGAGAGAGAGTCTGTTGAGCGTTATGTGCCTTTTACAGGTCTGTGTGCTGTCCCTTCAATGGCAGATTCGCGACCTGGATGGCCATATCATGATTCTTCTATGCTTCATCACTATACTATACTCTCAACTTCTGATGGTTTAATCTCTGGCATTCTTCCCTGGGTAATGTGTGTGTGTATGTGCGTGTGATGTGTGTGTATGTGTATGTGATGTGATGTATGTGTGTGAAGTGTGTGTATGTGATGTATGTGTGTGTATGTGATGTATGTGTGTATGTGTGATGTATGTGAGAGGTTCCCTCCCTCCCTGGCGCTGCGCGCAACAGCGCGCAGAGAGAGAGAGAGAGAGAGAGAGAGAGAGAGAGAGAGAGAGAGAGAGAGAGAGAGAGAGAGAGAGAGAGAGAGAGAGAGAGAGAGAGAGAGAGAGAGAGAAAGAGAGAAAGAGAGAGAGAGAGAGAGAGAGAGAGAGAGAGAGAGAGAGAGAGAGAGAGAGAGAAAGAAAGAGAGAGAGATAGGCAGACAGAGAGAGAAACGGCAGAGAAAGAGAGAGAGAGAGAGAGAGAGAGAGAGAGAGAGAGAGAGAGAGAGAGAAAGAGAGAGAGAGAGAGAGAGAGAGAGAGAGAGAGAGAGAGAGAGAGAGAGAGAGAGAGAGAGAGAGAGAGAAAGAGAGAGAGGTCCTCTCCCTCCCCTCCTCTGCTGCAGCGCGACAGCGCGCACAGAGAAGGAGAGAGAGAGAGAGAGAGAGAGAGAGAGAGAGAGAGAGAGAGAGAGAGAGAGAGAGAGAGAGAGAGAGAGAGAGAGAGAGAGAGAGAGAGAGGTTCTCTCCCTCCCCTCCTCTGCTACAGCGCGATAGCGTGCACAGAGAAGGAGAGAGAGAGAGAGAGAGAGAGAGAGAGAGAGAGAGAGAGAGAGAGAGAGAGAGAGAGAGAGAGAGAGAGAGAGAGAGAGAGAGAGAGAGAGAGAGAGAGAACACAGAAAAAGAGAGAGATCGGCAGAGAAAGAAAGAGAGAGAAGAGAGAGAGAGAGAGAGAGAGAGAGAGAGAGAGAGAGAGAGAGAAAGAGAGAGTGAGGGAGAGAGTGAGAACGGTAGAAAGGAAAAGAGAGAGAGAGAGAGAGAGAGAGAGAGAGAGAGAGAGAGAGAGAAAGAGAGAGACAGAGAAAAAGTGAGAGTTAGATAATGAAAAATAATAATAATAATATAAATAATTTAGTTTGTCACATAATGCATGTGATTATGTGTCTGATTGTAGATGCATTTAGATGTATGTATGGCAATGAATATGCATGACTGTGTGTATATGAATGCAAATTACACTAATTTTGTGTGTAATCATTCATGAGTTAAAGAGTGATAAGTGCACACTAATTAGTGTTAATATATGTGCATAAGTGTATTTAGATGAAAAATGCACATGCACAATTGTAGGTATTCATAAATGTATATATGCATGTTTAGCATATAACATATTAGTGTGCATCTTTGAGAGTAACTTGCTAATGTAGGAAACTTTGAGAGTTTTATGTCTCCTCAATTAGAAGTGGAAAGGGTAATTAAATATTTCTAAAGTTTAATTATATATTAGTATATATAAGTACATATTAATATGTGCATATGTGCTAGTATATATGTATATGCATACATGTATATGCATGCAGGATGTTAGTTTACATGAATCAATGCATATGTATGACCTAATGAATGTGTGTATGCTTCATTTTAATTTATGTTTCTACATTTGCATGATTATATGTATTCCAAAAGAAGTGATGTATATGTATTTAGAAGTGTGTGTAATGTAAGCATGCATGTAAAGTTCATTAGTATGCATGAGGAATGTATGCATGATCATATGCATGTGTATGGAAATATTGTGTGAATTATATTTTATGTTTCTTATTGATTTTTGTAATATTACTAATAGCTAATGTTTCTTGCAGAAACATTGAAGATTACAATTAACTGAAGTGAAGACAATTGAAGTGAAGCGGCAGCTTAAGGATCCATTTAAATCTTATTTCCCATTTAGTCAACTATCCAATTGACTAAACATTTATCCAATTGTTTAGACCTTCCATTTGTATTAGAATTAATGATTTGAACCATTAGCTTATCAATTAATTCATTCAAAGAGTTTAGCATCATATTGTTTCATTAGTTTTTCCATTACTCTCCTTGATGTCTTCTAAGTTAGTTCATGAGTCTGAGCACAGTACTATTGAAAATATTGAAAATATTGAAAATGTTCGGCCAACTCTAGACAGACCAGAACCCTCTAGCTTACCTGAAAGTTTAGTAGAAGAACCCATTATGGAAGTTTCAATCTCATATCAAGAAGCTGTTGCTATGTACGAGGCTGCCCGTCCTTATGGTCCATAGCTATTTAAACTATTTAAAGACCTTAGTTTCAGTCAAAGAATTAGGTAATTTAAATTGTTTTGTCATTAGAACCCTTATTTTCATAAGCCTGAGTTTGCTACAGACACCCCGCGTGTGCCGAACGATTTAGGCAGATGACTTGATCCACCATCCGAGCATCTCTCACGACCCGACATTGGTGAACCCGACGTGAACAAACGGCGTTGTAGCTCAGGTATAAAGTTTTGCATTGCATATACATTCATACGATTTTACATCAGCGCAGTTGCGTCTTCATCCCTGGAAGCTGTGGCATTTACATGAGCTGGCAATCTTCTTGGTGTCGAGGGCTGGTCTGGTGACCTGAGCGCCTCCACGAAGATTGGCAAGTAGGAGAACCTCGTCGTGCCACCCCTTTCATCAATAATTGAAGCACAAAACGTTTGCACCCATTTTTAGCAAACTATGTATTTAGGTTTTGATTCAAATCAATAAATGTATTGAATTTCATAGAAAGCACTGTTTTGAGCCTCATCTTCGAGCAGCTGGTATAATTTCTTTACTCTTACATTCTTGCATACATAATTTTATTTAAGGTTAAATTATTGGTATAGGTTGAAGGCAACTGTTTGTTAATCATAGGTTAAGCGTTAATCATAGCTTTACTTGAAGCATCTTGGCATAGTATAGACTTATCAAACTGGACTCTAATGGAATTTCAAAATTAGTAGCTGAACATAAGGAAAAAGTAACAAAAGAAGTTCAGGATATAGTTAGAATTGTTCAAGCTAGGTCAAAACAAACTTCAAAAATGGATGAGCTATTTCAAACTATGATGCACGAGACGCAAGGACAAAAGGTAGTTGAAACATTATTAAAGGATAAAGGGAAATTTACTGGTATGAATGTTACAAATTATTTAGACACGTTTGAGGAATTAGCTAAGTTACACGGTTTACCTGAAACAAAGTGGAAATCCTATCTTGGACGTCTGGCCATAGGTACTGTAAAAGCTATTATGGATATACATGACAATAAGGAATGGGATGAGTTTAGAAAAGAGTTGCATAAGGAATTCTACTTAGAAGACTGCAGCCAACATAGTAGAGAAGGATTTATGAAATGGATTAGTTCTCCTAAGCCTCACATTTCTTTAACTCAACTCCATGGCGAATTTATGAAAAGATTTCTCAATTACCTGAATAGGATAGAGTTGCCCTTACCCCAGATATCATTTTATATTTCCTTAAAATCTTGACTCCAGATATAAGGGTAGAGGTTGAGCGTAGGCTTGAAGAACCGGGAAAGAAATATGGGCTTACAGATGACTGGGGTGTAGTGAAAACTGTAGTTGAGGCGGTTGCTCACATGATCCAACGTAAAACACTCCTTTATGAATCGATGTCTCAACCATCTTCCAGTTTTCCTCCGATTCAGGCAACTAGAGATACACATATAGATTCAAAAGTTGAGCCTACAACATCCACATCTAGAGTACCAACCGAGTTACAATTTGAGATTTTGTTTAACAAGTTGGACAATATGATGCATATGCACGAGAATATGTCTAAAGAGGTAGCGGCTTTGCAGAATGTGGTGTATGCTTTAAACCTTCAAGATAAACCTGCAATGCAAGCTCATCCGACTATTTATCCTCAACCAGTAAATGCTCCAAATCCACCATTAGTAGCTCCGAATCATCCATTAGTACCTCCTAATCCACCTTTTATACCTCCTAATCCTCCAGTTGTACCCCAACCAATTCCTCAACCGATTCCTCAAGCATTTAACCAAAGAAATTTCAATGAAAGGAGAAATGCCAATGTGAGGAGATGTATCTGGTGCGATGCCACAGATCATTTGACTTACACATGTGAAGCATTGAAAGATGCGAAAGAGAAAAGACTTGTAATTGATATTGACAAGCGATTGTGCGACTATAGAACACATTTACCCTTAGCTGCCAATTGGGGAAAGGGAGGGATGCAGAAGTTGTATGAAAACCTTTCTGAGTCTTCGAAATCTACTTCTGCTGTTAAACTAGAATATGTTGATAGTGACTCTGATTCCGAACAAACAAGGGAAACGAGGAACTACTCAATTGAAGCTTTGATAAAGGCGAGAGATGATATTATGCAGAAAACTGTGTGGAACTCTCCTGTCGATCAATTCTCGATATGTTCGCATATTGCGAATGTTGAAGAGAAAAGAAAGAGGGATGATGAGCAAGATACAAATGATTCAGGTAGACGAATGACTAGAAGTAAGATGAGAGATGAGCCGAAGCCTAAGAAAGTTTAGTTTGAACAAGGCGAAAGTTCTAAAACAAATGAGGAGCGAAGAAAAGAAATTAGGGAGGGTAAACAACCTGTGTTTAGTGAGCCAATTCAAACATCAGACAAAGTAGAGAAAATTCCTAGAACTGAAACAAAACCTGAAGAGAAACCAGAAAAGAAACCAAAACGAGTACCGAAAGCTATTCTTATTTCTGAACTTGAACAAAAAGTTGATTCGAAAGAAATATTGTATGACATCTTATTAAAAAGTGCAGTAACAATGACTTTAGAACAAATCTTCTCAATAGCAAAAATTGAATTTAAGGAAAATTTTATTAAACTAATTAAAAGGAAGAGATTCCCTCTGTCACAAGAGGTAGAGATGCAAGATGTTGCCGATGTAACTCACTTGATTCATGAATCTCTTTCTTTAGACTCAGAAGATGAAGAAGATAATACCTGTAATGTGAACAAAAATTTCTTAGGGCCGATTGTACCAGATGATGAAACAAAAAATTCAGAGAGTGATTTTAGAAAAAGTTTTTGGGCGAGAGGCACACCGGAGATTAAAGTTAACTTAGGAGATCAGAAGAGATCATATTCTGCTTTAGCCCTAATTGACTCTGGGTCTGAAATCAATGTGATTTCGAAAGGATTATATGATAAGTTTAAATGGCCTATTGATAAAAATCACGGCTGGATAATGCGAACCGCGGATAATGGTTGTGGATCACTCCTAGGAGCATGTGCCAACATACCTCTAATGATAGGTGGAATCTCTGAGACATTCCACTTTTTCATTCAGGACAACTGCTCTTAT
The DNA here is from genome assembly GCA_020310875.1 of Ceratopteris richardii. Lineage (NCBI taxonomy): Eukaryota > Viridiplantae > Streptophyta > Polypodiopsida > Polypodiales > Pteridaceae > Ceratopteris > Ceratopteris richardii. Next base: position 122,330,659 of record CM035440.1, on the reverse strand, counting down.
GAAATTATCTTAGGTCAACCATTTATATGTGAAGCCAGAATGGAGACTAAAGTAATAGATGACGGCTCAGCATACGCAAGAATTAGATCTAAAGATGATCTACAATCGCTCCAAGTTATGATAGTCAGCCCAAACCATGTACGAAATAAGGAGCAAATTAGGAAGACGCCCATCCGTTCTCATGAAAAGATACGTGAAGATCATATGCCTCTTCGTGAGTTTGGAACTTATTATGATCAAAATTTTGCCTAGATGCCACTGTTGAGCGAGACAACGGTGGTTCTTGGTTTGATGTCTCACACCCATCTGTAGATACTTTAGATAGTTTTTCTTTATATTTCCCTTCATCATATTTGCAATTCAGTCATTATAAACAAATTCCTAAAAGAATTATAAAACATTATGAAAAATTTTATAAAGAGAAAGGATTCATTTCATATGATGAACACATTGAAACCGTAATTGAAACTTTATCTTCAAACTCATTGATTGAAGAACTTCAAAATATTTTGCATGAAAAAGAAAATTTTAGATTTGTACTTTTAAATTCTATTGAAGAATATGATTTGATTAGTAAATTTGTCATGAGTAATGAAAAGGAAGCAAAAGTAAATACAAAATTCAAAACCGTTGACAAAAAAATTAAACCGATTGCCCAATCGTTACCATGAGAGAGTGAAGAGAAGTTTAGGCAAGTTACCAATGATCCTTATTTAAGAGAGCGCACAAATATAGGTCATACTTTTACAGACGAAACTTTAAAGCTAATCAAGATAGGGAATGATGAAAATTTTTTGTTACCCGAGGAACGTGAACTATTTCAAAGAGTGATTAGAAAGCATGGGAAGGCATTTTCTTTATATTCCCATGAGATAGGTTGTGCAGACCCAAAAATTGTACCACCAATGATCATCTTTACAGTGCCTCACATTCCATGGAATCTTCGACCCATACCTGTTCCGAGAGCCCATTTACCAGAGTTAATGCGGCTTCTTAAGGAAAAGATTCACATGCAAATTTTAGAGCCATCGTCTACACCCTACTCAAATAGGTGGTTTACTATTCCAAAGAAAAATGGCAAGTTACGGTTCATTCAAGATTTACAACCTGTTAACAAGGTTACTATTAGGAATGTAGGTACTAGGCCCATTGTAGGAGAATTCGTTGAAGCCTTTGCTGGTCATGCCATTTACTCAATGGGAGACTTGTATTCTGGCTACGATCAATTTCAGCTTGCTATTGAAAGTAGAGACATTACGACCATGAAAACTCCTTTAGGCTTAGTTCGCATGTGCACTTTGCCGCAAGGAGCTACTAATTCAGTAGCGCATATGATGAACGCCATGAATTCAGTATTACATGACTTCATTCCTAATATAACCATGCCATTTATTGATGACATTCCTATTAAAGGATGTATTGAGAATGCGAACGATGAAACTTTAGATTCCTCTGGCTGCAGGAAGTTTGTAGTAGATCATATCTCTGACTGTGAAAGGATTTTCCAGAGATTTGAAGAGGTTGGTCTCACATTCTCCATTGAGAAATCTGTTTTTGGTGTCAATGAGGTACTTATAGTTGGGCATTTATGTGGACATTACGGTCGGAGGCCATATCCACCTAAAGTCGACGCTATAAACAAGATTTCTGAAACCTGTAGTAATATTAGTGAGGTAAGACGATTCCTTGGTGCTTGTGTGTTTTATGCCATATGGATCCCACACTATGCACATGTTGCAAACTGTCTTTATGCTTTACTAAGGAAGAATCGAAAGTTTCTTTGGACTGAAGAACACTCAAAAGCTATGAAAAAGTTAAAGAAATTACTTCTTGAAGCTCCTCTTTTAAAGCGAGTAGATTATACTGATCAAAAGCCTATCATTTTAACTGTTGATACGAGCCCTATAGGAATAGGATGGGTTATTGGTCAGGACGATGAAGAGGGCAATAGGTATGCTGTGAGATTTGGAGCAAAGATTTTACACGATACGCAAAGAAATTATCCGCAAATTAAACGAGAACTATGGGGTTTAGTCACGGCATTAAAATGTGATAAAGAATATTTTATAGGTGCAAATGTAATAGTTGAGACAGATTGTCTACCTCTGATTGGAATGATTACAAACTGTTCATCACCAGACATTGCCATGCTTAGATGGATTTCATACATCAAGTTTATAAATCCTGTTTTGATACATATTGCAGGTAAATCTAATCATGTGGCTGATATGCTTTCTCGAGCTAGATTTGATAATGAGGAAGAAACAGAATTAGAAATAAATGCAATTAATTATGATTCTAAAGCATACGCATATGAACAGTTTAATATTGAAGAATACAAAGGAGAGTGGCAGGATATTGGAAAGTATTTAAGTACTTTGGTTAGGGCACCTTCATGGTCTTCAAATAGATTTCGGAATATTAGGAAAAGAGCTTACAACTTTTTTCTGAAAGATGGTTTCATTTGGAGACATGCGAGGGGAAAAATTAGATTGCCACAACGAGTAGTAGGTACTAAGGATCTTCAGTTACAAGTCATGAAGAGTATGCATGATACTTTATGGGCAGGACATAAAGGATTTGTAGCTACGTATGAAAAAATTAGAGAAGGATACTGGTGGCCAGGGATTTATGTTACTGTTAAAAATTATGTTACTTCATGTGACGTATGTCAGATTCATTCCTCAGTCAAACATAGGGATCCGTTGCATCCTACCTATCCACCATGCATCCATTATAAATGGGTTGTAGACTTAGTTACCATGCCCAAAGGTATCAATAAGATGAGATATATAGTCTTGGCACGTGAAGATCTTACGAATCATGTAGAAGGCCGAGCTTTAAGATCTAAGACAACCTTCAATGTATGCAAATTTCTTCTTGAGGATGTCATTTCACGATTTGGTTATGTAGAAAAGGTAGTGGCTGATAGGGGAGAGTTAGATGCGCAGGAGGCTAGAGAATTCTTTGCTAGGCATGGAATTCGCTTAGCCCTTACTACTGCTTACAACCCTGAAGCTAATGGGAAGATTGAGCGAGGGCATTCTCCTATTATTAAAGCAATTTCCAAAGCTTGTAATGGAGAAATTAAGAATTGGCCAACTTATCTGGCATTTGCGTTGTGGACCGATAGAATGACCTGCACTAGAACGACGGGGTATATGCCGGCAGAGTTGATGTATTGCCAGAAACCAATTTTCCCTATGCATATGCAAATTCTTACTTGGACTACGTTACCATGGGAAGATAATTTGTCGATAGAAGATTTATTAGCTCTACGAATCCAGCAGTTAGAGCAAGGGAATGAACGTTTAGAAGAGGCTATAGTTAAACTAAAAGATTCTCGATTGAAAAACAAGAAGGATTTTGATAAATCACATAGGTTAAGGCCAAAGCCGATTTATGTTAATGATTGGGTTTTACTGTATGATAGTACGTTTGATTCTCAGTATGATGCCCGTAGGAAACTTAAAAGACGTTGGTTTGGACCTTATGTGGTAGTCAAAACCTATGATAATGGAACGTATGCCTTACGCGAATTAGATGGCACGCCTCTTAAAAACTTAATTGCTGGCAAAAGAATTAAATTATTTAAACAAAGAGATGATGAAATGTATGAAGTAATGTTTGATGATGAGCATGATTAATTATGTATAAATGAATTTCTTTAGTGTGGGTTTCTTTTGCAGGAAAACCAAGAGAAGATTTGAATATGAAATTTATTAATTTTGTGTGTCTAGCTGTTGCTGGTTGAGTTTTAACAGGTCTTTGAAGAACAAATTAAGATGCATAAAGATGAGCAAATTGAAGATGAAGCAGATTGAAGATAAAATTGATTTTAGGTCGTATTTTTCTTTGTCTTAAAATTTTGTTTTACGTATTTTATTTGCATTCATATAAAACTAATTGTTAAAATCTGGAATGAAGAATATTAATTTATAAAGGACTCTATTTAACCATATTAGGAAAATAGACATAATTTATATTTCTACATTTATAGATTAAGTGAGATTTGTTCAAAATAGAAGGATTTGTAGTTCATTTAGATAACGAAAGTAGTTGTATATATGTAGGAGCATATTGTTGCATGATACATGTCTGTGAAAACCTAGATCTTTCTTGTCCATGCAGCTAGATCCTTAGCTCGGATTAAGGGGTTAAGCATTTCCCCTTTAAAACAAAAAAGTAGCAAAAAAAAAAGAAAAAAAAAAAAGAATATTGACATGGAAGTTATACCTTCTTCCACCCCAAAAAGGTATTTACATTTATTATTGACATGAAGTTTACATCATATGTATATGAAGAAACTAGTTGTGAAAAAACACATCTAGTGATTAAAATTGGGCATACAAGGTGGCTGTCTGTCCAAGTAGATTTAGTAGATTTCTTTGGCATGCTTGATTGTTCATATGTGAATGCATATATATGACGAAACCTGCATTTGAATGAATGAAAATGAATTCTGTTTTATAATCTTTACATAGTTTATAAATGGATGAAATGTAAATTAATGTTTGTTGACTGAACAGGTTACTAGCTTACCTTTATACTTTAATATGTTTTCATTACCAGATATAATTTAAATAAACTTCATGTGCATGTTGAAAAGATTAAAAATTTGATAAGTTAAAAGATGTTTATAAAAAGAATTGATGCTTTTCTATGATTTAATTTCAGGATAATCATTGAAAATGCCGCTTCCCTTAATCTGCAAGTTGGCCCATCGAGGACGATGTGCAGGTTTGGTGGCGGTGGATGTCGGGAAGATTTGCATCTTCCAGTTGATAACCAGAGGAAATAAAAGCAACTTAATTGGTGAATTCTAAACCTCTTTTTCACTGTTGATCAGTTGTTCTGGATTGAATTAACTACTTTTGAAGTATTTGCAGGTACAAGAAATGATGAAGAATATGTGTTCATATTAGGGTTACCCTAATTACTCATTTAATGAGTGTTTTAAATTGATACATATAAGACATGTGAGTATATACCCCTAGGGTTTCATAAGTTTATATAAGTTAAGTCAGTAGGATTAATCCAAAGGATCTTAAAATGATTCCATTGGGTTAATGTTAAGGGTTTAGATGATTTATCATGGGTTAGAGATAGGGTTTAGAAGGGTTTTAAAGGGTTTTCATGAGTTTCTGATGGGCTTTAAGTAGGGTTTTTAGGGTTTTAGAATGTTTCAAGGGTTAAAATAATTAATATTTAAGAAAATTAATCTATAACTAAACATTGGTTCAATAATAAAAATTAAAATATGGTTTAATTAATTATTTAATCATGTATGTGCAATTAAGTCCTAAGGTTTGATTTAACTAAAACTTAAACTAAGGTTAATTTAAATGATTTATTTAATTAAGAAAATTAAGGTAATAGAATAAAAATAATAATTGAAGTGGATAATTAATGAGCGGTGTATGTGAGTGCTGTTTAAAGTGTGGTGTGGGTTAAGTGTGTAACTAAAGTGGTTAAAGTGAATAGTTTCAAAGTGTGGTAGTTGTGAGTGCAAGTTAAAAGAGTGGTAGAAAAAAAATATGCATTTAAAGTGTAAAAAAGGTGTGTACAAAGAGTGGTGAGTGTGAGGGTAATTAAAAGAGAGGTTATATGAGAAAAGTTAATTAAAGTGTGGTGAATGTTAATGGGGAAAAGTGAGGATGAGGAAATAAAGTAAAATCAAAGGAATGGTTTACAAATGAGTTGTGTGTGTATATATATGAGTATGTTGTGCTAGTTTCTTCTAATGTTTCTTGCAGGTACTCATTCTCCTTTGTCTTCTTTTCATCTATTCCTTGGTCATTTTCATTATGCTTAGTTTAGCTAGTTATCTATTCCGGTGGAGAGAAAACGATGTAGGCGTTGTTATTAACTCTGCAGTAGTATAGAGAGAGAGTCTGTTGAGCGTTATGTGCCTTTTACAGGTCTGTGTGCTGTCCCTTCAATGGCAGATTCGCGACCTGGATGGCCATATCGTGATTCTTCTATGCTTCATCACTATACTATACTCTCAACTTCTGATGGTTTAATCTCTCGCATTCTTCCCTGGGTAATGTGTGTGTGTATGTGCGTGTGATGTGTGTGTATGTGTATGTGATGTGATGTATGTGTGTAAAGTGTGTGTATGTGATGTATGTGTGTGTATGTGATGTATGTGTGTATGTGTGATGTATGTGAGAGAGTGAGGTTCTCTCCCTCCCCTCCTCTGCTGCAGCGCGACAGCGCGCACAGAGAAGGAGAGAGAGAGAGAGAGAGAGAGAGAGAGAGAGAGAGAGAGAGAGAGAGAGAGAGAGAGAGAGAGAGAGAGAGAGAGAGAGACAGAGAGAGAGAGCGGTTCTCTCCCTCCCCTCCTCTGCTGCAGTGCGACAGCGCACACAGAGAAGGAGAGAGAGAGAGAGAGAGAGAGAGAGAGAGAGAGAGAGAGAGAGAGAGAGAGAGAGAGAGAGAGAACGCAGAAAAAGAGAGAGATCGACAGAGAAAGAAAGAGAGAGGAGAGAGAGAGAGAGAGAGAGAGAGAGAGAGAGAGAGAGAGAGAGAGAGAGAGAGAAAGAGAGAGTGAGGGAGAGAGTGAGAATGGTAGAAAGGAAAAGAGAGAGAGAGAGAGAGAGAGAGAGAGAGAGAGAGAGAGAGAGAGAGAGAGAGAGAGAGAGAGAAAGAGAGAGACAGAGAAAAAGTGAGAGTTAGATAATGAAAAATAATAATAATAATATAAATAATTTAGTTTGTTACATAATGCATGTGATTATGTGTCTCATTGTAGATGCATGTAGATGTATGTATGGAAATGAATATGCATGACTGTGTATATATGAATGCAAATTACAGTAATTTTGTGTGTAATCATTCATGAGTTAAAGAGTGATAAGTGCACACTAATTAGTGTTAATATATGTGCATAAGTGTATTTAGATGAAAAATGCATATGCACAATTGTAGGTATTCATAAATGCATATATGCATGTTTAGCATATAACATATTAGTGTGCATCTTTGAGAGTAACTTGCTAATGTAGGAAACTTTGAGAGTTTTATGTCTCCTCAATTAGAAGTGGAAAGGGTAATTAAATATTTCTAAAGTTTAATTATATATTAGTATATATAAGTACATATTAATATGTGCATATGTGCTAGTATATATGTATATGCATACATGTATATGCATGCAGGATGTTAGTTTACATGAATCAATGCATATGTATGACCTAATGAATGTGTGTATGCTTCATATTAATTTATGTTTCTACATTTGCATGATTATATGTATTCCAAAAGAGGTGATGTATATGTATTTAGAAGTGTGTGTAATGTAAGCATGCATGTAAAGCTCATTAGTATGCATGAGGAATGTATGCATGATCATATGCATGTGTATGGAAATATTGTGTGAATTATATTTTATGTTTCTTATTGATTTTTGTAATATTACTAATAGCTAATGTTTCTTGCAGAAACATTGAAGATTACAATTAATTGAAGTGAAGACAATTGAAGTGAAGCAGCAGCTTAAGGATCCATTTAAATCTTATTTCCCATTTAGTCAACTATCCAATTGACTAAACATTTATCCAATTGTTTAGACCTTCCATTTGTATTAGAATTAATGATTTGAACCATTAGCTTATCAATTAATTCATTCAAATAGTTTAGCATCATATTGTTTCATTTGTTTTTCCATTACTCTCCTTGATGTCTTCTAAGTTAGTTCATGAGTCTGAGCACAGTACTATTGAAAATATTGAAAATATTGAAAATGTTCCACCAACTCTAGACAGACCAGAACCCTCTAGCTTACCTGAAAGTTTAGTAGAAGAACCCATTATGGAAGTTTCAATCTCATATCAGGAAGCTGTTGCTATGTACGAGGCTGCCCGTCCTTACGGTCCATAGCTATTTAAACTATTTAAAGACCTTAGTTTCAGTCAAAGAATTAGGTAATTTAAATTGTTTTGTCATTAGAACCCTTATTTTCATAAGCCTGAGTTTGCTACAGACACCCCGCGTGTGCCGAACGATTTAGGCGGATGACTTGATCCACCATCCGAGCATCTCTCACGACCCGACAACGCCCTTCGTCCCCTAACCACTCGGTGGCGGTATCCCACTCTCACCCTATTCCCTCTTCACCCGATTAATCTCCCCCTTCATCTTCTGTTATGGTTTCTATCAAACCTTCTCAACCGTTATCAAAATTTTTAGTACTGGATGTGTTTGCACAATCAGCCCAAATTGGTGACTTCCTTACTCATTTATCCAAGCAACTACCTACTCAGTTACATGATGCTCAACACTCCCTGTGCACTAAATATCAATCAGAGGTGGATATGTTAGAGGCCGATATCGCTCCCATAAAGGAAAAGATTTTGGCAGCTAGAGCCAATGAATGTTTATTACATGAACAGGTTACACTCAAGGATGATTTTATTGCAGCTAAAGATGCGGAGATTGCTTTGCTCATGCAAGCATGGATTGATAAAGATGATACAATGACCACTCTTGGTTGTGAGTTGGCTAATACTCACACCCAACTTGCCGAAATCGAACAGGCTTCTAAAGCACTCTCTAACAAGGTACTACATGGTGAAGCAGAACTGAGGAAAGTTACAGAAGAATTGTTCTAAAAAGGTCAAGTGTTAGATGAAGAGATTGGTCATATCGTTAAGTTAAAGAAAGAAGTGGAAGCGATTCAGAAGGAGCATCAATATTTTTTTTGAACAATGCAATTTTAGTGCATGAGTTGGATCACCAAGAAAAGCTTGGTGTGTAAAGATGCTCATTTGGTAGAACTGCATGTTCTCTAGGAGATGTTAGAGTCCTTGAGGCAGAAAATTTTGTGTACCTTTAAGCTAGGCTGTGCTATGTATATTCAAGGCATCATCGATGATTCTTAGTTATTTTTTGTAATTAACCAAATCTAGGTTCGAGTCCACTATGCATGCCAGTGTTAGGCTGGCGGAATGTAATTGTAATTATTGGACGATGTATTTAGAAAAGATGCACACCGAAAGGATGTAGCATAACATTAGTAACTCTTTGATAAAATAGCGTGTGGAAGTTGATGCACAGGTGAAGCACAAAACCGGACTGTGGGTCTGGGCGGTGCACCTATGGATCATTTTCAACGCAAGTTTTTCTTACACTAATTGAATGTTTTATCTGGGAAAATACACATAGGGCCTTTGTAATACAGACCCTTGACCATCCTAAGAACCCAGTAGTTGATTTATTCCCATAACATGTTAACAGGGTATTTATCCATATTGGATGACCTTACCTCACCATTAGGTGGTAGGAAACTTCTTCTCCTTGGTTTAGATGGTTTAAATCCTGGGTTTTCTAATTTTCCCATATCTTCATCACCTGTAGATTCCGTGTCTACCCATCGATGGTCTTCATCATTTGCCTTTTCCTTTCCTTTGCTACTTGCTTCACTTGAATGAGCTTCATTCCTTCTCCTTCTATGCCAAGCTGATGTAGGACTCTCCTCTGATGGTGTGCTTGAAGTGGTTGGACAATTGCATGTCATTCTCTACTTCTCACAATTGGTATCAGAGTTAAGGAAGTAGACTTGGGCAAGGCGGATGGAAGGCGCGCGCGTCGATTTCAAAGGTAAGCTTAACAAATATTTGAGTGTATCTCCCAATTTGTAGGTCAGATTTTGACGTGTAATATACCGTTGGAAAGCTCTCAAAACGAGAATTCCAATGGAGACAGTAGATTGGGGATCCAAGATCCCTAGCATGGGTGAGAACCAGGTTCAAGAGACCAAGGTTGAGAGCAAGGCAAGTCTGTAGGCTAGTTGCCAAGAAGCGGAAAGGCAAGGTTCAAGATACCAAGGTTGAGAGCAAGGCAAGTCCGTAGGCAAGTGGCCAAGAAGCAGAAAGGCAAGGCTCAAGACACCAAGGTTGAGAGCAAGGCAAGTCTGTAGGCAAAGTGGCCAAGACGCGAAAAGGCAAGGCTCAAGAGACCAAGGTTGAGGACAAGATGATTCAAGAGACTGTGCAAGGGTGAGGACATCAATCCAAGGGGAGAGCAACGATCGATCATTGAGGACAATGATCTCTAGAAGGGGAAGAGAGTGTTAGACTCAAGATATAACCGGCAGTAGATGGTTGAACCACACCCTAAGAGGGAGGATTAGGAAGTAATCCTCAACCATGGCTTTTGGGGCAAGTGGTTAGCCCATCATACTCCTAGCTGGTAGGTCATGAGTTCAAATCCCACACTATGAGCTTGTGGTCCTGCATAGGGTCTTCAACAAAACATCCTTGATCATTGAACCTCACCTCATAACCTCTTTCAAGCATTTGACCTATTTGTGATGGTTGGCACATGCAACACATCCTTCAACACCTTGGAGCTTTGAGATCCATTCAATGCAACATCTCCCACATGTGTAATCTTGTGCTCAGTGTCATCCCCTCTCTCTACATGTCCTTGACTGATGGGTGAGTGTAAATTAAATAAATCATCTTTATTGCAACTCATATGGTGGCTACAACCACTATCAATCTACCATGTAAAATCAGAAATCACTCTTTCACTTGACCCATACATCATAAGAAAGTTCTCATTTTCTGAATTTGCTGAAGTAATAGCATAATTACCTTGGTTACTTTTGTATCCTTGATTGCCTCCTCCTTTGGACCAACAATCTCTTGCATAATGGCCTGATTTTTTCCACAATTGTAGCATTCACCATTGGATGCTTCTCGTCCATGTGATCTTCCTCCTCTTCCTCTAATCCTTCCTCTTCCTCTTGATCCATAGCTTTGGTTGGATCCTTCTTGGTTGCTTGATCTCGAATTTGAACTTCCTCTCCCTTTGCCTTGGTAGTTTTCTCCACCTGTTTTGCCTTTTCCTCTAGCTGCATAGAAAACTTGGGCTTGGCTGCCCTTTGATTGTGAACCTCTTTGGTTCATCTCCTCGGTTACCATCAATGTGACTAATTGATCAAATTCTGGTATGGAATCCCTCACATAAACTGATGTGGTGAATGCTTTCCACATTTCATCCTCTCTCAAGCCATTGAGAGTGTGTGCGACAAGATCATCATCTTGGATTGGGCCCCAATTGAGCCCAGGGCATCTTCAAGCTCCTTACCCTTCAAAATGTACTCATTTATGTTAGTACTTGGTGATTTCCTAAGATTATTCACCTCATTCTTCAAGTGAATCTTCCTTGCCTTGGTTGATGAAGAGTACAATCTCTCCAAGGTTTCCCAAACCTTCTTGGATGTGTCCTCAAGTCTTGTATATGCCCTATCATGCTATTGCTTATGTGTTGGGATAGAATAAATATGACTCTCCTATCCCTTTCTATCCATTCATTAAGTTCCTTGAAGTGCCCTTGAAGTGATGGATCATGTACATGAGGCATTGGCTCCGTGCTGCTCACTAATCCCCACAATCCGTTGCCCATAAGATAGTTGCTAACTCTAAATTTCCATTGTTGATAATTGCTATTCTCTAACTTCTCTATTGGTGCATTATAGTCAATTATAATGAGCTCTAAGATGCTCTTCTAGCTTCTCCTCAAGTGTCTGTATGCTTTAGAAGGTGTGGATATTACCTTTTGACTAGTTGTGATCTCGATTGACGTAGCCCCCTTTCGAGGTCATCTTGCTTTGATAAGTCCTTGTGCTTCCACGAGTTGTCTTGAAACCTTCAAGTCTTCATTATGCTCCAAACTTTAAATATAAAATTAAGTATATAACTTAATAAATATGGATAGAAAATTTTTATTCTCTCTAGCTAAAAGGTGCTCTTGGAGGTCTATGCCATCCATAATTCAGTAAAAGTTCATCACCGGCATGTAATGTAGTAATAGCATTGACAACTATGTATCTTGATACATCTCTACTCATGTATGGTGATTCATGACTATTTTGACGCTTCTCAAATGTGCAGTTAGTCCTTGAACTATTATGTAACCCTTGACTACTATTTATTAAACCTGCTATATTTCCATGTGTGTAAGGTCTTCCATCAATATATAATCTTTCATTTTCTGCATGTAAAATCCTTCTACTAGTAAGGGATGCTACGTTCAAGCATATTCCATAAGTACTCATGCTTTGAACATAACATGAAAGTCAATGCCAATCTCCCCATCCATATATAGGACCACAAAATGACATAAGAGTGACTTCAGAGTTCGGAGGCACATACAAATCCTCTACAATAAAGAGACCACGACCAGCATTAGTAATAGTGGATGGAGCAATCATATAGCGATTACCCCAAAAGTTGAAAACCTCTCCATCTAAAGGAAGTGGTCCTCTATTCCATCCTCCATATCTTCTCCTATCATATGTTTGTACTAGAGAACGATTAGGAGCTGGCAATGGATAATCTATAGCCATTTCAGTCTCTAAACCAGGAGGTAGAGGATTTCTAGAAACCTCTGCTTGTAATTGATGAACAACAATTCCATGACATGTACAAGGTATATTAACATTATGAGAAAAATTATCATCATCATCATCATAGAGCAAGTATTCGTGTATATGAACAGTAATTTGATTTTGTATATGGTTTTTAAATAGAATAATGACATTAATATATATAAAAAATACATATCCAAGCATTATCACGTTGACCAGGTGATGGTGCACGCTCAAAAGTACCATACTCTACCTCATGTTCAATACATTCCAATCGTGGTCTTCAATATGTGCCATAACAAGAGTTACAACAACATATAATATGCTCTTGATAGTAAAATTCATCATAATTCCTATCGTAGGACACATGTGAAGTCGTTGCATGGATAGGAGGTGGTGGAGTACCCTCTGATTGATCAGAATCTGCACATAATAAGAAACAAAAAAAATATAAGTTATGTATCCATCAAATTTATTTAAAATTAAATGTTTGATATACTTACAACATATAGTTGTTGCACGATGAGGAGACGGTGGTGGAGTTCCATCTGATTGATCAGAAAATCTACAAATAATGGTATTTGATATTAATAATCTGATTATCTACATACACAAAAAATTCACATATACATATTTACACATACACACATATTCACATATACACATTTACACATACACACATATTCACATATACAAAACTACACATTATTGTGGGATAAATGCATGTAATTTGTATGAATGAGTGTATATGCATGCATGTGTGTGTACGTATATATGTGGATATGTATATGTGTGTTTATGTTATGTGTATGTATATGTGTATATGTGTATATGTATACATATATGTATGCGTATATGTGTATGTGGGTATTTGTGTATATATGTGTATGTATTCTATTTTTTTTTCTGTTTGAGATTAAATTAATAGGAGATATTGTATGGTGGAAAAAAATAAGAGGCGACCTAACATACCACCTGAGACGTGGCAGTTTTTTCGTAGATAGCTATGTCTTCAGGAGTCATTTCCTTAGCAGAAGGTACACAAATTAATATTTTATATTTATAATTTTATATATTTTAGTAATTTTTTACATTTAATTTATGTATTTTTTTCTTAAATAAACACGCTGCTGCAAAGAAGAGAGTGGAGTCAGGCCACACATTGCACCTAGGCCAAATGGGCCATAATGGTTTTGTAGCTACATTTGTAAGTATATGTGTTATTGTGAGTATATTTTTTATTTTATTTAAAATGCAAGCAACTAATCTTTTTTATTCGTTTCAATGTAGCAGAAGGATTATGGCCAATATCCTACGAAACATGAGATCGCGTATGCTACACATTTTGGATATCGGCATTTGAGCAAGTATATGCGAGATCATCCTGATGCCTTTGTGAGTATTATTAAATTTTATATGATTATTTTATTTTTATGAATGGTTTAAGTGTTTTATTTATTTATGTTTGTTATATGTAATACATGAGTATTATGGAGAGACAGATATGGATGAGGTGGAGAGACAAACACAGGAGCGATGATCTCGATCGTCATAGGCTGATCATGACGATGAGGATGAGGATGATCAGGATGATCATGATACTGCTAATGATGATGATGATGATGATGATCATGATGATGATGATGATTTTAGTTAATTATGACATTGGATTATATGTATTTACATATATATATATATATATATATATATATATATATATATATATATATATATATATATATATATATATATATATATATTATCTATATATTTTTCATTTCAGTTATGTTTTGAATTGTATGTATGGTATTAAGTAATGAACAGTTTTGTTCTTTTGATTGTTATTATTGTTTATATTAAGCATGTGTTTTAATACTTTAATTATATAATTCATTCATATGTGTGTACCTAAGTGTATATGTATGTGTTTGTATATGTATGTATGTGCATGTGTATGTGTGTGTATATGTATGTATGTGCATGTGCATGTGTAAGTGTATATGTGTGTATGAGTATGTGCATGTTCATGTGTATGTGTGTGTATATGTATTTGCATGTATATGTGTAACTCTATGTGTATATGTGTATATGTGTGTATGTGCATGTATATGTGTATATGTAGGTATGTGCATGTGTGTGATGCATGTGTATGTGTGTTTTAATACTTTAATTATATAATTCATTCATATGTGTGTACCTAAGTGTGTATGCATGTATCTGTATATGTATGTATGTGCAGGTGTATGTGTGTGTATATGTGTGTATGTGCATGTGCATGTGTAATTGTATATGTGTGTATGAGTATGTGCATGTGCATGTGTATGTGTGTGTATATGTATGTGCATGTATATGAGTAACTCTATGTGTATATGTGTGTATATATGTGCATGTATATGTGTATATGTAGGTATGTGCATGTGTATATGTGTTTTAACACTTTAATTATATAATTCATTCATATGTGTGTACCTAAGTGTATATGTATGTGTGTGTATATGTATGTATGTGCATGTGTATGTGTTTGTATATGTATGTATGTGCATGTGCATGTGTAAGTGTATATGTGTGTATGAGTATGTGCATTTGCATGTGTATGTGTGTGTATATGTATGTGCATGTATATGTGTAACTCTATGTGTATATGTGTGTATATATGTGCATGTATATGTTAATATGTAGGTATGTGCATGTGTGTGTGCATGTGTATATGTGTTTTAATACTTTAATTATATAATTCATTCATATCTGTGTACCTAAGTGTATATGTATGTGTGTGTATATGTATGTATGTGTATGTGTGTGTATATGTATGCATGTGCATGTGCATGTGTAAGTGTCTATGTGTGTATGAGTATGTGCATGTGCATGTGTATGTGTGTGTATATGTATGTGCATGTATATGTGTAAATCTATGTGTATATGTGTGTATGTGCATGTATATGTGTATATGTAGGTATGTGCATGTGTGTGTGCATGTGTATATGTGTGTGTACATATGTGCATATATATGTGTATGTATGTGTATAATGTATGCATATGCATGTGTATATGTATGAGACATGCATGTGTATGTGGATGCATTTCCATTTGCATCCATGTGCATGCATGTGAATGTGCATGCATGTGGATGTGCATATACATGTATTTGCATATATGTTAATGTGTGTATGTGCATATATATATATATATATATATATATATATATATATATATATATATATATATATATATATATATATATATATATATATATATATATATATATATATATATATATATATATATATATGCAATAATACATGCATGTAAGTCTTTTTATGTGGTTGTAGAAATTTTTGTGCATATGCATGTGTATATGTGTGTATGTCTAAGTGTATGTGCACATGAATGTGTGTGTATATATATGTGTGTGTATGTGCATGTGTATATGTGTATATGTGTGAAAGTGCATCTTCATCATGTATAAGTGTATAAGTGCATATCAATAAGTGTGAGTATGCTATCTAATGAAAATAACACAATTCAAATGAGATGCAAAGAATAGAAATTGTACTTACAATAGTTAGCCATACTGTTTGCTTGGTTAGCTTCTTGAATAACCTGCAATAAAGAGAGAAAGAAGAGAGAGAGAGATAGAGAGAGAGAATTCAAAGAGAGAAAGTTGTAGAAAGAGAGAAACAGAGACAGAGGGAGACAATAAGAGAGAGCTTAGGCAAAACAACAATTCTGCATATACTTGCTTCAGCTCCTAAGCACAACGCAATTGTGAACACTGGAGAGCTCTTCGATCAGATGCGTGAAAATGCCGATCGAAGAGCCTCCAATGTTTTAATTTTTTTCTGTCAACAGACCGTCGTGTAAGCGATGCTATGAGCAACATGTTTTAGCATCGCTTATACACTGCAAAAAAGTGTCGCTTATGTGACACTATTTAAAACCGTCATGTTAGCAATGCTCTATGCGAGCGTCGCAGCCCCCGTCGCACCACAAGTCACAAAAAACATCGTTTGGCTCGTCGTTTAATCGATGGTGCATGCGGGACGCTCATTAGGATGCATTTTGTAATTTTATAGCGACAAAATTGTGTCGCCTTAACCGTCGCTATATGCCCATATTCCTTGTAGTGTTTGGTAACATGTAACATCTTCAAGAAGTTCTCCTTCATGAGAACTAAGTTTATGATTGAGTTCCATGGGTGTACCTGCAATTTTGGTCTTATCCATCTTGAATTTTATCAATATATCATGAATATACTTCCTCTAGGTAATGAACACACCAGAATTTGTATACACAAGTTCTAAGCCAAGAAAGTATGTTCACAACCCAAGATCACTGATTTTAAAGTTTTTCATCATTTGAGCTTTAACTTGCTTAATGCCATTAGCATCATCCCCAGTAATGATAAGGTCATCCACATAGAAACATAAGTAAATAACTTCTGAGTTGGTCTTCTTTATGAATAAAGAAGAATCTACTTTTCAAGCAACAAATCCTTCATCCCGCAAATATGTTACTAGCCTATGGTTCCAAACTCTAGGAGCTTGCTTTAAACCATAGAGTGATTTTCTTAGCTTGCATACATAAAGTGGTTTGTCTTTATCTTCATACCCTATGGTTGAGCCATGTACACTTCTTTTGAGATCCATCCATTTAGAAATGCATTCTTAACATCTAATTGATATAGATTCCAATTTTTAGAAGCAACAACACTCACCAAAACCCTACTTGTTGGAATTTTAGCCACAAGTGAAAAAATTTCTACATAATCCACTCCATGGGTTTGAGCAAACCCCTTCTCCACTAGCCTTGCCTTGTAACTGTTTATAGAACCATCTAAATTCTTCTTGATTTTATATATCCATCTGGATCCTATTACCTTCATGCTTGGCTTCTTGGGAACCAAATCCCAAGTATTGTTTTCTTGAAGTGCTTCAACTTCTTCCTGCATGGCTTCTCTCCATTCCTTCTTCTCATTGGCTTCTTCAAATGACGAAGGTCCTTCTATCATAGAGTCTTTAGTGATGTACATAGAATGCTTGGTGTCTAATGATGTGTCATAGCCATACCTAATGGGTTTTTTACTCTACCTTTGAGATCTTTTGAGTGCTTGGTTGGAGGACTCTAGAGTGTCTTCCAACTGCTTGAACTTTGTCTTGCCCTTGGACTTCCAGCCTTGAAGTCAATCTGTTCTTCATCCTTTGGTATTTGTTGATCTTCTTGAGCGAGAGTTGGAAAATCACTTTCCAAATCATAAGGTAACTTGATCTTCCTACAATCATCTTCAAACCATGAACTATTTTCATCAAACACTACATCCCTACTAATTGTTATCCCTTTGTTAGTGGGATTGTACAACCTATAACCCTCCCGATTTTGATCATAGCCAATGGATGTACACTTTTCACCTTTTCGATCAAGCTTTCCTCTAATCTGTGAGGGTATATGTGCATAAGCAATGCACCCAAAGATTTTACAATGGTTTAATGAGGGACTCCTACCATTCCATGCTTCAAATCGTGTCATTCCATCCAAGGATTTGGATGGGGGCCTGTTAATCAAGTATGTGGCTATGGAAACAACCTTTGCCCATAGGTAATTAGGTAGTTTCTTTTCATTCAACATTGATCTTGTAGATTCTACTATCAATCGATTCCTTCTCTCTGCTACTCCATTCAAT
The DNA here is from genome assembly GCA_020310875.1 of Ceratopteris richardii. Lineage (NCBI taxonomy): Eukaryota > Viridiplantae > Streptophyta > Polypodiopsida > Polypodiales > Pteridaceae > Ceratopteris > Ceratopteris richardii. The sequence goes on along the minus strand of CM035440.1, from coordinate 122,312,603 downwards.
TTGAGAGTGTATCTAGTTGTGACCTCTCTCTTTATAACTCTATCATGTAAGAATGAATCAAATTCATGTGAGAAATACTCATCAAATCCATCAGATGTGATCCTCTTCAAGCTTCTTCCTGTCTAATTTTCAACCAATCCCAAATACTTTTTGAAACATGTAAATACTTCATCTTTATGCTTCACGAAGTAAATAATTGTCCATCTATTGTAGTCATCTATAAATGAAACATAGTACCTTGAACTTGAGATTGATGACTCTCTCTTAGGACCCCACACATCAGTGTGCACAAGCTCCAAGTAGTCTTCATACATGTACCCTTTTCTGTTGAATGGTTGCTTGTGAACTTTACCAAATTGGCATGCTCCACATTTGTATATCATGTGTTTCTTGGACACATTTAGAATGCCAAGCACAGTCTGATCCGTGCATATCTGCTTTAGGGTTCTTTCACCTATATGACCTAGCCTTTTATGCCATATCTCTAGCTCAAATAGGGTTTGATCTTTGTAATTGAAGTGTGCAATGTTTATGGTATCTTCAACTTCAAAGTAGCATCTAGCAAATTTCTCACCTTTCTCAATCCTCTTGAAACCGTGTTAAGGGTCTTCCACATATGCTTCATGCCTTCTAAATATGACATGTAAGCCTTTTTCAACAATCTACCCGACACTGATTAGGTTCTTTTTTATGATTAGCACATATTCAAACTTACTTAAGAGGTTCATGTTACCATCAGAAGCCTTGACATTTCCAATTTTCTTAATAGAGTGTGTAGTGGAATCACCTATCTTTACTTCATGCTTCCGTTTAGGTTCTTCAAGATCAGATAGCAATGCTACATTTCTAGCAACATCATTGGAAAAACCTAAATCAATATAGAAAAGATGCTCATCATCTTTACCTTGCTTGGATGCCATGTTCATGATGATTAGAGAGTCCTCTTGGTCTTCTGTATACTTGTTATAGTATTTGCTTCCTCTGAAGCCTCCTTGGTATTGTTGTTGTAGCCTTGGTTATAGTTGTGATGCTAATTACTTCCACCATTGTTGAACTTGCCTCTTGATTGTCCATAGCTCCCTCTATGGAAGCCTCTTCCCCTCTGATTCCTTGTGTTCTTGAAGCATTCTTCTATGGTGTGATTTGTTAGGCAACAAATATTGCAAGGTGAAGTGTTGTAAGATCTCCCCTTACCTTGATTTCCTCCTTTGCCCCTTCCTCTAGTACCTCTTCCTCTACCTTTGAAGTTCACTTGAGAGGTACTAGCCTCTTCTTCATTCTTTTTTCCTTTACTTTTATCCGTACTTTTATTCTATCTGTATAAAGGTGAGAAGATTGGTTACCTCTAGAGTTGTCTCCATTCTTGTGTTGAGGTCAGGTATTTGTAGATCCATATAGAGGTCCATTGTTTTGGTGAGGGACTCCCACTTATCATCAGCTTTGATGCCATCTCTGATATGCCTTTCTATATGTTCTTCTTCTTTGATGTCTCATGGGTGAAGAGTTGCCCCATCAATGTGTTGAGGTCAGGTATTTGTAGATCCATATAGAGGTCCATTGTTGTGGTGCGGGACTCACACTTATCATCAGCTTTGATGCCATCTCTGATATGCCTTTCTATATGTTCTTCTTCTATCTCCTCTCGAATTCTTGCAAGCTGGTCAGCCACATCCTTCATCTTGGTCACATAATCAGCTACACTTTTCTTTGTTTACTTTTTTAGGGTTGTATAATCCATCCATAGCTGGCTCTTCCTAGCTCTTGTATTTGATGAGAATATGAGGAACGTGCTTCCCAAGTCTCTTGGGAGGTCTTGAAATTCCTAATGTGAGGTAGTAAGGAATCAAATATTGAGTTAAGTAGATACGACCTAGCAAGAGCATCCTTTGCACACCATGTGGTCAACCATTCTTGTTCTTCCCTTGTAGGTCGATGTTTGCTCGTGAATGTTGGCATTTCTTCATCTCTTGAGATGTATCCATATAAGCTTCTTCCCTAGAGGTATGCTTGCATCCTTAGTGACCATTCTGGGTAGCTTCTTCAGTCCAATTTGCCAATGAATGATGGAAATCCATCTCCCATCTTGCTTGTTGTTGTTTTGATACCACTCTTGAAGGAGATGGTGGACAATCTTCAGAGATGAAGTGGTTCTTTAAAACCTGCTTCACACTAGCCAAGAACAAGTGGTGGAGAGTGTAGTAGGCCTCTTTGGCTTCCTAATGATCACAAATAATCCCTTATGTGCTTTGGAACATGATCCACTAATCAATGGATCAAGATAGATGAGTAGGAAGTTGATCCAAGATCATAAACTTGCTATTTTAATCTTTGCACATGTTCACTAGAATGAATAGTGCTCTTAGCTTGCTAGCAATTAGTGAAAATCCTTTTGGTTGTATCTAATTAACTTAGATAGCTACAGATCATGAGTTATTTCACTAAAAAAGATGGACTCCAGATTGAGAATGATGCTTAGCAAATCATAGGACTAGTCTGACATTTTCGGGGTGCTTTAGACTATAGACTAGAGAGTAATGATATGAAGATATCTCATGATTGACTAAAGCAATAACAACAAAACTTAGTAGCTATGAACTAGACATCATGGTCATTCTATAGAACTTTAAAGCACTTCAAATGATTAAGCATGTGCTGAGAACAAGCTCTGAGAAGATCCCTCTTCTGAGATAGTCATAGGAGAGAAGTGAGGTAGAGAGATGATAAAAGTATATGCATTAAATCACATAGTAATACAATGTCATTGGAAATATTCAAGTACTCAATGTGAGGGTAGTGAAGTGGCTATGGAATGAGCTCACTTATCACTTAGGTCCATCTCAAAACTGATCTCATAATCGGGGCATGCACGCAAGTCTTTTTTATCTACTTTTATATTTGATTTTGGAGCCAAACTTTGAATTCAAAATCAAATGCTCACCAAAAAGTGAGTCCTAAAATATAGGATATATTCTCTCATCAATCATCTACCATGTAAGTCGAGATTTGATTCCTCATAACTCCTCATGAAAGTAGTGCATTAAGTATAAGCACTTCTACAAAGGTAAAAGGTAAGGTGACTTTTACAAGGGAGTGTTCATAAAGACTGTGTGGAATGCATGCTAATTATCCAAGTATGTCGGCTTGGTCTCTTTGCATCAATAGTTCTTAGTGCCTAATGAGATGTTCTAGCCATACCTTTCTGACTTCTTCTTTTTCCTTATGGACCTTCTAATTATTTGTTGAGATGATTTTGCTATATCTTTCAATTCTTGCACTTTCGCTTTGCCTTTAGAGCTCCAAAACTTGATCTCCCTTCTAGGTTTCTATTTTTCATCCTCAGATTTACTTCATGTGTGTGTGGAGTTTTGCTTGATGGTATTGGAAAATCATTCTCCAATGTCATAGGGTGATTTGATTTTCTTATAATCATCTTCAAACCAAGATTTATTTTCATCAAATACATCCTTACTATGCATCCTATAGTTCTAGGATTATAAAGCCTATAACCCTATTGATTTAGGCCATGGCCTATGAACACACATATCTCTAACCTAGGATCAAGTTTCCCTCTAATTTGTAAAGGTATGTGAGCATATGCAATACATACAAATATTTTGTAATGGTCCAAGCATGGTTTTCTTCTATTCAAATCTTCATAGGTGTCCTTCCTTCAAGTATTTTGAGGGTATCCTATTGATAACATAAGTGTCACTGAATACTACCTCTACCCATCAATATTTAGGCAACTTCTTCTCACTCAGCATTGACCTAGCTACTTCCACAATGGCTCTATTTCGTTTTGCTAAGCATTTTTCTCAGGTGTATATCTGATTTTAATTTCTCTTTCGTCCTCTTTCTTGCAAGAAGGATTCAAATTGGTGGGAGAAATACTTTGCCCCTCCATCACACTTTAGCCTTCAATGTTCTACTAGTTTAATTATCTACACACACAAGATACTTCTAGAAACAATAAAACATTTCATCGTTATACTTCATGAAATAGAGTAGAGTCCACCTACTACAATCATCAATGAAAGTCACAAAATACCTTGACCCTGAGATAGATGGTTCCTTGGCCTCGAAAAATTAGTGTGGACAAGCTCCAAGATGTCTGCATGTATATATCCCTTCTTTGTGAAAGTTTTCCTATTAGAATTTCCAAACGGTCATGCACAACATTTGTAAACCATATGTTTAATTGTGATATTAGGTGTTCCAAGTAAACTTTGATCTTTAGGGATTTGAGGTCCACTCTTCAATTTGAGCTAAACTTTTCTTATAGAGCTCGAGTTTTGATAGAGTTTGTGTGTCATAGCTGAACAATACTATGTTTCTTGTGTCTTGGAGTTCAAAGATGAATAGCCTACCTATCTTTTTACCTTTCCATATGTTCTGGAATCCTTGGTATGAATCTTATACATAAGCTCTCTACTTTGTGAACCTCACTTGCAATCCTTTTTCCACAATTTATCCTACACCTATTAAATTGTTAGTGATGCTAGGTACATAGAGAACTTTGCTCAACGAATTCATGTTACCATGTCATGTCTTCAAATTTTCGATTGTCTCCACAATGTGCCTTGTATCATATCCTATTTGAATTTCATTCTTGTTCGTGGGGTCATTGAAATTTGAGAGTACAACTACATTCCTTGCTACATGATTTGAACATCTAACATCAATATCGAATAAATGCTCACCTAATGTACGTCCATTCATTTTCATGTTCATATTCTTCTTATGATTGATCATTAGTATACTTTTTGTAACGTCGTCTCTTGTAGCCTTCTTGATAAATGTTATTGAAGTATTATTTCTATTATAGCCATAAGTGTTGTTGTATATGCCTCTCGGAGCTCTATATCCTCCTCAATGGTGTCCTCTTCCTCTCTCATTCATTGGGCTCTTGAAGTAATGCTAAGTAATATGTTTTTATTACACATATGGCACAAGGTGAGAAGCTTTGAGATCTCCCCTTGCCTTGTTTGCTTCCTCTACACTTTCCTCTTGAACTTCTTCCTCTACATGCAAAGTTAGATTGGGAGGTAATTACCTCTTTATCAAACTTCTTTACTTTACCTTTGACATCTATACTTATACCTTGTTCAATGTATAAGGAGAGGATTGATTAAATTTTTGTACATCTCCATTCTCCATAACCCTTTCTTCATGAGTGAAGAGTTGCCCCATGAGTGTGTTGAAATATGGTACTTGCATGTCCATGTATACATCCATGACAATGGTGACTGCTTCCCACTTATATTTACTTTGATTCCATTGATGCATTGTTATACTATTTGATTTTTATCTTTGACCTCTGGAGTGCTTCTTAACTGATCAACTATGTCTTTAATCTTTGCAACAAAGTTGTGACCTTGTTCTTGGGTTGTTTATCAAGGGGCATGAAATGCATCCATAGTTCATTCTTTTTGGCCTTGATGCTTGAAGAGAAGAGAGCTTCAAGTGCATTCTAAGTCACTTCTAAAGTTTTAATGCCCCTAATGTGTGGATATAAGAAGCGTAAATAGATCTTAAAATATACAATGTTTCCAAAGCATCATCTACACACCATTTATCCAGCCTCTCTTTCTCTTCTCGAATTGTTCTCCTTTGGTACGTAGCATAGGCATGAACTCATCTCTAGAGATATATCCATAGATATTTCTTCTGTATAGATATGCTTCTATCCTTAGAAAACATATTGAGTAGTTACTTTGATCAAATTTATCAATTAAAGAAGGAAAACCATCACGTATAATGTATATACTATGATGATTCTCAGATAGCTCTATGAGGAGGTGATGGTAGACTAGAGAGATGAGAGGATCTTTGCAAAAAACTTGCTCTACACTAGCCGTTTTTGCTTGGACACACTAATAGGCTATCTAAGCTATAAAACTATACATAAATGTGACCATATTGCCTTTGATCATTGATCTCATATTTTTGAGTCAAACACACTAATATATTTTAAGCATGGAAAGAAAATCTTCTATTTATGGATAAAGGCACTCAAGAAAATGCTCACTGCTCCCAACTTGATATGAATTGAACAAAATCATCTAGCACAATTTGTAAAAGGAGAGTAATTGAGATATTCCAAGTTATAAAACGAATTTAGAGTGACTAAGGAGTGAGAAATATACTTGAGAATTCATAGGTGTGATATGAATAAATTAGGAAAAAGACAATCCACATGAACAATCATGGAGATAGAGTCTTATCTCTTCACATAGAGCTCCAATTATCAAAATATCACATACACAGACGCAAAATGTTGTTACAATGATGATCCAAGCATTAGATGAGATAATAAGACCATATACCCACTTCAATGACTCTGTGAAGTTGCCAGACGTGAACAATATATGGATAGCAATAAATAGTAGCTCATGATGATGATGGATCTTCAAGTATATGTACTTAAATTTATAATAATGTGTTTGGAGATTTTGGAGGAATCAAAGGGCTCCAAGATAAGTACAATCAAGAATATGAAAAGTGAGTGAGAGACCAAACACATTTCTTGAATATTTAGTGAAGTATATATAAACGTTTCTCCTTGATTTTAGTAGGTAGATTTTGTTTGATTCTACGTAAACATTTCAGTCATTTTTAGCAACATATTTAAATTTGAATTCAAATAACATTCTTGGTGTTCTTTCTATCTTAAACTTACTTTGAACCTCGACGATTGATCATAAAAAATGAATTTTAGAATAGGTACAAATATATTAAAATTGATCCTTAGGGATGAACTAAGGATATGTGTATACATAATTTGTCTAAAAGTCTAATATAATCCTCAAACATGGAAAAGAACTTACGCTTGCCATATGTACCCACAAGAATGGATCATGAAATAATGCACCACTCAAAATATTTATTGTAATTGTCCAATTAGCTAATGATGGTGATCATATAGCGGTAGCTAAGGATAACTTGATCTAAGAACAACATGAAAAGACACTTGAGAGTACTCTTGAAGGGGATACAATACATGCCTTAGAAAAAAAAATCTTAAAAAAGAAAAAAAAAACTTGATAGACATGAGGCCTAGAATGAAAGCTTGGTGTACCAAAGAAGCTAGAGAAAAGAGAAGAAAAATAGGCTGAGAAAAAAGCTTTGTGTACCAAAGAAGCTATAGAAAAGAGAAGAAAAAGAAATCAACAAAGTGAAAACAAGTTAGTTAATTATGGAGAAATTGCAAGTAGGATCTATCTTAGGAATGCTTATGCCAAATAAATTGAAAACTTTAATGAAAACATATCTAATAAATTAGAATAATGAAATGAATGTAGTTTTCATTAGCAACCGCCCAACTAAGATACCAAAGTGAGATGTTTACTATATCTAACATTTAGATCCATGATACTAAAGTGGTGCGATGTCAATGCAATATGCTGGACTCTCCTTTGTTAGAGATTTGCGAAGATGTTCTTACTATAGAAAACTTACTTCTGGAGAATGCACATACTATGTAGAGACTTGCTTAATACGTACAATCTAGATAATACATAGAGACCTTGAGCACAAATTTTCTAGGTTTTACAAATTTAGTCAAACTTAGAGTCTATGGTTGACCACATCACTATACATTTTGTTAAAAAAACATTTAAAAAACCGTGTGTGATGAGAATTTGGCCCCTCACATGGACACTAATGGTAACAATCTCCCACTAGGAGAAAATACGGAGAAAGCAAAGTATGGGAGAAAAAATAATGAATGATAAAGGATACATGCCTGTAAGTATACAAACTATACCTCCCACTTGATGGGCATGCTACATAGTGAACAAATAACTGTGTACGATCATGAATCAAGTAACCCCGATCAAGTGACAATAGTTTTAAAAGCTATCATGTAGTAGAGCTTTGGGCAAAGCATCTATAGCATTATCTTAAGTATGAACATTGTAAAGAATCATATGCTTGTCGGATAAGCAGTCTCTAATCAACTCATACCTTACCTCAATGTGCTTGGTCTTTACATGATAGATCGGATTCTTAGCCAAAGCAATGGCACTCTAACTATCACTCAACAGACGAGATACATGCTGAGGTAGATCCATATCACAAGCAAGAAAAGAAAGACATGTTGCTTTGTTATATGCCTCACTAGTTGCAACATACTTTGCTTCGACACTGGAAATAGATCTACATTTTCTTAAATGAGATCTCAAAGGGATAGGACCTCTAGCAAGGTGAAAAATGTACCCTAATGTAGACTTTCGATTGTCTACACAACCAACATAATCAAGATTTTTGTCATCAATAATGGATGCCTCTTCTCTTCCCAAGCATAAACACATCTTGAGTGCCACTCAGATATTTCAAAATTATCTTGATATTTTCCCAATGCTTTTTGCTAGCATTTGACATATATCTGCTCACAAATCCCACTATGAACAGGATGTCTTGTATCATATACCATAGCATCATCAAACTACCAATAGTAGATATATAGGGAATTTTTGTCATGAATTCATTTTTCGCATTTGATTTGGATAGTCATCCTTGGTCAAATTTACATATATAGGTAAAGGTGTGCTTAGTTCCTTTGGAGCTTGCATATTGAACCTATGAATTACTTTTGATATGTACTCACTTTGAGACAAGTGCATGCATTTTTTTCATCCTATCATGAGTAATGCACATGCCAAGAATATGTTTGGCATCCCCAAAAACCTTAATATCAAATGCTTCACTCTTCTTCTTCTTAACAAGCCATCAAAGGAATCTCTAGTAATCAACATATCATCGACATAAAGTATCAAGCATATCAAGATGCCATATGAGCATCTCTCGGTATAGAGACAATGACCCTCATTGCTTTGATATAATCCTTGAAATTTTATAGAAGCATGAGACTTTTGTTACCATTGTATAGGGGACTACTTACACACATATAAGCTATTCTTTAGCTTACAAAATAGACTCTCTTTGACATGAACTACATAACCCTCTAGTCGTTCCATATAGATATCATCTATAAAATCTCTTTGCAAGAAAGTAGTTTCCAAAATTATTTGGATCAACTCTAAGTTTTCCATTGCAAGGAATCTAAGAAACATGTGTAGTGTAGTCATCTTGACTATTGGATATAAGACTTCCTCAAAATCCACAACATGTTGTGGAATAAAACCCTTTGCGAACATTCATGCTTTATACTTTGGAGAGGCACTATCCGATGTGAATTTTATCTTATATAACCATTTACATGGTAGACCTTTCTTGCTCTTTGTCAAAGGTACCCAATTCCAAGTGCCATTCTTATGAATGAAATCCAATTCACTGTTTATGGCATGCTCCCACTTGACATGATCCTTTGTTTGCATAGCCTCTTTGTAACAAGAATTCTCACCTTCATATGTCGGTGTAAAAAGAAAAAATCCAAACTTGGAACATATCTATTGGGTGGAGATGAGACACGTGCATCACATCTCAATGGGTGCTAAATGGGGACATTTGTAGATTGATTGGTTTGATATTATCCTGAACATCCCTATGTGTAGCATTCCTATGCGTGCCCAATGGAGGACTAGTATTCTCAAACATTTCTCCTCTATCTTGAAGTTCATTAATGGGTTGTTTATGCATCTTAGAATCATTGAAAATCACATCACTAGTTTTGATCTCTTACCATGTTTCAGGATCTTGTAAGTAATATCCATATTGACCATCTAAACAATATCCAAGAAAAGTGCATTTCTACGACTTATAGTGGAGATCTTGTCTAAGATTTGTGGGTATGAACATACACTTCACACCGAAAAACTTGAAGATGATCATAATAAATGGGTTCCCTCTTCATACTCTTGTGCCACTTTTAGAACTTTGGGACACTATGTGAAAGGTTAATCACATGAACTCTAGTCAACACTACTTCTACCCAAAAGTCTTTTGAAAGCTTCACACGATGCAATGTTAAACTCTATCCTTAATAGTTATATTTATCCTCTCAACTATCCTATTCTATACTAGGGTATAAGGAGTTATAAAACCTCTACGAACTCCTTTATTCATGTGAGGTACTCACCTCAATTATCTGATCATAAAGCCTTGATCTTAATTCCTTTTTGAGTCTCAACTCAAGGAATCCATTTTCTAAAAGTAGGGAATACCTCATCCTTTGATTTGATAGGATAACCTAGACGTTTCTAGTGGCATCATTTATGAAAGGGAAAAAGTAAATAGAACCACTTAATGAACATGTGGGTATCAAACCACACACATCTGTATGAATGAGAGCTAAAGATTTAATGTGTGTTGCATGCACTCTCCTAGTTTTCTTTCCATATTTATAATGCTAACAACATAAAAAAATAAAGAAAAGTAATAGAGGTAAGTTGTAATGAGTAAAGAATGAGCATAGAAAACCACTTTGTAACCAAGGCCATCAAGTTCTCCACCTGACATTAGACTTCATGATAACTTAGGCATATGGTATACAATATGCATAGTATATTGTGAACCATCTATGAATTGCACAACAATATCTCCAATCCCAAAAACATCCACTCCTAAGAATCACCAAGCCTCATGATACCAAGAGACTTTGCTAAATAAGTACAGAAAAAGTTTGTATGTGGTATTGCATGGAAAGAAGCACCGTAATCTAGTTGCTACATGTGGGAAATCAAATCTAGAAGATAACTATTTAACATGCCCATCAACATGCTGTCCTTTAACTTTACCTTTCTTTAATGCATAGCACTTTTTCTTCATATGTCTTTTTTTATGACAATAATGGTGACCCTTGATTTACTTCTAATCTTATTATGTCAACCATTATTTTTCTTGTTCTTGCTCCTGCCACATAGATAACTCTTTACTTGGTAAGAATCATGAATTATCCATCTCACTTTTCTTAGATTTAAACTAAGAAAATGTAGCATCAAACTCATTTAGATGAGCTACAAAACTATCTTTTTCCTTCATGTCACGTTCATATTTAATTTCTCACCAAATAAACTTTACTTAATGCCTTCTTCTTTTTCATGACTTTTATGTAACTTCTTCCAAAGCTCCTTTACACTTTCATAGTATAATATTGTAAAGCAAACATTCTGTGTAAAGTATAATTGAATGGTAGACCTAGACATTTCATCCAAATCATTCCAATCATCATCATCCATACTAGAAAGGTCTTTGGGATTCCATTTACTTAGTTCCACTACCTCCTCTGAATGAGCACATATTTAATCCAATTCTTCCATAGAAAAAAATTTGTGCCATCACATTTTTGGATTTGGAAGTGGTCTTTCACCTAAAATTTATATCTCCTCTTGGGAACACTTTCACTAGACCTTGATCTAGAAGATGTGTCTAAGATCTTTGGTGCCATGATGATAGAGAATTGACTATAATGATAATAAAGCTAGAATATTCTAAACACCATTGAGGTTCAACAAGGTGGCCATGCGTCAAATTCTAGGATGATTTTGGTATAGTCTTTTTAGAAAAATGGATCAATCAAAATAAATGACCAGACAATGAGATCATGTGAGAAGGTATGTGCTCACACAAAGAAGTTTCTCAATGAGTAAAGTAAGCCACAATATGATTGAAAATATAATATCACAAAAATTTTTGTAAGAGTCTGCTTTGCAAAATGAGCAACGATGTAGAAAACTTATAAAACTCCGAGTGTTAACATATAAATGTTGATAGTGAAGCATCGGCTCCATGACATATATCAACTTAACTAAAATAAGCCAACTAGGCTTATCAAGAACCTATGAAAAAGTAGCGTATATCTCCTATCCTGATGATGGAGTCATATTCTAAGCCTTCACTCCGACAACGGGTAAGTCTTCCACCTACATCACCAAAGGGACCCCAACATGTGGGTGTATTCCCGTGGAGAAAACCTCACGACAACCCTCTTTATCAACATCAAAGGCTCTATGAAAAAATGTAATTCTTATATCAATGACCACATGGGTTTATATAAGAAGTATCCATAGAAGCATACATAATGTGTATGCGTTCAGTATATGCAATAAAATGGAAATGATCATAATAGCCCAAACACTAACCTAAAACACATGCAAGTGCGTGTCAACTCCATTCTTTTGACCCAAAAAAAGTTGCAAAGACTTGCGGTGACTTGTCCGAGCACAATTGAAAGCCTTCTAACAAATGATCAAGAAAACTCAAGAGCTAAAAAATTAATGATAAAACTAAATGTAAACTTCCGCATTTGTTGAATGCCATGATGTGTTTTATGGTCGCAAGCATTGGTTAGAAATTGACACCTCTAATTAGTTATTCGATATATCATATTTACAAAGGCTAGAGGTTTAAATGGAAAAGAGTTCTTTGTTTGGATATTTGAGTACCTTTACATAATACATGAAGACCTAATTTTTCTCTGAAAATGTAGGGATGATAACATATTAGTATGGTATGTGCGTCATGGTCCCTCTCTCTCTCTCTCTCTCTCCCCTTCTCTCGATAATTTAGTGTTTGATTTTTAGAGTATATGATTTCAAAGGGCGCGTCGACCGTTCTGTACCTTCAAGTATAGGCTGATATTTTGTGGCGTGCGGTAGGATTGTAGGCGTTTTTGAAGTACACGAACCTTGAGAAACTATTAACAGTCAACCAATGTCATTCTCAGGCAAAGAAAATCATGCCTCGAATTTGATAGTCTTCTTTGAAGGCACTTGATGTGTTCCCAAAACACTTCAGCTCAATTATGAATTGGATGCTGTTTCTCACTTCTATCCTGAAAAAGGAATTTGACAAAATGTCTATCTTGCATGTGTTTATATCTTTCTTCTCATATGCTAGTCACACTCTCCGGGTTCGCATATGCTGTTGCATTGGACTTGTCCTTGCAAGGCATAAACACAAAAGGAAGACATAAAGAAGTGGGAAAATGCAGTGCTTTATTCTCATCTGTAAATGTAGATGTCTATTGAAGAGTCATGTTTGGCACTTGCGTCGCATATTTTGACGTCCCACATACACTTTGCGTTTGAAAGTGAGCTTAAGGGGCTTTCCATATCTCTTTTGAATACATGGTCTCGTTAATGCATCAGAACTTGAGATCCAAACAAATTATAACACATCAAATAACTTACAGTAGCAGAACATTACTATACTATACTATACAGAACATTACATAGCCATTCACCTCTCTGTCTCTCTCTCTGTCTCTCTCTCTCACACACACACATTGAAAGGGAATCGAGAAAGGTCGAATTGACAAGAGAGAAGACAAGAGATGTTGAGCAGTTTCGCGATTGGACGCGGCATTGAGTCAAAGGAGAGTCCCAAGAAAACAAGTGCGAAGTTATGCGAATGGCCCAGAGCGCTTCAAAAATGGTGGGCATGGCTTGGAACGACGTGCCATGACACTCGCTTTTGTCAATAACAAGATGGAGACAATAAACGAAGAATTTTGACAAAATGAGGGGTTACTACGGAGGAGAGAGAGAGAGAGACGCCATCAAATTATTCTCTACCCTCACATCTCCTTTGACCATGATATGTGCTCCTCATATGGTTAGATAAGTAGTGAAGACCATACACAGGATGGTATAGCACGACTAGACAAGGGCGATATAATATGATGGTACTTAGGAGAGGTCCTGGTGAAGAGGACATGAGAGATAGACGTATTGGGTGGAGTCATATACATGAAAAGGATTATATATTTCGAACGAGGCACGGTGATAGTCAAGTTCGTCTTCATCCTCCATAGCATCTGTAGAGCACATGGACATCTAATCAAAAGAAAAATAAAATGTTAGTGTTCATTGACCTCAACCATGCCAATGACATAGAGCATCATTCAAGTATGAGACGTTTTCCCATCATTATTCCAGATGCAGCACAATAAAAGTCTCTCGGACTGATCCCCTTATACAATTGTTACTCGCATATATAGAAAAATCTTTGCTGCGTTGTCGCACGATACGTAGTCTCCGACTTCTCCTTGTGAGCATTCCTGTTTCATGATAACTAAAATCATTATACTCTATTTCCACCAAAACCCATGAAGGCCTGTAAATCATTTAATAGATAGAGAGATGGCTGACACACAGATTGGCGATAAAGAGAACGAGAGAAATCCTGGGCTTAGAGAGAGAGATAGAGAGAGAGAGAGAGTGAATAAGTGAACAGAGAGAGACGTAGAGAGTGTGAGATGCATACAATGTATTAGATGGTGGAAACATACATGCACGCATGCATACATATCAATGCTTATAGAGATACACACATGAAGACAACGTGCATGCATTCACACATACCCATTCACTTATACACAATAATGTACATTTATGCATGCATCATTCACATGTTTTCATCCATGCGGTCATGCATACACATTCCCATGCAAGCAAGCACACCTAAGGCTCGCATGGATTCACACGTGTGTGTGCGTATATATATATATATATATATATATATATATATATATATATATATATATATATATATATATATATAAAAAGAGAGAGAAACATCTATTATGTGTTTGAATGCATGCGAGTATTTATGTGTACATGCATAAGACTATGTATGTATGTATGCATGCATAGTTGTGCGTGCACGCGTGTATATATATATATATATATATATATATATATATATATATATATATATATATATATATATATATATATATATATATATATATATATATAGAATATGCATTATATCCACGTAACTTTTGTGTGTTTCAACGTTTTAACTTGTTTGGAGCATTCTTATGAGGAAGGAAAACATTATGATGGTAGTTTTAGAGCTCGAAGTTGTTTGGGTCTTATGTTTGTGGATAAGGATACTGAAGTAGTGCCTTGCAATGAGTTTATGATGCTTTTATGGAATAATGCATGTCAATTACAAGTCATGCGCCATTACGGCATAAAAGCATTGTAAATTCATTGAAAGGAAATACTTCACTACCCCTTACAAAGAATGGGAGTAATTTAGAGATTTCGCATAGAGCTTTTAGGAGGTAGGTTGTTGGGGTCTTAAAGGCCCCTAGGTTCTTCCACCATAGTTGTCGTTTAGCATAACACTACATGTACTCTCATAAAGGCCATTTAAGGGAGCTCACAATATCTTACTATTTTCTTTCTTAATGTAAAGAATATGGTCCTTAATTGATTTGGGTCATCAAACATTGTGTATGCGCATAAATAAAATCGGCCATTGGATCATATTGAACCATTTGTTATTGGAATTCTAAGAGCTCTTGGGGCTTTACCCAATCTATATCTTTTCTTCCCTTATGATAGGGAAGCATTGGGATGGAGCACACAACTCCGTGTCCTCTCTCGCTCTCTCTCGAACTGCAATGCGTTGCGTACTACCCCTCTCATCTCATTTTGTCAAAATTCTTCGTTTTATGGCTCCGTCTTGGGATTGACAAAAGCGCACGGTCTTCTAAGCCCTTATGTCATGGATGTCTTATTGCAAGCTCCATGGACCAATCGCATGACTTGCCACTTGTCTTAGATCGACTCTCCTCTAACTCTACAGCTACGGCACGGCCAACCAAGTAAACCGCTCATCATGGGCCTTCGTGGATCCGGTTCAGAATTCCTGTTTCCTTGTCCTCTCTCTCTCTTTATCTCTCTCTACAAGATATGTGTGTGTCTACAAGATATACATGATATACATAGATAGAGGGACGGAGAGAGAAAGAGAGGGACAAGGAATGCACATCAGTGTTTATAATGTTTTGCAAAAAATGGAGAAATTGAAAAAGAATTGTCTCACCGGCTAGCTTTTTAGCTTACATTCATTGTTTGGTCCCCTCAGGTAGTGGCTTCGCAAGGAATGGTTCCAATGTAGAGTTAGAGCAGTGACTCAACCTATTGTGGCATTGGATCTAAAAGTTAGAGAACCCCCAACAGAGATCCAATTTTTGGAACTTAATTCTTAGGGCACCATCAAGGTTAACTTTAAATGAAGGAGAAGTTCAAAAGGATCTCTTCTAGGAGATATTGCCTTTCGATAGGAGATCCCTACAGAAAAGGAGCACTAAAGATTAAGTAGGAAATATGCCCACGCCAAAATGAGGTTGGAGGTGGTTTTCCCATTCTAGATGTAGAAGCCATGGCCAAAACGATGGTGGCCAAATGGATGAGTGAAGGTTGGAATAATTGAGATCCGTCTTGGCACAGGTTGATTTTTAAGAAACATGACAGAATTTCTCTTGCTGGGATCCTCAAGTGGAAAGCACTTGATTCAATAACGCTCCAATTCTCTCCATTTTTTTGTTGTCTCTAAGGGCTCGAATCTTGTGTAGTCCCTATGGAGACTATGGAGCAAGATCAAACGTTTTTGCACCATTATTAATGAATGGAAACAGGCTTTTGGGATTAGCCAAAATGACTCTAAGTTCTTTCTAATCACAAGTGTCTTTAAAGTGAGCCTAAGAACCTCCAAAGAGCTAAGATACTCTTGAATAAACGTTTTTATAAGTGGAAGTACTTCTAGGCACCAAAACCGGAATTCGATGAGGTTTGAGGTCATGGATCCTATTCACATAATCAGCTTTGAAGAGTGGTGTGTTAAGACATTTAATAAATGCTTGGGACAAATCTATGTCTTGCCTCATGCTAGGTCAAGATCCACCCCTCGATTGGTGGGTCTAAGATGGTTGTTTGGTAACATGATGAGAAATATCCTTGGAACCAAAAGAAACTTGGAGTTTCATCATTCCCTTAGTAGGAAGTGGTGTGTGAGTTGGATGTGGATCAGACGGGAATTCAAGGTCAAGGACTTGTGGCTCCCCCTTATTGAGGACACGAAAATAGTGATAATGTGGTAGATTTTGCATAGGAAAGTGTGGAACAATGTCAAGGCCAATAAGGTGCTTCCCTTAATGCAAGCAATGCGCGAGTGGTAAGGAAGAATTAGTACACATTTTGTTCTACTTTTCTAGGAGCATTCTTACTTGGAAAATGCCTCAACAAGATCCTTTGATTTTCAAATGAAGTTAATTGCAAGTAAGCTCTGTTTGGACAAGCGATTGGGTGCTAGTGTCCTGTACGGAATGCCATTAAGGGGAAAGAACTATGGAATATCTAAAAAAAAGGATGTGTGGTGAACTTTGACAAAAATTTCAAAGAGTGGTCTATTGAGAAGTCCGTCTGGTTCTTATGTAAGAGGATTTGCGATTGTAGAAGTCTCCTCCTTTTAGTACAATAGGGTGTTAATTCTACAAAACAACAATCTAGAAATAAATGGATCCCCATGATAGGGATGAAAAGCTTATCAACCATCTTTGAATTTCCTCCTTATGTTTTTTCGTTCTTTCTTTTTTATACTTCAAAGCTCATTTTGCACAAAGTTAAGCTACAACACCTCTCATGTGTACTTTGTGCGTAAAGAAACGGAGAATACTTTTTTTTGTGAAACAATCTATAATAAAGAAAATATGTTCCGTGTTGTCTATTGAAATAATGGATCCCTTATCATATCATGAGATAGTTCATTTACTAGGAGAGAATATAATTACTTAATCAATCTTTGGGCCAACTCTGTGTTTCTCATGCTCGGTCAAGGATGGCATCCTCGAAATCAAAAGAAGCTTAGACTTGCATCACTCTCTTATCAAGACACCATTTGTTATAGGAAAGTATGGATCAATGTCAAAGACACTAAGATTTTTGGTGCTTCCCCTTAATGCAAGTGATGCACAAGTGGTAAGGAAGAATTGGTACACCCTGTTTTCTCCTTTCTTAACAACATTCTAACTTGGAAACGCCTCAATTAGGTCCTTTCATTTCTAAATTAAGCTAACTCCAAGCAAGCTCTGCTTTTGAGAATGCCATTACGGGCAAACGAATATGGAATATCTAGAAGGAGAGATGTGTGGTTAACTTTGACAAACATATCAAAGCGTGGTCAATTGAGAAGTCCCTCCAGTTTCTAGGTAGGAGGATATCTGGTTGTAAGAAGTCTCCCAGGTTAACGTACAAGAGCGTGATAATTGTAGAAAAGAACAAGCTGAAAAACAAATGGGTCCTTCATGACAGGGATGAAAAGCTTATCAACTATCTTTGAATTTCTTCATAATTTTCTTGTAATTCTTTCCTGTTTATACTTTAAGGCTCGTTTTGCACGAGAAAAAAAAAAGAAGACAACACCTCTCATGTGTACTTTGTGCATACATAAGCTCACAATAGTTGTCTACGGAACGTAACTTATTCACCTAGGGGTGTCCATGCAAGAATTGAATATCTACAGCTATACAGGAAAGCAAGTATGTTCCATATGCTGCCTATTCAAATAATGGGTCCCCTATCATATCACGAGATAGTTCCTTTACAATGAGAGGCTATATGTGGTCATGTAGTACCAATGTGACGCTACTGTAAGTGAATTGAAGTCAAAAGAAAGCAGTCGCATGGTTCAGAAGTCATCAGCCTTCATAACAAATGAGGAAAAAGCACTACATACTTCTCTTCGCCCTTTCTTGTCCAACGCTTCAGCAATGCAAAACCTAGAAAGTGAGGCCTCTGGTTGACCAAGACGTATCTTTCCAATGAAATATTCGCACGCAAGAAATTCGTTTTGTCAACATTTTGCCTTGCAAGCTGGGCATGAAGTAGAACGTCCATTTCTTGATTGAAGAGAAGTCTTGCGGGCATATATCAAGTGCCCTCAGACAGCACTATCAAACTTAAGAATCCTTAATTTTCTTTGCTCGAGAAAGATTTTTGCCTCTCGTTTCATAAAGAATGTAAAAGTATAACTGTCTTTTTCAAGAGGCAGAAGGGAAGACCTACATCCTATAAGAGATCCCGAGAACGAGTATTATTTCCATACATCCAATTTATGAGTTGCATTGAGATGAGATGAGTTGCTAGACAGCTCCACATCATTAAGTTGAGATGAAAATATCCTTATGCATGAAATATCCCTTGGATATGAACGGAAGTAAGTATCAAAGGAAGGAGTGCAAGGCCTTTGATGCTTAAATTATGCCATGTATGTATAGTTTCGAGGAATTCCAAACAAATCTACTATCGATAGGAAGCACGTTTACTGTAATTCACTCCACTTTTGTGAAGGCCAAGTCCTTGAGTCTCTAGATCATCAGCCTAGGTTTTAACGGTCTTTGAGACCATACTTTTGATTTTTAATTATTCAAGAAGACTAGGTTTAAGTCTACACGACATTTGAGTGTGTGAACTCCATCTCTCGAGTGTAAAAGATAATAAACGTAAGTTATAATTAATTTTATAGATGATCTAGAAGAACAGCTCTTTGAAATCTCGTGCATCCTTCTTATTGCGCAATTTTCTTCCATCTCCTTTTTCATTTGAGCTTTCATGGTTTTCATGAGGCATTCAAGGTCTATATCTACGCAATAGGAGCTAGTTTTCATGCTTTGCGTCATTTTTTATCTATAATTGAGTGTGTGTTTTGTGCTCATAAACTCGTTGATTGATTTTCGTTTCTAGCCTGCCTGTGGACATGTCTTCATACACACATCCGACTTGTACGTTGATTGCAAACTTGGCAAGCCCACTAGGTAGGGGGGGTATATCTCCAACGCATTTTGTGAGGGGTCATGAGGCAAGCAACTTGCAAGTATACCCCTCAACAAACAAGATAGATGGCAAAAAGAAACAATACGTATATACCAAAATATGATAGGAGCATAGCTAATGAAATCAATGTCCCTTTAATTGTTATACATTATGGAATTTGTTGAACAATGCATTGTTGGAGTGTTAATTTATTTATGTATTAACGTGTTTTGGTATTTTTGATATAGTAGTTGAAGGTTCGTGAGGGCGTGAAAGCATGAAGGATGGACATCAATAATCCGACTTTAGGCTGGACATCAATAAATTTGATTTATAATTTAGTTTGTAAATAAATCTGCATAGAAGGTTCTCTTGTTAGAAATAGTTAGAAAAATAGGGGTTATAATAAGGGTCATTGTAGATCGCAGTTTCTGTGATTAAAAGAAATCCTTTCTATGAAAGCCACCAACGTTTAGTTTCATGCATGCTTTTCAAAGCGGATCTCATGTAACCACTCTTTTCGATGTAATCAAAAATACCTATAGATACATGCACTCTGTGGACTATCGAAACAGAGTGCATGGGGTGAGATTGCACCCAATACTGCATTCGGTCTCATCTCTTGGCATCTCTATTTTTTGTGTGTTTTTTGTGTTTGCAACCTCTGTGTGCATGTGAGCAAGATCCTGATAACATTGGTATCAGAGCCTTGCACACATCACTACAGAGGGATCTGTTTTTGCTCATTTTGGTGAATCTATCTCTGTTTTGTTGTTCTCTATTTGCAATCAGATTCCGATTCTGCTTCCGGTTCCAGCTTCGGCTTCGGCTTGCGTTTCTATTTCTGTTTCCATTTCGGTTTTGCTTTTGGTTTCGGTTTCTCTTCCAGTTCTAGAACCAAAACCTATTTTTACACCTAAGTTTACACCTACGTTTACTCCTTCGACTTACTCCACGGCGTCGACTAAGGCAAAGAACGTAGGCATAACTTAAGGCATAATTAAGGCATTACTTTAGCATTTTTGGCACCCAAGGCTCTCTTGGAGACCGTTGGTAGCCGTTGCCTATGCGCGAAGCAATTTTAATGTATGAGTGGCAATAAGGACTTTTAGATTCACCAAGGTGGGAGGATTTGAACCAAAATTCTCACCCACACAAGGGAAGTGTTTTACCACTACACTATCTCTTTGTGTTGTCACTCTACTTCTCTTTTCTTATATTTAACACAACTTTTTTTCTTTTTTCATCTCTTTCTTACTTTTTCAATTCCCAACAACAACCATTCCTTTTACATTTTAACTCAAACAAACTCAAAAATTGTTTTTACATACCTAGCAAGAAGGTTTTGTCTCTACATCCTCATGGACCCTATGAACAACATGGAGGATTTCGGCGAATCACCTCTACCGGAGGTCACACTCAAGAAACAACTAGAGCTCCTGTGGCATGAATTACAAGGCAATCAGAATGAGATCCAAGAGCGTGATGAGATACTTGAAAAGATGCAAACTGATGAAGAGCACCTTACGAGGGTGGTCAAAGCTATTATCTTTGCCCAGTCGGATGTCATGCATTCCAAGATTGCCATTAAGAATTACAAGTTTCTACGGTTTGATGGACGGAAGGATGGCCCTTTTATCATTTCATGGCTTTCACAGCTCGATGATTTTTATACTGATGAAACCTATGTTGAAAGTGAAAAAGTAAAATTTTCCACGAACTATTTAGTAGGAAAAGCTCAACTTTGGTGGAATGTCCTGATGCACAATAGTGAGCACCCAACAACATGGAAAGCTTTCCAAGAGAAAGTGAAGGATTCTTTTCTTCCTCCTCAATATTATTTGCATGTTCGACGTGCATGAATGACCCTTACATGGAAGGAGGGTGATATGGTTACTAGCTACATGGAGCGCTTCTAGCAAAATTTACTATTGGTTTGAATGCTTGAAGATGTACCGGAGGATAGCTTGCAGCAAAAATACGAAGATGGTTTGGAGGTGGGAATCTAAGCTAAGCTTCACACCCTACATCCTACAACCCTCAACGAGGCTATATCTTTCGCCTATGATGTAGAGAAAGAATTCCACTCCATAACCAAGTCACTCTGTCTACAACAACCACGGCAATGACCTCTTTTTGTTAAACCAAATCTTCCCATGAAACATACTTTTAATGCCCCATCTTACCCTAGTTTTCCTCGTCCACCGCAATCCAATTACTCAGTTGCAGCTGCAGCTCAATTACATAACATGGAGGCCCATAATGAAGAAATTCCTCCTGTTTGGACAGAGGAATCATTAGAGAAGGACTTAATTACCTTGGGTAATGATATCTTTCTTTATTCTCTACTTTGCATGCAGGGTACTATAAACAAGAAACTCGTTAAAATTCTACATGATTATGGTAGTTCACATGACTTCATTTCACATTTATTAGTACAAGAACTTAAATTAAAAACGCTTCCTTCTTTGTATAAAGTAAAAGTTGCATTTCAAGGTAATCGTTATAATGTAACACAAGAAGTGCAAGATGTTACAATTAGCATAGGACCATATATTGATTCACAAATATTTTTAATTGCACCTTTGCAATCTTATCATGTTATACTAGGTATGCCTTTTTGTCATCATTATAACCCATGAATTGACTACCATACACATACCTTTAAATTTGAATTTAAAGGTCAAATCATTACTTTGTCTGCACAACATGATTTTCAACCATTTTTGTTGATTAGTCATACCCAAATAAAACGTGCATTTAGGAAGGGATTCAATTCATGCATTGTCTTTGTCAATGTGATCAATGATTATACTCATACACTTCTGAATGCACATAAACCTTTCATGACTACTTATAAGGATTGTTTATGTCTGAGTATCCCTCTGAACTACCACCGTGTCGAGGATCCTTTGACCATATCATAGATTTAGTCCCTGGTAGTTCTCTTACTTATAAAGCACCTTATAGACATGGCCCACTACACCAAATGGAAATAGAAAACCAAGTAAAAGACCTACTACAGAAAGGACTTATAAGGCCTAGTTCTTCCCCATTTGGAGCACCAGTTCTCTTAGTAGAGAAGAAGAATAAAACTTATCGAATGTGCATTGATTATAGAGCCCTTAACAAGATCACAATAAAGAGTAGATACCCCATTCCTCAAATAGATGATCTTTTAGATAAATTACGAGGAGCTCGTGTCTTTAGTAAAATTGATCTAAAATCAGGATACTATCAGATTCGTATGACGCAAAGTGATATTTTTAGGACTGCCTTGAGAACTCAAACATGCCGTTATGAATTTATGGTAATGCCCTTTGGACTCACTAATGCCCCTACTACATTTGCAAGAATGATGAATAACATTTTTCTTGATTTCCAAGCTTTTGTTCTTGTAACTTTTGACGATATACTTGTTTACAGTAAGAATGATAGTGAGCATAAGAAGCATCTTAAAACAGTTTTTCATTTACTATGAGAGAACACACTCTACGCTAATCCTGACAAGAGTTTCTTCTTTGAACATAAGCTAGAATAACTAGGACATATTATTTCAAGTGAAGGTGTGCATGTGGATCCAAAAATATTAAAGTTATAGTAGAATGGTCTACACCACAATCAGTCAATGATGTTCATTCTTTTCTTGGGTTGGCGATTTTCTATAGGAAGTTTGTTCGATTTTTTTTTATTTAGCATTGTCCCTTACCTTGTTATTGAAAAAGCACATAAAATTTGCATGGGGACTTACCTAACAAAAATATTTTGAAAACTCAAACATGCACTTTCACATGCACCTGTTTTCCAATTACCTGATTTTTCACAACCCTTTCATGTTGTTACTGATGCTAGTGGCTCAGGGATAGGTGCAGTTTTAATGCAAAATGATAATCCCATTGCATTTGAGAGTAGGAAGCTTAAGCCCTCAGAAAGAATTATAGTACTTATGATAAAGAATTGTTAGCAGTTGTGCATGCTTTGCAAAATTGGAAACACTATCTTATGGGCTCTGAGGTCTTAATCGAAACCGATCAACAGGCTATTAGGCATTTATTGAGTCAGCCCTTAATCTCTGATCGCCGTCTTAAATGGTCATCATTCATTCAAAATTTCCAACCCATGATCCAATATTAGCCTGGTAAAGGTAATGTTGTAGCTGATGCTCTTAGCCCATTTCCTTCACATTCAGTTGTTTTGCATAATATTTCTGCCATCCAAATACATTCTTTTTAAGAAATGATTTCCACTTATCCATATGATTTGTATTTCCTAAGTGCATGGAATGACCTCAACAATGGTGCATCTTTATCTGATGAACATTATACATTTCATACTGGTTTTCTTTAATTTCAACATAGATTATGTATAACTCAAGCTTTTAAAGATTTTTTCATCAAATGGGTCATAGAGGCATACAAAGCACCATTTCTACCTGCAAAGATTTCTTCTTTTGGCCACACATGGAAAAAGATATTGCACATTATGTTTCTCAATGCATTGTATGTCAGCGTGTAAAATGTAATCATGGTAAACCATTTGGTTCATGCCACTTCCTATTCCGAACAAACCATGGGAACAGATTTCTATGGATTTTATCACAGGTCTTGCCATCACTTCCTCACGTAATGATATGATTTGGACAATAGTTGATAGGTTTAGTAAATATGCATATTTCATTCCATGTAGGAAAACTTTGTCTACACCTCAGGCTGCAAAATTATTCATTAAATGCATTTTCCCACATCATGGATTTCCTAAAGTCATGGTATCTGTGATGGAGAGGGTTAATCTCCAAAAGAACAAGTTGATCTTGAATTTAGACCACCTCTATATCAAGATCAACTTTTGACTTCACCAAATTTAGACAACATTCATCAATCTTATCAGAAAATTGAATACTCTGAAAAATTCAACTTCTCAGAAAAGTCTGCTACAGATTAATCACTCATTGACTAATCAATCCTGTAAAGTTTTTAATAAAACTTTGCACAATACTTTGCCTTGAGATTGTGCAACCTTTCCAAGTTAAATTTCTCAAAATGATTGAGTACACACTGAGAAATGTGTGAAACACTTTACCTATGTCTAAAATAGCTTCTCTGTAATGGCGACTTTGACACCTATAAATTCTTAGTTACAGTTCTCTCAATGTCAAACCCGTTTGATCAAGATCTTTTAGCCATAGATGGCTTACCTATCAACTTAGATTTTGAGCCCTCACTTGTGTAAAACTTTACACCACACACTGAGTAATGTTCATTTCTCTGAACATGAAATCTGCGCCAGTTTTGTCGACTCTCAGAACATCATTACATATGAATGTTCCTAAACTAAACTCTCTCAACCTGATTGCAATTAGCCTTTCAAATTCTAGCCATAGATAGATTAGCTATGGACTTAGATACGTGCAGAAGGATTTCTCAAAAGATTAAACACAGAAGGAGCAGACAGCAAAACATCGGGCGCAAGTTTTTCTTGATTTCTCAGAAAGTTACAATTGAGTGAAGTTGATGAATTCAACTCACTTCTCATGTGTCTAATGACACTCTCTACTGCTCATATCTCTCTTCCTATTCTCTATTCTCATTCTATTTTACTTGCCCCGACTTTTCAACAAACATTTATAGGCAAATATATACAAGCTTCTGACTAATCAAAAGTATGAGTCAGCTATATCTGAAATAATGTACATATGTGTACATAGTTTTAAATTTCTGAATATGTCCTTCCTTCAACCTTCTGAATTTGTTCTCTTCTTGATTCCTTGAATTCATTTCTTCATAAACCTTCAATTGATGATTGACATGCACCAACAGCTCCCCCTCAATCATTAATTGAGGTTCTTCTCTATCTTCTTAATTCCTGCCATATCCTTGAATCTTTGTAGCTTTGGTCCATCTAAACTTTTTGTCATCATATCTGCAAGTTGATCTTTTGTAGGTGTATGCATAACTTCAATTTCTTTATCAATGACCTTCTCTCTCAGAAAATGATATTGTATTTCAATATGCTTAGTTCTAGCATGAAACACAGGATTAGCTACCAAGTATAGAGAACTCATATTGTCTCCACAAACAATAGGAGTACTTTGAATCACATCAAAAACCTTCATAAGTGTCTTTTGCCATATTACCTCCTTTGCAGCTTTCACCATACCTTTGTATTCTGCTTCTCTAGATGACAAAGCAACTGTATGTTGCTTCTTAGAACACCATGAAATCAATTTGTCTCCTACATAGCACAAATATCCATGTGTTGATCTTCTATCATCCACATTACCTGCCCAATCTGCATCACTATATATTTTCACTCTTGTATCAGAAGTAAATCCATAGTACAACCCTTCTCTGAGTGTACCCTTGATGTACCTAAGTACTCTTTGTCCTGCAATCCAATGTTCCTTTCTAGGACAATGCATGAATTGTGAAAGCACACCAACTACATATGACAAATCAGGCCTTGTTAATGTAGCATAAATCAAGCTACCAACCAAACTTTGATAGAGTTTCATATCTCTGAACTCTTCTCCTCCAAATCTAGACAATTTATGGTTCACTTCTAAAGGTGTAGGTGCAACCCTGCAATCTTCCATTTTAAATTTGGTTAGCAAGTTTCTAAGATACCTTTCTTGGGTCACATATACTCCATGTTGAGTATAAGAAATCTCCATTCCCAAGAAGAATGATAAGTTCCCCAAATCACTGATTTTGAACTCTTTCTCCATCTGCTTCTTGATCATTTGTATTCCTTTATCATCTGTTCCTGTAGTATTATGTCATCAACATAAATACAAACATAAATGAATCCATCTTCACTTGCTTTGACTAACAAGCTACTATCTGCCTTTGATGCTTGAAATCCAAGATCATTCAAGAACTTTACAAGCCTATAATTCCATGCCCTTGGGGCCTGCTTTAATCCATACAAAGCTCTCTTGAGCTTACACACATAATTTGGATTCACTTGATCTTTGAATCCATCTGGTTGCTCCATGTAAACTTCATCTGAAATATAACCATTTAGAAAAGCATTTTTAACATCTAATTGAGATAACTTCCAACCTTTGCAAGCAGCAATTGCTATGAGGGTTCTGATTGTTTTCATCTTTGCCACAGGACTATAAGTCTCATCATAGTCCACTCCATATGTCTGTAACTTTCACAACAAGTCTAGCTTTGTACCTAGACACACTTCCATCTGCAAATCTTTTTGTTTTGTAAACCCACTTACATCCAATAATTTTCTGGCTATTAGGTTTAGGAACCAGATGCCAAGTCTGATTCTCTATCAATGCATCATACTCCTCTTGCATAGCTTCTTCCCAATTTCTCTTGCCTTTGGCTTCATGATATGTAGATGGATCTTCATCTGCTTTTATCAAATAAGCATAATCTTTAGTAGTCAAGAATGAGGTGTCATAGCTATACCTTGTAGGTTGCCATTTGTGCCTAGATGACCTCCTAACTTCTGCACTTCTTGAAGTCTCTGGCTCATCACATTCTGGATCAAACATTGGCCTCTCTTCAACTTCAACCTGTACTTCATTAATCTCATTTTCATCAAGTAATTGAATCTTTGCTTTACCTTTCCTTTGATCCACTACTTCTTCAACATCTGCATGTACATTACATTTACCTGCATACCAAGTACTTTGCTCATCAAATGTAACATCCTTGGATACAAGGAATTGCTTTGTGGATGGACTCCACAACCTGTATCCCATTTGTTTATCATCATAACCAATGAATACATACTTTTCTGCCTTAGGCTCCAACTTATGCCTCAATTGAGATGGCACATATGCATATGCCAAGCATCCAAATATTCTACAATGATCCAAGGTAGGTTTCTTACCCCACCAAGCTTCATATGGTGTCATACCTTGCAAAGCTTTACAAGGCAATCTATTGACCAAATATGTAGCTGTATTTACAGCCTCTGCCAACAAATAATTTGGGCAATTCTTCTCTTTCATCATGGACCTTGCAAACTCAACAAGAGTCCTGTTTCTTCTTTCTGCTACCCCATTTTGTTGAGGAGAGTACCTGCAAGTAACTTCTCTCTTTATACCTGCATTCCACAAGTAATCATTGAATTCATTTGAAAAATACTCTCCCCCTCCATCTGACCTTAGTCTCTTCAATTTTTGACCTGTAATCCTTTCTGCATATGCATGATAATGTCTAAATGTATTAAACACTTCTGACTTTTCTTTAATCACATAAATTATGATCCATCTAGTAGCATCATCAACATATATGACATAATATCTTGAACCATTTATACTAAAGTCCTTTGAAGGACCCCACACATCTGTATGCACTAACTCAAGTCTTTCTGAATACATAAACCCATGCTTGGAATAGGATTGCTTATGAGCCTTACCTAATTGACATGCCTCACATCTGTATGTCATGTGTTGACCTGCAATGTTAGGCAACCCAAGCACTGAATCATTGTTAGTCATTTCTTTGATACCTCTTTCATTGAAGTGTCCAAGTCTTTTATGCCAAAGATCCAGTTCTGACACCTTCTGCTCTCCATATGTGAACATAGCATGTCCAACATTTCCTTGTACCTTCAATGTGAAGAGCCTTCCTTCTTTCTTTCCTGTAACAACCTGTTTATACCCTTGACTAGGGTCTTCAACATAGACTCCATCATTGGTGAATCTTACCTCATATCCTTTTTCCACAATTTGACCTACACTGATCAAATTCTTTGGAATTGTGGGAACATAAAGAACCTTACTCAGAAGAGTGCTCCCATCTTTAGCCTTGACTGAACCAATTGACTTTACCTTATGCTTTGTATTATCACCTGTCTGAACTGTATGATTAATTGCATTATGATCTAAATCAGTCATCAAAGCAATATTTCCACTTAAATGATTACTACATCCTGAATCAATATAGAACACTCTCATGTCCTCATGTGAGGTCTCATATGTTGCATTCATAATGAGAGTCGAGTCCTCCTTCTGATCTGATGCATAGTTGTAGTAGGTGTTATTATAGGATTGATTTTGGAAGCTTCTTCCTCCACCTCTTCCAAAATAATTCCTAACACCTCTACCTCTGAAATTTCCTCTCTAAAATCTACCACCTCTTGCTCTTTGATTAAAGTTCTGATAATTACCATTATTCTGATTATTGTGCCAACAATCATGAGATAAATGATTGGTCTTACCACATATCCAACAAGCTTTTGCATTATCTTTGTTGTTTCTGCCTCTTCCTCTACTTCTGCCATTTCCTTTTCCTCTTATGAAATTTGCTTGATTTGAAGTACCTTCTTCTTCACCTGATTGTTGCTTCCCTTTGTTAACTTTCTTCTTGTCTTTAGAGTACATTGCATGACCTGCACTCTTATCAACATCTCCTTTGATATCATTCTCAAAAGTTAGCATATGACCTAACAATTGATTCAAATCAGGAGTAAAGTGATCTAATGAAAGTTCTATAGACAAAATAAAAGGCTTCCACTTCTCATCTCCTCTTAGCCCTGTGAGAATTTGTCTTACCAATTTATCTTCTTCAATGTCTTCATCCACTGCACCTAGAGAATCTGCAATGTCCTTCATCTTTGTCACATAATCAGAGATTGATTGTGAGGCCTTCTTCTTGAAGGTAGTAAATTCTACCCATAATGAAGCCTTCCTTGATTTGGTTGTGTTTTGGAAATGCTCCTCCAAAGCATTCCAAATGTCACATGCACTTTCAAGTCCTCTAATGTGAGGAAGTAAATAGTCATTGACTGCCATGTAGATTATGCTCCTTGCTTGAGCATCCTTCTTCATCCAATTCTTCAAGTCTGCAAGCTCCTCTCTAGTTGGAACACTAGAGTCTCTAGATTCTGGCTTTTCTTCATCTCCTGTGATGTATCCCATCACGTCTTTGCTCATAAGATGAGCTTCCATCCTCATTGACCATGCAGGATAGTTTTCCCTATCCAATTTCTCTATCTGTAGAGAATCTCCCATCTTGTGTCCACCTGTGTATTGAAATCT
This sequence comes from Ceratopteris richardii, assembly GCA_020310875.1. Lineage (NCBI taxonomy): Eukaryota > Viridiplantae > Streptophyta > Polypodiopsida > Polypodiales > Pteridaceae > Ceratopteris > Ceratopteris richardii. Next base: position 122,283,086 of record CM035440.1, on the reverse strand, counting down.
TCAAGCTTTACGAATAATATATGTACCTTTGCTTCAAATTAGAGTCCTTTTGTCTTTCTTGATGTCATATGGTCTCCTCCTCAAGCTTTGCCTTCAAGTTTTCACCTTTTAGTTCTTCAATTGTTGAATTTCTTGAATCTGTAGCAGTCGGGATTCTCCTTTCCTTGATTTTGATGTTTCCTGCTCTGATACCACTGATGGAGAGGGTTAATCTCCAAAAGAACAAAATGATCTTGAATTTAGACCACCTCTATATCAAGATCAACTTTTGACTTCACCAAATTTAGACAACATTCATCAATCTTATCAGAAAATTGATTACTCTGAAAAATTCAACTTCTCAGAAAAGTCTGCTACAGATTAATCACTCATTGACTAATCAATCCTATAAAGTTTTTAATAAAACTTTGCACAATACTTTGCCTTGAGATTGCGCAACCTTTCCAAGTTAAATTTCTCAAAATGATTGAGTACACACTGAGAAATGTGTGAAACACTTTACCTATGTCTGAAATAGCTTCTCTATAATGGCGACTTTGACACCTGTAACTTCTTAGTTACAGTTCTCTCAATGTCGAACCCGTTTGATCAAGATCTTTTAGCCATAGATGGCTTACCTATCAACTTAGATTTTGAGCCCTCACTTGTGTAAAACTTTACACCACACACTGAGTAATGTTCATTTCTCTAAACATGAAATCTGCGCCAGTTTTGTCGACTCTCAGAACATCATTACATATGAATGTTCCTAAACTAAATTCTCTCAACCTGATTGCAATTAGCCTTTCAAATTCTAGCCATAGATAGATTAGCTATGGACTTAGATACGTGCAGAAGGATTTCTCAAAAGATTAAACACAGAAGGAGCAGACAGCAAAACATCGGGCGCAAGTTTTTCTTGATTTCTCAGAAAGTTACGATTGAGTGAAGTTGATGAATTCAACTCACTTCTCATGTGTCTAATGACACTCTCTACTGCTCATATCTCTCTTCCTATTCTCTATTCTCATTCTATTCTACTTGCCCCGACTTTTCAACAAACATTTATAGGCAAATATATACAAGCTTGTGACTAATCAAAAGTATGAGTCAGCTATATCTGAAATAATGTACATATGTGTACATAGTTTTAAATTTCTGAATATGTCCTTCCTTCAACCTTCTGAATTTGTTCTCTTCTTGATTCCTTGACTTCATTTCTTCATAAACCTTCAATTGATGATTGACATGCACCAACAATCTGATCATGATGTTAGATTTTGTAATCATTTTTGGGTTTCCTTATTTCAACATTTTGGTTCTAAAATAGATTTTAGCTCTACAATTCATCCCAAAAGTAATGGACAAAGTGAAGCCACAAATAGTACTATTCTTGATTTATTGCGTTGTTATTCATTCGATAGTCCCACTAACTGGGATGAAAAGTTTCCATTGTTTCAATTTGCTTACAATAACACCACACACACCACTACTGGACGTGCACCTTTTGAAATTGTTTATGGTAAAAAGCTTCCCACTCCCATGTCACTCACCCAAATTGACACTCCAATGGCTAATTCTATTGCTCAAGATCACATTTCTATACTTCACGATGTTCACGAGCACATTAGGAAAAGTGAAGAGCGATACACACGTAATATCAATACAAAACGATTAGCCAAGGAATTCAAGGAAAATGATCTTGTATGTTTGCGTATCATTAAAAGACGTCTCAAGAATATTTTGCAGCATCCTAAAATTAAACTTGCACCACACTATTATGGACCGTTTCGCATTATAGAAAAAATTAATGATGATTCATTTAGATTAGATATACCATCTCATTGGAATATACATAACTCTTTTCATCTTAGTTTACTTAAACCATTTAAAGGCACTTTACCACTCATTCCACTTCTTGATGACCCTCCTTTGATTGAAGAACAATCTAAAATATTGGTTCCTGAGAAAATAATTGATCATGATGTCACTACTACATGCGCAGGTACTCAATACCATCGATATTTCGTTAAGTACAGAAATCACTATATTGAAGAATGTCAATGGATACATAAAACACAATTAACACCTCATTATGATCACTTAATTTTTGCATATCATACACAAACACATTAATGTAATTCCTCCATGAACATTTCCATGCATGTTTTTCTGAACATGGAACATGCTTATTTTCATTCAATAATGGAACATGTGAGTGGCCATCCATGTTTAATTTACTTTATCAACTGAGGTCAGTTGCTTCTTCAAGTGAGAGGCATGTTATACATTATGGAATTTGTTGAACAATGCATTGTTGGAGTGTTAATTTATTAATGTATTAATGTGTTTTGGGTTTTTTGACATAGTAGCTGAAGGTTCGTGAGGGCGTGAAAGCATGAAGGGCAGACATCAGTTATCCAACTTTAGGGCAGACGTCAATAAATCCAATTTATAATTTAGTTTGTAAATAAATCCGCATAGAAGGTTCTAATTTTAAAAATATTTAGAAAAATAGTGGTTAGAATAAGGGTCATTATAGACCGTAATTTGTGATATTAAAAGAAAGCCTTTCTACAAAAGTCACCAAATTTTATTTTTACACATGCTTTTCAAAGGCGCTCTCATGTAACCACTCTTTTAGACGTAATCAAAAATTCCTATAAATACATGCATTTTGTGGACTGTTGAAACAGAGTGCATGGGGGGAGATTGCACCCAATACTGTGTTCAGTCTCGTTGATTGGTGTCTCTATTTTTCTGTGTGTTTTCTGTGTTTGCAACCTTTGTGTGCGTATGAGCAAGATCCTGATAACATTAACATATTGGGCAGATGTTATTTCTAATTTTGTATACTTGATGTATAGATGCCATACATCAAAATTTCATGATATGACACCAGAGGAGCATGGAGTGGAAGGATGTTGGAGTTCGAGCTTTGTGGAAGCATGTGCATAGCACAAGGAAGAAGAAGAAGCTTGAAGCACAACACACAATACTATATGTATTACCACTAGAATGTACAAATATATGTGACCCATTAAGGTTATAGCCATACATATAAGCCACGAGAAAAAACCTACTAAAGAGGAAAAAAAGTCCCCCGGGAGTCCTTGTGTGTTCACACACATCACTACCTAAATATATTACCAAATCCAACATACAATGCAATAGATTGTGGAAACATGCATGTACGCATGCATAACCATCAATGCTTATAGAGATTGACACTTGCAAGATACACACATGCAAACAATGTGCATGCATTTACACATACCCATACACTTATGAACAATAATGCACATTTATGCATGCATCACTCACATGCATTCATCCATGTTATCATGCATACACATTCCCATGCAAGCACACATAAACACTCGCATGGATTCACACGTGTGTGCATATATATATAAATATATATATATATATATATATATATATATATATATATATATATATATGAGTGTGTATTCTCTCTCTCTCTCTCTCTCTCTCTCTCTCTCTCTATATATATATATATATATATATATATATATATATATAGAGAGAGAGAGAGAGAGAGAGAGAGAGAGAATACACACTCATATATGTATTCTGCGTTAGTACTAGTAGCAAGGAATTATGAATTATGTTAGCGGCCGCCGGATTGGAAATGTATAACTGAATCTTGTTCGCACGAGCAAAAAGTTGTTACAGATAGTTTGTAAAAGTTATATAAATCAAAGAAAGATGCGCTAGTGACGTTCCGTGGTGGATCACCAGAGTGTCTGTCTGGGTGACTGAGCGGGGCGTTACTGTAGTGTTTGTTTGCATAATTTCAAGTATTCTGAGTTTTATGTTCACCTCTTGTCTTGTCTGCCGTCGACATCTGTTCTGCTTGTTAACTTTATAGACGTTCGAGAGATCACCAGACTATCTGTCTGGGTGATTTGTCTGTAGCGTTATTGTGTGTCGAGTTGATTAATTCAGAGTATCTTGTCGAATTTCTGAGTATTCTGTGTGTATCTGTGTTTCGTCTTGTCTATTGTCTGTTGGTATCCATTGCGGTTGTGAGTATCAGTTAGTTCGCGTATCGTGTTGTCTCTTTTCTTGAAATGTTCTACAAGTGTATGGTGAAGTTTGTGCACTCATGGTAGCTCTTCTGGTATCCGGGTTGTATTACGTTGTCTTAGTATCGAGGTCCAGGTTCATATGGCAAAGTTTAAGCTATAGTAGGATTTTTGGGTTGCGTGGTGAACCTTCAGTACTGTGTATCTGAACACTTGGACTTGGATTCTCTATGTCTTTGAACATTGGTAGGATTGTGGTACCCATTCTGTAAAGGTTGACGATTACTCTTGTTTCTGGTATTTTCAGTAAGTTATTTGCAGATGCAACATAGTATCTTAACATATTCGGTACAAGTGGCTAAGCTTAACTGTGAACTGTAATATCTAAGTACAACAAATTCTTGATAGAGCCCTCAACATCAGTATATTGTTGTGTGTAAGTAGTTAGTTTGGGAACTAAGTATAGGGCCTCTGTCTAACAGATCCCTTCCACTCCCAAGAACCCAAGAACCGCTTAAACACAGTTCTGACAGTTAGAATAACAGCTTTTAACACTAGCACCGTCTATGGGAAGGTGGCAACAGATCAGATTGTTGCAAACCAGTTGTGGAAACGTGATTGTAAATTGTAAATCGACAGTAATAGTACGCGATTAGTACAAAAGATGATACATGCGGGTTACTCGATCTGGTGAAACATATCCAAAGAACCGCCAGCTTGGGGTACTTAATTTACTAAGGACGACTCCGGGAGGTAGAAGTACAGCTAGGTATAACCCAGTTGTTAAGAAAGTAAAGAACGTTAGTACTAATTCCGGTCATATTCCGGTGGAACGTGCTACGCCTCTGGTAAATTCCAGTACGATTTTGGCACAGTCTGTCGAAGATATAGTAACTCCAGAATCTACCAGGACGCAGCCTGAAGTTAGTTTAACAACATTGGGTAAAGATTCAAATTTGTTTACGATTAGAAACACCTTAACCAAAGAAATTAGTGAAGGAGAAAAAGCACCTTGTTTTGGAGAAGATTCGACACATTCCGGTGATATTTCGATAACAGTTGCTGAAAGATCGCAGTTCTCCGGTGACGGTTTACTATTTTTTGGTGAATCTTCAGCCCAGTCACCGCTATTGGGAGTAAGCTTCCCTACATTTGACATCAAGCAGGAAGGTAGCTTGTTGGAAGTCGAGATTCGAAACATACTGAACAAGATTATCGAACCGGAAAGTGCACATGCCGACGATACAGATTTCGATAGTTTAGACATTCAGCCCCGGGATACAGAAGATAGTCACGATACAACCATCAGCACGATGAACGGGCAACAACAACAACTATGCCCTCCCAGGCCGACTCCAACAGGAGTAACGTACACCAAATTTGGTGGATTCCCAGGAGATGACCCAGATGCTTATGTATGCACATTTGAGATAAGTTACGCAGTGCTCAACCATCCACCTGATCCGGCGTATAAGGCTATTGTTTTCCAATCGGGATCCACTACCTTTTCTTGACACAATGCTTGATAGAGTAGAAAGACATGAAATGTATTCATTCTTAGATGGGTACAGTGAGTATAATCAAGTTAGAAAGGGTGAACAGGATATACAGAAGACCGCCTTCATTACCAACTGGGGTGTTTTCGCATGCACTGTTATGTGGTTTGGATTAAAAAATGCCCCAAGTACGTTCCAAAGGTGTATGCAGGAAATATTTTCTCCTTACCTTACCTCTTTTATGCAAGTATATCTTGATGATTTTTCGATTTTTGATAAGATGATAGCACACCTGTTCCATTTACGGTGCTGCTTTGAAAGGTGCAGAGAATACAGACTCTGTTTGAACCAAAACAAATCTGTGTTTGCAGTTTCATGTGGAAAGCTACTTGGTCACATTGTATCTGCACAGGGTATACAAGTGGATCGAGATAAAATCACAGCTGTGTTAGAAGCACCTGTACCCACTACACCTAAGGAAGTAATGTGCTTCATGGGCCAAGTAAGATGGCATGGTCGACACTTACGGTGGGTTGCTCATTTGACAATACCACTGAACAAATTAATAACCAAGACTCCTTGACAATTTGACTGGACCTCGGACTGTCAAACTGCTTTTGATCGTCTAAAGGGATTACTAACACAAGTTCCAATCTTAGAGCCTCCTGACTGGGATCACCCATTTCATGTATTCGTTGATGCTTTAGATATAGCAATAGGGAGCGTTCTAATGCAACAAACCGATAAGTGGTTCAGACTAGTGTACTACGCAAGTCAAATATTAGCCCTTGTTGAAAAGAATTACTCTGTAACAGAGAGAGAATGTCTAGGTCTAGTATATTCTGTCAAAAAATTCAGACATTATTTGCTGGGCCGTAAATTTAATTTTCATGTAGATCATGCTACACTTGTCTATCTAGTTCGGCAACAGCATCTAGGTGGTTAATTAGCACGATGGGTTCTGCTTTTACAAGAGTTTGACTACGAAGTTATTCATCGGCCAGGCAGATCACATGCCTTAGCAGATTTTCTCTCTCGCTTAGATTCCGATGAAGCTCCGGTCGGTATCGATGACACAGCACCGACAATTTATGTCTTTGAACCGACTAATGATGAAATTATAGACCCACCTATGCCATCTACATATTATGATCAGATCTTGACCTTCCTCACTGATGGATACCTTCCCTCTCAGACTTCTCCTGCAATACGAAGAAAATTTTCAGTTTTCAGTCGTCGATTTCGGTTGATTGCTAGGGAATTATACTATATAGATCACACTGGAGTTTTACTTCATTGTATTCCACCACATGAAGTTAACTCAGTCATTAATCTGGCTCACTCAATTCCTTTCGGTGGCCATTTTGCTGCACACTTAACACACCGGAAAATTTTGCAAGTGGTCTTTGGTGGCCTACTATGTACAGGGATGTATCATAGTTTGTCAAACAATGTGATAATTGTCAGAGATCGGGACAGCCCCTACAACGTCATATTTTCCCTCTCCAACCTGTCTTACCATTAGAGCCTTTTCAGAAGTGGGGTCTAGATTTCATTGGCCCTATTACACCACCAACAATCCTCAGTAATAATCGTTATATTTTGACATGTACTGATTATGCTACCAGATGGACAGAAGCCTGGGCTTTACAGTCTGCCACAGCTGTTGCAGTAGCAAAATGTCTACTGAAAGATATCTTTCCACGTTTTGGCTTACCGCTGGAACTTGTTATAGATCAAGGCACTCATTTTGTCAACAATTTAATGAAAGTACTCACACATTCGTTTCAGGTCACGCATAAATTCAGTTCACCATATTACCCTCGTGCAAATGGTTTGGCTGAGAGTACAAATACAACTTTGTTGAATATGCTTCGAAAACTCATTTTGGAAGCACCGGAAAGATGGGATCAACTGTTACCTGCACTATTATGGGCATACCGGACTACATACAAGGTAGCAACAGGACTAACCCCTTTCAAACTAGCTTATGGTTTGGAAGCAATAGCACCGATGGAGATAGTTATGCCAAGTTTACGAGTAGCAATCACTCAGAAACTGCTACCGGAAGAATCATTGTCATGTCGGTTGGATACACTCAAAGAATTAGACGAGCATCGATGGCACAATTTTTTGACTATGCAGGAAGTACAGCTAAGACAAGCTCGAACACATGATCGATATCTAAAGACTCCAATTTTTTCGGTGGGACAACTTGTACTCTTTTACAATGCAAAGTCGAATTGCTCTACTGGCAAATTCAAGTTACGATGGTTTGGTCCCTACCCGATTGCTGAACAAGTGGGCCCAGCAACTTTTCGGTTGACCACTTTGACCAGAATTCCTCTTCCAAAGGTGATAAATGGATCAAAGCTGCGGCCGTATCAACAAGCATCTAATCCACACTAAAAACGTTTTGCGGTTGGCCGCGTCTTTTGGCGTTCTCTTTTCTTTTATTTTCTTTTTTTGGCGTGCTTAATAAAATAAGTCTGTAAATATCCGCGTTTTGATACCTAATTATGTCCACAGCCACCCTGCCCTTTCCAGCTACTCACGCATGCACACCGAAGTTAAGAATTATCATCTCAATATCGCGCGATGATTAGTCATTCTTGATTGCTCTCCACTGCGATGCATCTACTTAACCTTTTCTGTTTCACCAAAAATCGCTATTGTGTTTGTGTGATTTGTGTTATTGTGTGTACCCTGTGCTCTGTGTACTTGTGATTGCTGTCTCTGTGTGCGCCATGGAAGCTTTGGCTAACTATACCGCCTTCCGTGATGGACTCCCTGCCGATGTAGGAGAGTTCGTGTACATTCGTGGGCTATCCAATTTCGCTGAACTGCCTTGGCATTCAGTGGAATCCCACCCCTTTTTTGCCCAGATCATCTCCGCCATCGCCAACACACCTGCCACCGAGCAGAGTTGGCTGATCACCTCCCTACCATCCCGTACACTGATCACCTTTCAAACATTCGTTGAATCATTCCGACTCCCTTCGCAAGGTCGGGAAAATGGCCCGAACCTCCCCGTAGCAACAATGACCCAATTATTTCCTAGCTATTTGTCAAACGAATACGCGATCCTTTGTCGACCGGAACCTGAAAGATTAGCCCTCCAATTCTTAGTAGTTATTCTCAACCTACAGAAACGCACCTATGGAATATCCCGTCCCTTCTACTCCGCCATAGACTTAGCCGCCTGAGAACCAGTAAATTTCGCGTCCTATTTCTTTCACCGCATTCACAAAGAATGTGTAGCAATCATCAAACAGGTAAACAAGGGAGGAACGCCAAGATCAAGACTCCCTCATATCATATCATTCCTATTTCCGGCCATCCTTGCAACACAACCACCACCCAAAGGCCCAGTCCTAAGACATGAAGAATCTGTGCAATTATGGGATGATGATGAAGAAGATGAAGAGGAGCTAAACCAACTCTTTCGCCAGAAGAGAATCAGAATCAGTTCTTCTAAGAGTGAAGCACAGGGATCAGCCGAAGGAAACAAAGATGACAACAAGGAAGAAGAAAAACATGACGAAGAAACATTCCACGACACCGCAACATCGATGCAGCATGAATCCTCCGCGCAGTCATCTTCCCAAGGGCAACAAGAACAAGAGAATCATACTAAAGCCAACACAAGCTCTACAGAAGAAGCATCCCAACAACAATCTGAGGGGGGAACAACAAGCAGATGAGGAACAAATTGCTAAAGAAGTTCTCCAAGAGCTGCTTAAGGCAGTTGAGTCCATAGCCACAAAAACTGCACAACACACCAGAGATAAGGTATCACAGTCAAATTCTGTTCTTCCTATGAAAATATCATATGCTTATCAGACACATGTACCACTCTTTGGAAAATCCTCACTAGAGATTGGCTGAGAAGAATAGATCATTTGACCTATCAACTGATGTCCCATTTCTTCCAACTTTTAAGCCAAATGATTACTCAATCCACAGATCCAACAAGCCTTCTTGTTGCTATTTTGATTACCTCTTCCTCTTCCAAAACCTCTTGCTCTTCCTCTGCCTGTGCCTCTACCTCTTGCAAAATAAACTTGAGAACTTGACTTTTCTTCATCCTTTGCTTTACCTTTATCTCCTTTCTTCTTGTTCTTCATGTACATTGCAGAACTTTGTCCTTTATCTCCATCTCCCTTCAAGTCTTGCTCATATGTGAGCATCAAACCAAGTAATTGATTCAAATCTGGAACATAATGATTTAATGAAAGTTCTGTTGATAAGACAAAAGGTTTCCACCTTGCATCCCCTCTCAAACCTGCAAGTAGTTGAGCAATCAATCTGTGATCTTCAACATCCTCATCTATGGATCCAAGACTATCTGCTAGATCCTTCATCTTAGTGACATAATCACTAATACTTTGACTTGGCTTCTTCTTGAATGTTGTAAACTCTGATCATAGACTTGCTTTCCGTGCTTTAGTAGTGCTTTGGAAATTATACTCCAACGCATTCCATATATCTTCTGATGATTCCAATCCTCTGATGTGTGGTAGCAAATGATCAGAGATTGTATTGTAGATGTAGGCTTTTGCACTTGCATCCTTCTTCTGCCAATGCTTTAAAGCATCAAGTTCCTCTTTCTTTGGTCGGCTTTCATCTTCAAATATTCACTTCTCTTCTTCACCTGTTACATATACCATGAGATCCTTACTCATAAGTAAGGCTTCCATTCTCATTACCCATGCGGGGTAATTATCTCTGTCCAGTTTGTCAATAGAGATATGATCTGCCATACTCCTTTCCTCCTGCTGCAACCTGTGAGCTTAAAGGATAAAGGATAATACCTTTTGGAGTTCTTTGTGTATGAAGATACTTTTGAAGTAACCTTTTGATGCCTTGTGTCTTCAAATGCTTCACCTTTGAAACTTTAATGGAAAACTTTCCAAAACTTCTCGTACCTTTGCCGCCCTCTTCTCTTTAGGACCTTTCTGCTCAGATACCACTTGTTGATGTATGAAACACCACAAGAAATGAATTAATGTGACACTAGAACACCTCTATGGTCACCATTAACTCATTGCCACTCCAAACTTTGAGAAATGATAGCCAAAACCAAGAACTTTACTTCTTCATAATTTCCTAGTCACTAAAATGACATACCTTCAGTATTTTGCACATTTCTCTTAGCTCCAATATTATTTCTCCACGATATTTTAGTGAATGAAACTAGAAGAATAGAGCTTTGCAACAAGCTATCATATGCAAGAAATCAATCTCTAGAACTCAAGTTATGGCCTTCACAAGATCACCCTATATAACTTGCCAAAACTGGAAATTTTGCCTCCTTTAGTAATTCTAAGTGTCTAAGAATGAAAATTCGATGCCTAGCATCGACTTGCAACCAAAAGTCGATGCCTAGCATCGACTTTTAGCTTTTTCAGCCACTTTTTCAGCACCAGAGTTACCCCCTTGAACACACACATGAAGAAGACCACTTTTATGTGGGAAGTCGATGCCAGGCATCGACTTTATGCTGAAACTCAATGCCAGGCATCGAGTTGCTCCACAAACCTCATGATTTTGAGAAGTTCTAGCAGTACATAATACTCAAAGAATAAAACAGAAACTTATCAGTACAAACTCGATGCCAGGCATCGACTTGCTTGGAGAACTTCAACTTCTGAAATCATTTCACACAAGACAAACTCTGGAGATGGAAGAAGAAGACTTATACATAGAAATTGATAAACTCTTTCCATAACTATGAAAACTCAGAAATGTACACGTGCTTTCTTACGTAGAGAAGCCCGACTATTCTCAGTCATACAAAATGAGTTCTAACTCACTCTCTCATTGTCTTCCCCTTCTTCTGTCTCATCGCGTCAATTGATACAAACTAACTTATATAGATTTTCTCATTCTCGTGATTTGTAAAAAACTTCTAGAACTAAAGTGAAGTAACTTTACAAATATAATACACTTGTGAATTTGTCCCTTCACATAGGCATGTGGTTTTCTTCTAAAGCTTTGACCTTCAAACATATGTCCAATTAGTGATTGTTTCTCCAACAATTGAGAAGTGGAGTTAGGCAAAAGAAAATCAAGCAGGTACTATCACATTTCACCCGGGTAAAATATGAAAGTTATGAAGTATCAACTTGCAGCTTTTGGAGTTCTCAAGGTGAGAAGTTTGTTCCCTTATGTTTCAAGTAGGAGTTGCAGATTCTTGGGAAGGATTTGTTTGCAGAAAAGTTTTACAACTTTTTAAGAAGCATGGACACTTAGAGACATTTAGGTAGCAAATCAAACATTCAGACATGGTTTGATAAGAGCAGATTCTACACAAGAGAGATCATTGATCTTGAATAGATCTTGTATGATCTTTTTATGAGTCAGTTGTCTATCCTTTGTTTGTGAAGATTCTTAACATTGGATGAAGTAAGTCAAAGATTCAGGTTCTATCAGATTTGTCTTGCAGAGAGATAGAAGAAGATACTTGTTATGTTATAGAAGGTTATGAATCCTAAAATGCTTTCAGCAAGGTTTGGCTATGTTAGGATCAGTTAACCTTATTCTACAATTTGGAAAGCTGAGGAATGACATGGAAAGCTATTGGCATGTGTACAGTGCTAATAAAAAGGGTTCAGAGATTTTGTTTCAGATACAGGTATTGATCACTAAAGATCAGATTTATGAAGAAGGACATCCAAGATTTCATAAAGTCTGATATAATTTGAAGAATACTAGATACTAGTGTTAAAACATCCAGGGGGGTGATGAAACATGAAGACTTATTTTCAGCCATATATAAAAGAATGCAGATTCATACCTTCAGGTATTCCTATATTTCCTTTGTCAGGTTCTCTTTATGTTGCATCTTTAAAAGAAGAAGGAAGAAGAAGAATGTTTGGAGAAAGTTCCTGTAAGGATGTTCCTGTTCAGGAGAAGGTTCCAAAATTCTATTGAAGAGAAGCTTGATATTTCAGAAAGGTATATTTGAGAAGTGCGCACATATATGTTTATACCAAGTTCTGAAGGAAAGAGGTATGAAGGATTTAAAGGATGAAGACATGATGACATCATAGATTTTTTGACTCATATTTCAGTTGATTTCAATTGAGTTGAGTTGATTTGACTTGAGTACAGTCAGAGATGAACCAGCAG
>CM035440.1:122260425-122265425 GCA_020310875.1 Ceratopteris richardii | reverse complement strand
TTCCCACACCCATTGCAATTTTAAATGCAGCCCTACAACATCGCATCCCTTGACTAAAGAAATATTCAAAACCAACACGTGTTACTGACATGTTATCCTCAATCATTTGCATGTGAGAAACAAGGTATATATCCTGCCTTTCACTATCTAAATGGAGGAATTTTTCTCTTAGGTGCTTTAGTTTCTTCATTCCTAAATTGTACAAACATTTCAAACCACAACAATGCTTCACAATATCCAATGCAATCTGTCTATCTGAAGTAAGAAATTTAAATCTTTTTTGACTTACTTCACGAGGCCTTCTTTTAAATTGTAGATTGAGCTTGCTTTGCTTTTTCGTTGCTCCACATGCACTTGAGTTAGAAGGGAGATCAATGGTTGGATCAGATGGGAGATCAAGAGGTGCATTTGGTTGAGCAGCATTGCACTGTGAATTGGATAACTTAAATGACTCAACAGAAAACATGGAACCATCAGCACGTCCTAAATCATAGGGATCATCACTTCTGTGGAAAGGATCAACTGAGAACAATGAATCCGAAACTGTATCAATATCAGCAGAAGAAGCTGATGCCCAAGCATCCACTGAAAAGATTGAGCTCATCTTCACTGAGTTCACAGAAGACTGAAGATGAATGACCTTTTTAAATAACTAGAAATCCGAGATCAAGTGAAGATGTCACATCAAATGTCACCTCAAGAAGATATGAAATCAAAAGTTTATTAAAGTACATTAAATAACATTAAACATCAAATTACATCAAATAACTTAATTACTCAGATATACACTTATAAGGGAACCAAAGATTTGATTCACTTTTGAAATGAGAAACACAATTGATTTCTAACTAGATATGAGTCATTGAGTCTTAGCATTGTGAGTGAATCAAAATATATCCAAGTTGAGTTCCAACTGGATTATATATTAAAATTGTTTGTAGTAGTGCCATTGAAGACTATACAAGAAGAAATTTTACCTTTGGTACTAAATAAGATTTCAAGGATTAGGTTTCATTGTAGTCTTGGCTAGATCTCAAAGAGGTAGATGAAAGTATATTAAAAAAGAATTATGTGTAAAAGAGGTACTTGGAATGTTTATTCATACATTGATTTTCCATTTCAGCAATGTGTTACAAGATAAATGTGAATATGAATTAAAGTGAGGAGGATAACACTATAAAGATGTCATTAATCTCCCATATTCAACACAACTTAGACTTGAAGTGTAATTTCCATGCAAATGTACATAAATAGTTGCAAGGTTCTTTACTTGAATGTTTATTCATACATTGATTTTCCATTTCAACAATGTGTTACAAGATAAATTTGAATATGAACTAAAGTGAAGAGGATAACACTATAAAGATGTCATTAATCTCCCATATTCAACACAACTTAGACTTGATTTTCTCCCAAGCAAGAGATTCTAAGAAAAAATCTCTACATGAGATTAGACATCCTCATGTACATACCATACTCTTGCCATTGAAGTGTAATTTCCATGCAAATGTATATAAATAGTTGCAATGTTCTATGAATATTTCATTAAAGTGGCTCTGAAACAGCCTATTTGTGTGAGTGGTATTCCCTAGTTAGATTGGTTGACAGATATAGTTAGCAACTGGACTCATTCAGTTAGATCCAGTTAGTCTCTAGTTCAAGTTACCCAATTGCCTATAAATAGCAGAGGAGGAGATCATTCTCATTTTCAAAATCCACGAGCAACAGAGAGCAACAGAGCACAGACAGCTATGGAGCATAGAGCTCAGCATACAAGCAAGGCAACTATGATGGAGAAGAAGAATGTTGGCAAGAGTACCAAGAGGTAGGCAAAATCATACCATAAAAAAAGATTCCTAAAAGATTCCCTTTGTATGTTTGTGTAAAGAGTCTGCTTTCTAGGTTTTTATTTTTCTTAGCTCTAAAAATACAGATCCAATGAGGGTACAGCTCGATGCCTGGCATCGACTTTTAGGTGTAAGTCGATGCCAGGCATCGACTTGAGGCTGCAAGTCGATGCCAGGCATCGACTTGCACGTGCAAGTCGATGCCAGGCATCGACTTGAAGCCTCAAGTCGATGCCTGACATCGATTTGCACCTGCAAGTCGATGCCTGGCATCGACATGTATGCATGTCGATGCCAGGCATCGACTTGCAGGTGCAAATCGATGTCAGGCATCGACTTGAGGCTTCAAGTCGATGCCTGGCATCGACTTGCAGCCTCAAGTCGATGCAAGGCATCGACTTGCCTGGCATCGAAGTTTGCCTTAAAGTCGATGCCAGGCATCGACTTTAGGGAGCAAAGTCGATGCCAGGCATCGACTTTTGGGTGGAAGTCGATGCTAGGCATCGACTTTTAGGTTCAAGTCGATGCCAGGCATCGACTTTTAAGTGCAAGTTGATGCCCGGCATCGACTTGCACACAAAGTCGATGCCTGGCATCGACTTGCACTTAAAAGTCGATGCCTGGCATCGACTTGAACCTAAAAGTTGATGCCTGGCATCGACTTGGGCCTTTGAAAACCACATTTACGTATGAGCTGATTATTCCAAGCGCCTTCAGGGATGCGGAGTCCAAGAGTGAGAGGCCCTTCAAGAAACTGAAAGTCACCATGGGCTCTGGTGATCAGCAACGTGACAAAGGCATTGGTCACCAAGCAAAACCAAAGAAACTTATTGTATCCTTATCCTCTGAGAAGGCCAGCAACCCGCTAGGAATATCCTCAGGTGGACAGAGTAGCATCAAAATTCCTGAGGATGATCCAACTATGAAGGATAGGTCGAGGGACGCTGAGGTTTTAAGGACAGATCGTCCACTACGGGACATGACAAATCTGGAGTGGTGCCTTTAGTATGTTGAAGAGAAGAATGTAGTCCTTCTTGTGTTCGTAGGGGCATATGGGAGTGGAAAGATCACGACAACACAAGGTTTTCAGTATGGCCTTGTGTACAAATTGGATTATGAAGATGAGGATTCTGACAACCTCCTTTTCTTGGTAGAGACATCGAAAGGTTTGAGAAATGTTATATGCAAGATGGATTTCTTGTGCCCAGAGTGCTGTGTTCCAGATCGTCTAGCTGAGATATGCAGGGACTCAGTCAATCTTATCAAGGACTTGATGCCATGGATCCAGGGCAACATCATGCCAACACAACAGAAGATGACAACCCCTGTAAAGGCAAGGGGTAAGCAGAGCGTGCAGAAAAAGCTTCAAAAGAAAAAGAAGAGAATTTCAAAAGAGGAGTCTTCTGACTCAAGCTCTAGCTCTGAGGATATAATTGTTGCACCTGGTGGAGAGCTTGCCTCGGGTGTTCTTGGTACTGAGCAGAACAAGATGAGGGAGGATATAGCTAAAAGAAAAATTGTGAAGAAGGGGCAGTTGTTCCACCTTCCAATCAATATCATCCACAGGCCACCAATAGATCTAGTCACAGGGAGGAGGCCCCTTGAGATCAGGGAGCCACACAATTTGCATGTGCAGAATCTTAAGAAGAAAATGAGAATAAATCCTCATGCTACTGTTGTGCCATTCCTTGTCATGGTGGATCCGAATGAGTGCAGCTCTGTGGAAGAGTTCAATGAGGTTTTATTTGAGGAGTATACTTATTATGTGATTGGAGGTTCACACTCTGCAGAGGCCCGTAGACAGCTAGTGAAGGAGCACCCTACCACTTTTTTCTTTAGGTATGCAGAGTGTAAGATATATGCTGGTCTTACAGCTGAGGAAGCCAAGCTTCTTGCTTGGGATCACAACAATGACAATGACTACAGGCAAAAAATGCCCTCCAGAGAGAGAATTCGGTTCTTCCACCATGAATATGAAGACTGTCTTGTTAAGGAAGCTGGAAGAATACATCCCAATCTACGAAAGCAATGCCTTATTGAGGTTGGAATTGCACTGGATGAGAATAGAAAGTCTGATGCCTTGAGTAAATATGATCCATGGTTTCAACTGGCATTCAGAACAAGTGAGATCTGGGATCTACAGGATAAAATTTTCACAATGTGGGAGAACAAGGAGGTCAAGGGCCAGAAGCAACGAAAGTCGAGGCCAGACCCACAAGTTGATCTGAAGGGAAAGGGAAGGAAAGCTGACCTCTCAATTGAAGAGGCTCCCGAGGACATGAAGCTGACACCATGGAGGGCCCTTCAAGGAATCAAGGATGATACATTGATCATATCAACTTTTCAAGGGTAATCTCCAAGGACTTAAGCCTGGAGGAGATGGTGACTGAGCTCAATAAGTATGTATGTTATTCTCATATCCTTTTTCCCTCCTCCCGTGTTTCTGGTCTAACCTAGTCTCTTTTTAATTTCTGTGACTGTAGTCATAAAGTTTACATGAAGATTTAGGAGGTCATGATGAAGAGGTTGGGTTGCTTTTCTTGGACAGAGGTCCAAAGAGACTATCCAACCACATCATCCTACAAAGCTTTATCAGAATATTTCATCCTTTTCCGTGATTGGGTAGGTTCTCTTTCTGAGGTTGTGCCTGGTTTGCCATTAGGTTAGATGCCTTGATTCACCAAACCAATTTAATGCCAGGCTTTTAGTACGAATTCGATGCCTGGCATTGACTTACGGCTAAAGTCGATGCCTGGCATCGACCTGCAGCCAAAAGTCGATGCCTGGCATCGACTTGGGGGCATAAGTCGATGCCCGGCATCGACCTGCAGCATAAGTCGATGCCTGGCATCGACCTTGTGGCATATGTCGATGCTAGGCATCGACTTATGTCCCAAAGTCAATGCCAGGCATCGACTTTCAGTAGAAAGTCGATGCCTGGCATCTACCCCCACATGAAATCGATGCCATTCATCGCTTCCTTATGTTCTGCTTGCTGTATTGAAGAGCTCATTTAGTTGTCTTTCCACGTTTTTCTGCAGAAACCAAAGAAAAGTAAGTCTGTGGAGCTATTAGATGATTGCCCCCCTGCATTCCTGGCTCACATTCAAAGAGCAAGGCATGAG
Organism: Ceratopteris richardii; assembly: GCA_020310875.1. Classification (NCBI taxonomy): domain Eukaryota; kingdom Viridiplantae; phylum Streptophyta; class Polypodiopsida; order Polypodiales; family Pteridaceae; genus Ceratopteris; species Ceratopteris richardii. The sequence goes on along the minus strand of CM035440.1, from coordinate 122,260,453 downwards.
AAATCTAGGCTGAAAGCCAAGGAGATGG
>CM035440.1:122237925-122252925 GCA_020310875.1 Ceratopteris richardii | reverse complement strand
ACAGATTCGTTCGTCACAACACTTTACAGTGATCTTCAGATAAAAGGTTCACGTTACCCAAGGGTACTAGTTCTTCCTCGTATTCAGAGTTAACAGATAATAACACCGAATGCAATGAATCTGGTAGAACAAACAGGATACACTAGAACAATGCTTCAAGTCGCCTATTCAAACTCACACCATAATATTGCTACTCAGACTAACTCAGAGTACTTCAACAACTGAAGAACACACAATAACGCAACACGACGATAGTAATCAGACACACAATTCATTACTCAAACACTCGTTACGGTGAACTACAGTATGAGCAGACGATGCAGAACGTACTCAACACCAACAGTACTCAAGACTTCACAATAGTGTTAAATAATGCTCTCACACATATTTAGATGACCAGTCTAGCAATTCCAGAAAAAAACGTCTCTCTTGACCATTCTCTTTACATTGCTTTATATAGATTTTACAAGATGCACGTACCAACTTTTCGCGCGTATTTCAAAAAACTCCGTTACATCTGGCATTCGTTACATCTGTCCCACTCCGGCGGCCACTAATATTGGCACGCACGGTGGAATCAAACCCGCAAGCTTTTTACTGTTCAGCTTATAATCCTTCTAAGTACATGTTACGGGCTAGCCTAAAAGTTCGGGTAATTTTCTTCTTAAGTGTTTCTAACATCTGTACTAAGATACTAGGCTCTACTAATTGGGCATCGGTTCTAGCCGAGCTTAACGCTGTTGCTTCGGTTAATAAAATCTCGGCTTGTGTTTGCAAAAAGGCCTCTTGTAAATAAAAATCATTGGACAGGGCAGCATTCCGTGCAATCTTTAGATCTTCTATCTGTTTCTGCATGTTGATCAATCGTTCTTTTTTATTTGCGCACTAGTTCTCTCTTTGTTCGATTTCCTGATTCTGATACTGGATTGTCGTTGAGTAGGCATCGCGTTCTCTTTTGATATCTTTGATTAATTTCTGTGTTTGAGCCTCTTGTGCTAGCTTTCTTCGTAATATGTCATTGACTTGGTCAAAATCGATGTTGAATCTCTGTAATTCTTCAATACTCTTCATTGCTAAATCGTGTTGCTCTTGTCCTTGTTTGACCACTTCATCCAAATGTTGTCTTGTCTCTTCTAACAAATTGCCGAGTGCAATCCTTGCATCCTCCTTGTCTTGTATCTCTGTCTTCATTTGCTGGATTGCAGTCTGTGCTTCGATTAGTAATCTGTCCTTTGCGGCTAGTTGTTCCAGCGCTATGTCTTTTTGTTGGATTAACAGTTGTTGTTCGGCCAACTGAGCCTGGAGCTGGGAGACCTACGCCCGGAGCTGGTGGTTTTTGGCCTTGACGGCATCAACCTCCTCCTGTAGTGGTGTGATATCTGCTTCCAGTAAATCTACTTGTGCTGCAGGTCATGTCGAATAGTGTCTGTGACTTCACGAATTTGGATAGGGAGCTGCTGGGAGAGGTTAATGAGCAATTGTCCCATTGACGCAAGCTTAGAGAATACCGGAATTGATGGGAGGAGAACAGGGTTCCGTGGTTGTGAAGAGGAGGTGGTGTCAATTTGTTGGGAGGTCGGTGGAGAATAATTGGGGGATGAAGTGGAAGATGCGATGGGCTCAACAGGTGCTATGGGAGGTTCCGGCGGTGGAGTGATAATGGTAGCAACAGATTGGATTACCTTTTGTTGCGTTGCTTCGGCGTTGTCTACGACGGATTCTACGGCTTTGAGCAGTCTGTCGAAAGCTTCATGTTCCTCAGTTTGCTGTTCTTGCTTGGTATGTGGCTGAGAGACTTCTTCGATCGAGATGGGTTCTGTTTCTGTTTGTCGTTCTTGTTCTTGGTGCTCGGATGATGTGGATTGTGCTGTCGAGTCGTGTTGTATGGACGTGGCAGTGTCGTGGAAAGTTGTCTTGTCCGGCGGATTTCTGTATGTCACTTTCGGAGGAGCTGATTCTAATGCGTTTTCGACGGAAAAGCTGTTGGATCTCCTCTTCATCTTCTTCTTCGTCGTCTGCTAAGGGTTGGACATATTCTTCGTGTCGTAGGACAGGGCCTCTGGATGGTGGTTGAGCTGCTAGAATGGCCGGAAAGAGAAAGGAAAGGATGTGGGGTAATCAAGACGGAGGGGTAGTTCCTTTATTAACCTGTTTCACTATGGCTACACATTCTTTATGGATCCGGTGAAAGAAATAGGAGGCGAAGTTAATGGGTTCTCGGGAAGCTAGGTCGATGGAGGAGTAGAAAGGGCGGGATATGCCGTAGGTGCGTTTTTGGAGGTTCAGGATGGCGACTAAGAACTAGAGTGCAGTTCTTTCGGGTTCAGGGCGGCAGAGGATAGCGTACTCGTTCGATGAATAGGGGGGAAAAGTTGTATCATGCGGGCTACGGGGATGCTTGGGCCATTCTCGCGGCCTTGTGGAGTGAGGCGGAAGGATTCGGTAAAGGCTTGAAAGGTTACTACGGTTCGAGATGGCAGGGAGAGGAAGATCCATTTTTGCTTAGTGATGGGGGATTGGGCGATGGCGGGTATGATCTGCGCGAAAAAGGGATGGGCATCCACTGAGTGCCAAGGCAGCTCAGCGAAGTTGGCCAACCCACGGGTGTGCAGGTATTCTCCTACCTCGGTAGGGATACCATCACGGAAGGCTGCGTAATTTGCTAGTGCTTCCATGACGCACACGAAAACAAAGCACAGCACACGAGTACAGAGAAGACAGTGGGCGCACAGATTGCAAACACAAAAACACAATAGCGAATTTTGGCACAACAGAAGAGATTAAGTAGAGACATTACGGTGGGGGGGGTCGGATGTGATGGTTATCATTGTGCGGTGTTGGAATGATACTGCGTTCAATTTGGCGTGCATGCTCGAGTAATTGGTAAGGGAGGCGGCTTATGACATAAAGATTTTCGTGCTTAAAGATGCGGCTATTGACAAAAAGAAAAAGAAAGAACAAAAGGACAAGTAAAATAAAAACCAAAAAACACGGTCCACCGCCGAATGTTTTAATGCGGGCTAGCAACGTGTTGATACGGCCGCAGCTTCAAACCGTTGATTGCTTTTGGAAGTGGGTTTCCGGTCAACGTAGTCAACTGAAAAGTTGTTGGACCGATTTGCTCTGAGATCTTGTAAGGGCCGAACCACTGTAATTTGAATTTGCCTGCGGATCTATTTGACTTTGCATTATAGAAAAGTACAAGCTGTCCCATCGAAAAAACTGGAGTCTTCAAGTGTCGATCGTGCGTCCTAGCCTGTCTTAGTTGGACTTCGTGCATGGTTAAAAAACTGAGCCATCGATGCTCGTCTCACTCTCTGATTGTGTCCAACTTAAATGACAGTGAGTCTTCCGGTAGCAGTTTCTGGGTAAGGGCTACACACAGACTTTGTATAACTACTTCCATTGGTGCTATTGCTTCTAAGCCATAAGCTAGTTTGAAAGGTGTCAATCCTGTTGTTACCTTGTAGGTAGTCTAGTAAGCCCATAACACTGCAGGTAGCAGTTGATCCCATCTTTCCGGTGCTTCCATGATCAATTTTCGAAGCATATTCAGCAGAGATTTGTTTGTGCTTTCGGCCAAACCATTAGCACGAGGATAATAAGGAGAACTAAACTTATGTGTGACCTGGAACGACCGTGTAAGTGCCTTCATTAAATTGTTTACAAAATGAGTACCTTGATCTGAGACAAGTTCCAGTGGTAAACCAAAACGTGGAAAGACATCGGTTAGCAGACATTTTGCTACCGCAACTGCTGTAGCAGACCGTAAAGCCCAGGCTTCTGCCCATCTGGTTGCATAGTCTGTACAGGTCAGTATGTAACGGTTGTTACTAAAGACTGCTAGAGGTGTAATCGGACCGATGAAATCTAGACCCCACTTCTGGAAAGGTTCCAATGGTAAGATGGGTTGCAGAGGAAAAAGGTGATGTTGCAAGGGCTGTCCAGATCTTTGACAAGTATCACATGGTTTGACAAACTGTGATATATCTCTGTACATAGTTGGCCACTAGAGACCACTCTGCAGATTTTCCGGTGAGTTAAGTCTGCTGCAAAATGGCCACCGGAAGGAATCGAGTGAGCCAAAGTAATAACTGAATTAGCTTCATGCGGTGGAATACAACGAAGTAGGATTTTGGTGTGATCTACATAATATAGTTCTCTAGCAATTAACCGAAATCGGCGGCTAAAGATTGCAATTTTCCTGGGTACTGCCGTAGAAGTCTGAGATGGAAGACAGCCTTCGGTGAGAAAAGTCAAGATCTGATCATAATATGTAGATGGTGTATGTGGGTCTGTCATATCATCATTCATTAGTTCAAAGCTATAGATCGCTGGAGTTGTGTTATCTATACCTATCGGAGCTTCACCGGAATCTAAGCGGGATAAGAAATCTGCTAAGGCATGTGAACTGCCTGGCCGGTGAATGACTTCATAGTCGAATTCCTGCAAGAGTAAGACCCATCGTGCTAATCGACCACCTAGATGTTATTGCTGAACTAGATAGACAAGTGCAGCATGATCTACATGAAATGTGAATTTACGGCCCAGCAAGTAATGTCTGTATTTCTTGACAGAATATACTAGCCCTAGTATTCTCTTTCTGTTACAGAGTAATTCTTCTCAGCAGGGGCTAATCTTCGACTTGCATAATACACAGGTCTGAACCACTTATCAATTTGTTGCATCAACACACTTCCTATTGCTATATCTGAAGCATCAACAAATACATGAAATGGGTGATCCCAGTCCGGCGGCTGTAAGATAGGAACTTGTGTTAATAGACTCTTTAAACAATCAAATGCTATCTGGCATTCCTGGGTCCATTCAAATTGTCGAGGAGTCTTGGTGATTAGCTTGTTCAGTCCTATTGCCAAATGAGCAAGCCACCGTAAGTGTCTTCCATGCTACCGTACTTGGCCCATAAAGCGCATAACTTCCTTTGGTGCAGTGGGCACCGGAGCTTCTAATACTGCCGAAATTATCTAGATCCACCTGTATACCTTGTGCAGATACAATGTGGCCAAGTAACTTGCCACATGAAACCGCAAACACCGATTTGTTTGGATTCAAACAAAGTCTATACTCTCTGCATTTCTGAAAGCAGCACCGTAAATGGAACAGGTGTGCTATCATCTTACCCAAAACTGAGAAATCGTCAAGGTAAACTTGCATAAAAGAGGTGAGGTAAGGAGAAAATATTTCGTGCATACATCTTTGAAATGTGCTTGGTGCATTTCTCAATCCAAACCACATTACAGTACAAGCAAATACACCCTAGTTGGTAATGAATGCAGTTTTCGGTATATCCTGTTCAGCCATTCTAACTTGATTATAGCCACTGTATCCATCTAGGAATGAATACATCTTGTGGCCTGCTACTCTATCCAGCATAGTATCTAAAAAGGGATTGGAAAGGGATCCGGTATGGTTGCTGCGTTTAATTTTCGGTAATCTACACAGATTCGCAGTTGCTTGTTTTTATTTGGCACAATCACAATCGGAGAGATCCATTCAGCATGCTCTACTGGCACGATGAATCCGACTTTTAATAACCTGTCAAGTTCTGCCTTTACCTGAGATGCATAATGGGGATTCATCCGGTAGCTGGGTTGCTTTATCGGTCTTGCTTCTGGCTTCAGCATGACCCTGTGCTGGTAGATGCGGGGGTCCAATCCTTTCATGTCCTTGTAGTCCCATGCAAACACATCGGAAAATTCGCGGAGTAGTTGGATTAGATCAGCTTCAAATAATTCCGGTAAGTTTTGCTTTATCTTTACAGGACGCGGGTGATCTTTATCTCCTAAATTGTAAGTGATCAGCTGATCTTCGGGGACATAGAACTGTTGAGGTTTCTCTGTGTGATCTGTTGGTTTAAGAAGTTACTGCAGTTCATCGTCATGTGTCGAAACAGTATCTTCCTTCTTAGCCTCTTCTGTGATGGGTATTACTGTACAGACTCAAGCGTTCCAATTATCTACAACGGACTGTAGATCAACAGTCCCTAAGGAAATTAAGTCAGCGTTACTCTTTAGAAACTCTTCTTCTTCATCATCTGACAATCCATCTAACATATGGACTGGTTCAGCAAAATACGGTCTAGCGTGTAGCTCGCAAGGTTGTATAGCATCTAATTTTACCACATATCTACGATTGGAATCTTTAAACGTAAGCTCTTGTGCAGACCAGTCCTGTATTACCTTCGCATGCTTGAGCCAAGGTCGGCCGAAAAGAAGGTTGTAATCCAAAGTGGATTCCAGCAGATCTAGTATAACAAAGGTCATTTTAAAGGTCATACCTTGTAAAGTGATGGGTACATTCCGCACAAGTCCTAAGGTATGGACTCTTGATTGATCTGCCATTCTGACAAAAAATTGAACTGGTTCGATTTCGGTCCATCCTAACCTTTTGCATAATGCCGTAGTCGCAATGTTAACACCAGAGCCTCCATCAATTAGTACCTACGTAATCTTATGATTCTTATACAATACTGTAGTCAAGGGAACTGAATGATCCACTATAGAATCAGGTTCCGGTTGAACTGCTGCTATCGGTGGAATACAAGAAGGCACCCGACTGAACTGTTGTTGGAACTGTTGTCGAATTCCAGGTACTAATGCCAGTAGTTGGCCCAGAGGCAGGGTGATAGATGCCTTAGATAAGATTTCCCAGGCCTGTTGAGATTGGTTGACAGGCTCCACTGATGTTGAAGTTGATGCCTCTGCTGATGCGGAGGTGTCTACTGTTGGTAATGTGTCTACTGCTGATGATGTTCCCGCTGCTGACTCCCGTGGTTGTGTTCCTTCCTTTGTTAACGAGGGCTGGGTTACCGGAATGGGCTCTGGGAAGACTGGTGGTTCTACTGTGGTCCATTGACTAGCCTTGTTGTACATTCTGTGTTGTTCACGTATCCCTGGTTCAAATAATTCTGCTGCCGGCTGCAGTTGTTTACCGGATTGGGTCTGGACTGCAGCAGCCTATATTTCCACCGGTGTGATTTGTACCATGTTGGCCATTGGATTTTGACGTTCCTTCTTCCTTTGATCATATTCAGCTGCATCCTTGCAAAATCTCCTAATATGTCCATACTCACCACAAAAATGGCAGCGCGGTGGTGGTAAATTGGGATTTTCCGGTGGTGGTCCGTTCTGCCATCGGTTTGTATTATTGTTGTTATTCCTCTGTCCTCTGTAATTTCGATATCCTTGCTGCTGGTTGTTTCTCATTTGCGGAGGCACATAGTGGTTGGCTGGCTGCCCTTGTTCCTGGATAATTGCATTGACAGTCGCTGTTCCCTGTACTCTAGCGTTGTATGCGCAGTTTTCGGTGGTGTGTCCGGTAGTGTTGCAAATAGCACAGAATGTCTGATTAAGTGCACAATTGGCACTAGTATGTCCTAAATTTTTGCATGTGATGCAGTAGACTTGTCTGGTCATATCTTCGGCAGCACTTTTGTTTGTTTTTAACCACTCTAGATCTTCTGTAAATCCGTCGACTTTGTTTTCCAGTTGCAGAGTCATTGCGATGACTGCATCGAGTGTCATAGCTCCGACACATCTTATGATCATGATCTGCTTAAGTTGTGGAGTCAAGCCATTGATGAACCACTGAGTGATAACGTCATCTGGTAAGTTAGCATGGGCCGGTGGTAGCTACCTTAAGTGCGTTCTGAAGAGAGGAGCATACTCTTGTACGGTTTGATTTGCCTTCTGTTTGTTGTTCTGTAGATAGTCAAAAATTTCGGCTAGATTCTTTTTTAGCCCGAATCGCTGCAGAAAAGCATCTTGTACTGCTTTATAGGTGCCAAAGTGATTAATATCATATTCTGTAAGCCATCTAGCTGCTTCATTGACCAGTGTAGCTTGAAAGACAATAGCCTTATAGGCCTGATCCGGTGGATGGTTGAGAACTGCGTAGCTTATCTCGAAAGTGCGTACGTGAGCATCTGGATCATCTCCTGGGAATCCACCAAATTTTGTGTACGTCACACCTGTTGGAGGCGGCCTGTGTGGACATAACTGTTGTTGTTGTTGTTGTTGTTGCCCGTTCATCATGAGTGTATTATACCTTCCTTCTGTATCTCGGGGGTGAATATCTGAACTATCGAAATCTGTATCGTCGGATGGTGCACTTTCTGGTGCGATGATCTTGCTTATTATGCTTCGAATCTCTGTCTCGAACAACTTTCCTTCTTTCTTGATGTCTAGTGTAGGGGAACTCACTTCAAAAAGTGGTGGCTGGGCTGAAGATTCACCAAAAAATGGTAAACCATCGCCGAAAAACTGTGTTTCTGTTATCAAAATATCACCAAAATGTACCGAAATATCACCAGAATGTATCGAAATTTTGCCAAAATAAGGTGTTTTTTCGCTTTCGTTGATTTCTTTGGCTAATGTGTTTCTAATCGTAGACAAATTCGAATCTTTATCCAAGATTGTTAAACTAACTTCAGACTGCGTTCTGGTAGATTCTGGAGTTACTATATCTCCGACAGACTATGCCGAAATAGTACCAGAATGTACCAGAGGCGTAACAAGTTCCACCGGAATATGACCGGAATTAAGTACTCCAGACTGATGGTTCTTGGGGTACGTTTCACCGGATCGAGTAACCAGCATGTATCATCTTTTGTACTAATCGCGTAGTATTACTATCGAAACAGTTTGCAACAATCTGGTTCTGTTGCTACTTCCAATCAAACGATAATCTGGATATTGGATTTTGACAGAGGACTGGGAATCTTGATGCCACCGTCCCACAGATGGCGCCAAGTGTTAAATGTTAAATGTTTAATGTGTTAAACGTATCTCTTAGATTGTAACGTCTCTGACTATCCGAAAGTTGTTACCAGACCAACGTGGGTTCTTGGGAGTGGTAGGGGTCTGTTAGACAGAGGCCCTGTACTTATTTCCCAAATCTTCGTCACAACAACAAAAGCACTAATACGCATCTTAGCTCAGTTACTAACATCAATTGGACAATACTCGATTTCTGTGTCCTGGGTGCCGAACTTCTTCAGACTGACTTGCTATTGAAACAGAGCAGTAGTCCGATCTACAGACTCAACAATATATAGTAAATCAACCAGAGATAACACTATAGCCGACAGATTCATTCGTCACAACACTTTACAGTGATCTTCAGATAAAAGGTTCACGTTACCCAAGGGTACTAGTTCTTCCTCGTGTTCGGAGTTAACAGATAATAACATCGAATGCAATGAATCAGGTAGAACAAACAGGATACACTACAACAACGCTTCAAGTCGCCTATTTAAACTCACACCGTAATATTGCTACTCAGACTGACTCAGAGTACTTAAACAACTGAAGAACACACAATAACGCAACACGACGATAGTAATCAGACACACAATCCGTTACTCAAACACTCGTTACGGTGAACTACAGTATGAGCAGACGATGCAGAATGTACTCAACACCAACAGTACTCAAGACTTCACAACAGTGTTAAATAACGCTCTCACACATATTCAGACGACCAGTCTAGCAATTCCAGAAAAAAACGTCTCTCTTGACCATTCTCTTTACATTGCTTTATATAGATTTTACAAGATGCACATACCAACTTTTCGCGCGTATTTCAAAAAACTCCGTTACATCTCGCATTCGTTACATTTGTCCCACTCCGGTGGCCACTAACACTATCTATCTATCTATCTATCTATCTATCTATCTATCTATCTATCTATCTATCTATCTATCTAATTAATCTTTTTCTCTATCTATCTATCTATCTATCTATCTATCTATCTATCTATCTTTCTATCTATCTATCTGTCTATCTATCTATCTATCTATCTATCTATCTTTCTATCTGTGTATCTATCTATCTATCTATCTATCTATCTATCTATCTTTCTATCTATCTATCTATCTATCTATCTATCCATCTATCTATCTATTGTTGGAGCAAGTCTATGACAAGCCTAAGTATTGGCTTGAGTCTCACAAAGTCTTAGAAGAAGCTTTAAAAAGAAGACTATGTAAAGTTCACTTGTGAACTACCTCTTGTAACTTTTGAAGAGTTTACTTAATGTAAAAGTAAGAGAATCTTAAGTGGTTGAGTCCACTTGATCAAGAATGGAAAGAGGAGCCACGAATTCGTGATTTGTGGTAGGTAGAGAATCAAATCAATCATTGATTGATTGGAGAGTGATTGAGGGAAGTTAGCCTCCCAAACTCAACTATAAATAGATGGCAGTTTTAGTCGTCGTTAGAGAGACCTATGTGAAGACCTCCAAGAGCTGAGATTTATGCCATATCAAGGTGTGATTACAAGGCACACACATGTATCAGTAAGTCACTGTATTGTACAAGCAATATACTTTCACTTTCATGATTATTTGAGTTCATCTTTCCATGTTCTTGTGAAGTGTACTACTCACTGCCATTACTCTCAGTTTTCTCAGTCAGCTTGCAGAGATGTTTTCTCTGAGCTTGGTGCATCATTTTCAGTGATTTAACTTGATAAAGTTAGCTCTATAAGTGTACTATATGCTCACAAATTTTCATGTCATTTGGATGTTGCAATCTTCAGTTATGTTCATTTGAAGTCAATAGGGTCTGTTCATCTTCACTTCTCTGTGAGGTACCCGACTTTTTCACTCATCTTGTCAGAGCCATTTCTTAGTGGTTACTTATCCAAATTCAGTGGTGTAAAGCTTTTTGGATTCAGCTTACTATCTAGTATAACGATACAAATTTTCATAATCATTGGATTTCTACATTGTGAGTTATGTTGATTTTTCTGCTCACTAGTCTATTTCTGTAGCAGCCCGTGAAAATCGGGATGATGTCATCAGTTGTTAAAACTCATTCTCAGTGTGTAGTTCATTAGTTTTGATGAGACTACTCTTGAAAGTTAGCTCTTTAAGCTACCTAGACTTCCCCAAGAGGAATTGAGCTGATTGCTGTTGTGCTCAGAGAATTATGTAAAACACTGGACAGGTGTATGAACCAAGAATAGCAAGTTTTCACCTCTGAGCTAACTCCAACTTATCTGTTTTGATCTATCTTTTTGAGAGTGATCTTCCAAGGTACATAGGGTGTCTAATACATCCATTGGCAAGCTAAAAGGGCCCACCATATACTTCTAGAGTTCATTTGGCTGATGTAGATCAAGGATTTTGCAACACCTCTTCATCTTCAAGAACATACCTATCCATCTCTTCACAGTGGTATCAGAGCAAGGTTGGACAACATGGCAGATGGATTTCCTTCATCAATTGTCAAATTGGACAGAGGTAACTACTCATCTTGGTCATTAAGAATGGAAGCTTATCTCCAAGGTAGAAGTTTATATGGTTATGTGGTTGGAGATGAAGTTATGCCAAGTTTCAGGAACAAAAGTCAACCAACACAAGAAGAGCAAGAAAGATTGAGCACATGGTGCTCCAAGGATGCACTTGCAAGGTCTTATCTCCTCAACTCTATCTCAGATTTTTTGTTGCCTCACATTAGAATTTGTAAGACATCTCAGGAAGTGTGGGATGCACTTGAAGCTTTCTTTTCTTCAAGTACCAAAGCTAGGAAGCATCAAGTATGGCTGGAGTTCACAACTCTCAAGAAGGCTCCCAAACAAAATGTGACTGATTTTGTCACAAAGCTCAAGGACATAGCGGATCAGTTGGGAAGCATTGGAGAGGTAATAGATGAAGAGCAAATTGTAAGGCAGGTCATCAATGGCCTGAAGGCAGATGATAAGTGGGAAGCTTTCACCACAGCTATGGATTTGTACATGGACATGCATGTACCTGATTTCAACACACTCATTGGACAACTACTTACTCAAGAGGCAAAGCTTATCAAAAATGGAGAAAGCTCTAAAGGTAATCAATCTTCAGCTTTATACACGGATAAAAGAAAGTCTAAAGGTAACAAAGGAAAGGCAAAGAAAGTGGATGATGAAGTAGGTACATATCAAGCTAACTATGCAGGTAGAGGAAGACATGGCAGAGGTAGAGGAAGAGGAGGTAGACAAGGCAGGGGGAGATCCCAAGACTCCAACTCATGTTCTATTTGTGGATTAACTAATCATACAACTGAAAATTTCTTTAGGAATTCCAGGAATCAAAGAGGCAGAGGATACAATAGAGGAAGTTATGGCTACTCAAGAGGAAGGTTCAACAACTACCATGACAACTACAACAACTACAATCATTCAAACTATCAAGGAGGCTACAAAGGAAGGAGAGACTACAATAACTACACAGAAGACTCAAACAAAGAGGATTCATTATTGATCAGGAACATGGCTATGCCACAAGGTAAATCTGATGAGCATGTTTTCTACATAGATTCAGGTTGTTCAAATGATGTGGCAGGAAATGTGGCACTCCTATCAGATTTAGAAGATCCAAGGAATAAGCATGAGGTACAAACAGGAGATGATACAAAACATCCTGTGGAGAAAATAGGCAATGTCAAAGCACCTGATGGAAACATCAACCTACTCAGTAAGGTACTCTATGTCCCTACCATTACAAAGAATTTGATAAGTGTTGGGCAGATAGTAGAGAAAGGATTGCAAGTCAGGTTCACAAAAGCAGGAGCATTTGTTGAAGATCCAAGTCAAGGATTCAGAAGAATTGCAAAAGGTGAAAAGACAGGTAGATTGTTCACATTTGAATTACAGGACACTAGAAACATTGCTCTCTTTAATTATGGTAGTCAGACACTCACAGAATTGGAAGTATGGCACAAAAGGTTAGCACATATTGGTGAAAGGTCATTAAAGCAAATCTACAGGGACCAAAGTGTACTTGGACTTCCTAATTTTTCAAAACAACATATGATTTATAAGTGTAGTGCATGTCAATTTGGAAAGTCTCACAGGTTACCATTCATGAAGAAAGGTTATATGCATGGAGATCTCTTGGAGTTGGTTCATACAGATGTATGGGGACCTAGCAAGGAAGCTTCAATATCTGGATCAAGGTATTATGTTTCCTTTATTGATGATTGCAGCAGATGGACTATCCTATTCTTTATGAAACACAAAGATGAAGTTTTTTCATGTTTCAAAAGATATTTGGCTCTTGTGGAGAATCAAACAGGTAAATCACTAAAAAGGCTAAGGTCAGATGGAGGGGGAGAATACTTCTCCCATGATTTTGATTCTTTTCTTCAAGAAAGAGGAATCAAAAGAGAGGTAACTACAAGGTACACTCCTGAGCAAAATGGAGTGGTAGAAAGGAGGAATAGGACAATTGTTGAAGCTGCAAGGTCTATGTTAAATGAAAAGCATTTACCTAATTACTTATGGGCTGAGGCTGTATCTACAGCCACTTACTTGATTAACAGGCTGCCTTCAAAATCCCTTGATGGGATGACTCCATATGAGGCTTGGAATGGAAGAAGACCAAGCTTAGATCATTGTAAAATTTTTGGATGTATTGCTTTTGCTCATGTTCCTTCACAGGTTAGAGGCAAGATGGATCCAAAGGCAGAAAGGTGTGTATTTATTGGATATGACAACAATCAAAAGGGCTACAGGTTATACAACCCTACCAACAAAGGATTCTTGGTAAGCAGAGATGTAGTTTTTGATGAGAACAATTCATGGTATGAAGATTCATGCAGGAAGATCAATTTACCATATGATCTTGAAGAAGATTTTCCAAAGCTTGGTAGAGAACAATCAAAGATTGAAGAACAAGACACCTCAGAGGATGATGAAGAATCTCACATGGAAAAGATCAAAGCATGGAAGTCTAAAGGTAAAGCAAAATTGCAGGAACTTGGACGTGAGGCAGAATCATCACATCATGGCCTAAGAAGATCTATGAGGGAAAAGAAAAGACCAGAAAGGTATGGGTTTGACACCTCATTAGTAAATAAACATTCTATCTACATAGCACAGGACATAAACCAAGAGGAGCCATCATCATTTGAAGAGGCCAAAGCAAAAACAGAATGGAAGCATGCAATGAAGGAAGAGATTGAAGCACTTGAGGAAAACAACACTTGGGATTTGGTGCCCAAGACTTCATCCATGAAGGTAATAGGCTCAAGATGGGTCTATAAACTCAAGAAGAATTCTGATGGTTCCATTAACAGGTATAAGGCAAGGCTTGTAGCAAAAGGCTTTGCACAAACTCAGGGAATTGATTATGAGGAGACCTTCTCTCCTGTGGCAAAGATGCCTACTATTAGGGTTTTGCTTAGTATTGCCTCTTCCAAGAATTGGAAGATACTTCAACTAGATGTAAAGAATGCATTTTTGAATGGTTGGATAACAAAAGAGGTATATATGGCACAACCACCTGGTTTTGAGAACAAAGTTTATCCTGATTATGTGTGTAAACTTAACAAAGCATTGTATGGTCTCAAGCAAGCTCCAAGAGCTTGGAATTTCAGGCTTGTTTCATTCTTGCAGGACAAAGGCTTTCAACCAAGCAAGGCAGATCCTTCACTCTTTATTAAAAAGAGTAATTCTGAGGTCATCTACCTATGTGTATATGTAGATGATATTATATTGACAGGAAATGATGAAGATGGTATGAAGAAGATCAAAGATCAGATGAGAGAAGAGTTCAAGATAAGTGATTTGGGTTCACTTACCTACTTCCTAGGTTTGGAAGTTGTCTACAAAGATCATGGTTTGTTTCTCACTCAAAGAGAGTACATTAAGGACATGTTGGCAAAATTCAAGATGCAAGATTGTAAGATTGCAGGTACTCCAATGGAGGTCAATCACAAATTGAGCTCACATGAAGGTGAACTCATAGAGGACATCACATCATATCAAAGTCTAGTGGGTAGTCTCAACTATGCGACATTGACAAGAGTAGATATATGTTACAGTGTGAGTGTGCTAAGCCAATTTATGCACACACGAAGGAAACCACATATGGATGCTGCCAAAAGGATTCTCAAGTATCTCAAAGGAACCATAAATGAAGGACTTTATTATCCTTATGTATCCGATTTAGGTTTGAAGCTATTTTCTGATGCAGATTGGGCTGGCTCCAAGGAA
>CM035440.1:122212925-122235425 GCA_020310875.1 Ceratopteris richardii | reverse complement strand
ATCTATCTATCTATCTATCTATCTAGCGATCTATCTATCTATCTGTCTATCTATCTGTCTATCTATCTATCTCTCTATCTATCTATCTATCTATCTATCTATCTATCTATCTATCTATCTATCTATCTATCTATCTATCTGTCTATCTATCTATCTATCTATTTACCTAACTATCTATCTATCTATCTATCTATCTATCTATCTATCTATCTATCTATCTATCTATCTATCTATCTTTCTATCTATGTTTCTATCTGTTGGGAAAGATGGATGGATGCTCCAAGAGATTGAGTAGGTACTGCCAAACCTGCTTTGTACTAGCTGTCATGGACGAAGGAAACCATCCTGAACCTAAGATTCCATGTGAACCCTGTATCTCATGATTGGTTCAGAATTAGGAGAAACCAATGCTTCCATTGCGTCCGGAATGTGCCAAAACCCCAAGATCAACTGTCTATTCGCTGAATTCTGACATTGGGAGGTCTTGTTACAAATCGATGACATCATGATGACATCATCAGTTCGCAACCGCCTTGGGAACCGCCCTTGAAAACCTATATAAGGAGGGGTTGGCCACATTCATAATCAGTCTTGCCAATGCCAGTCTTGGGAGCTCAAGGAGTCGTGACCTCCAAGTAAGTACATTCAAGTTCCAGTTCAAGTTCTAGTCTTGTTTCTAGCTCTAGTCTTGTCTAGTCTTGTATTGTGGACATCCTTTCTTGTCCTATTGTAATCTCGTAGTACGAGATCCTTTCTAGTTATTTCTTGTATCCAGTTCATATCCCTGAGGGGATTTCTTGTAATCGAGATATCTTGTTTCCTACCTACGATCCCGGGTTGTGGGATCTCCTGTATCATCTCTAGTCGAGTTTTCCATACCTATTGGTCCCGGGTTGTGGGACATCTTGTATCGATCGTATATTCTTGTAGCATTTTCCCTTCGTGGGTATTCTTGTAATCAGAACTGTGTTTCCGAAATCTTGTCTTGTGTAGTCAGAGAGCACAATCTAGTGCTCCCCTGACATTTTGGCAAGACTATCTTCTATCCAAGACCAGACATCATGGAGAACGCTTATGAACAGATCGTAGCATCACTTCAGAGTCTCCAACAACAAGTCGAAGACCTAAGTCGTCGACAGACACAAGTCGAGATGGGACATCCAGTGCATGTAGGTACACTCCTTCAAGAATTACAAGAACGAATCGGGAGTCTTCAAGCGAATCAAGGGAGTATTCAAGTGAACCAACGGCCCAGTACATCATTTGTGAAGGAACCCAAGATTTGCATGCCAGAAAAGTTCAATGGTGATCGTACAAAGTTTCGAGGATTCTTGCAACAAGTCAAATTGTACATTCGCATGCAGCCTGATAGATACCCTGATGATGCATCCAAGGTCGGTTTTATTGGAACCTTGCTCTATGGTCAAGCTTTATCATGGTTCGCCCCAATCTTGGAGAAGGATATGGCCGTACTTCATAATTATGAGGCATTTCTTGGAGAGCTTGTCGCCACATTTGGAGATGCAGACACGAGTCGAGTGGCAGAAACAAAACTTCGAAAGCTACGTCAAGGTAACCGCCCTGCCTCTACCTATGCATCAGAATTTAGGCAATTGATATGTGACCTCACTTGGCATGAAGATTATTTCATTAGCCAATTTAGATGGGGCTTAAGGGATGACGTGAAGGACCTTCTACTCACGATGCCAGAGGTGAAGACATTGAATGAATACATCAACCAAGCCATTCAATGTGATAACCGTCTTTTTGAAAGGAAACAAGAAAAACAAGTAGAAGGAAGACCTCGCCAATGGAAACCTTTCCAGCCTACTCCTAGAGATGACACTATGCCCGAACCTATGCAGATAGATGTAACTAGGTTCCAGCCTCTAACACCACAAGAGAAACAAAGAAGGAGGGATAACAAATTATGTCTATATTGTGGAAACCCTGGCCACATTGCAGTTAATTGTCCCAACAAGAGAACAAACTCCAAAGTCGCAGCCACCCTTGTAGAGCAGGGAAACGAGGAAGTCCAGTTGTAAAAGAGACCATACAGCCGGACCATGATATACGAAAGGGTCTCATAATTCCATCCACACCCGTAGAAACATGTCTTGCCCCTGTCAAGTTAATCCTGTCTAAGAAGACCCTTTCCCTCATAGCTCTAGTAGATTCAGGAGCGTCCTCATGTTTCATTGATGAAGGACTCGTTAAGAAACATGGAATTCCAGTACTTCGAAAGAACAGACCAGTAGTAGCCGAAGTAGTAGATGGACGGCCTCTAGCATCGGGGAATATAACCATGGAAACCATACCACTAAGAGTACACCTTGGTGACCATGATTCACACATATGTTTCAATGTAATATCGAGTCCAGCAAATATGGTTATCATCGGAATGCCGTGGTTAAAGAAACATAATCCAGAAATTAATTGGGAAAAGAATAAAATCACCCGTCGAGATATCCAGAAGAACCCAACATATGTTGGAGCTAAAGCCTTCATACATGCAGTAAGGAAGGAACCTACATATATGATCTATGCCATACCAGCTCAAGAATCCAAGAAAGATGATCCAGTACAGCTACCCAATCAGTACAACGGCTTTGAAGATGTTTTTGAAAAGAAGAATGCAGATATCCTTCCAGAGCATAGACCTTATGATTGTCCCATAGATCTTCAAGAGGGAACACAACCACCCTTTGGACCAATCTACAGACTATCTCCAGAGGAACTTACAGAACTACGCAAGAACATTGATGAGAATCTAGCAAAGGGGTTTATCAAACACTCGAAGTCTCCAGCAGGAGCTCCTATTCTATTTGTAAAGAAGAAGGATGGGACTCTCCGGATGTGTGTAGATTATCGTGGATTGAACAAAGTCACTATAAAAAACAGATACCCTCTACCACTCATATCAGAGCTCTTGGAACGCCTTGGAAAAGCAAAATTCTTCACGAAAATTGATCTTCGAGGAGCTTACAACCTTGTCAGGATCAGAGAAGGAGACGAATGGAAGACAGCATTTCGAACAAGGTATGGGCATTTTGAATATGTAGTTATGCCCTTCGGTCTTACAAATGCTCCAGCTGTCTTCCAACATATGATGAATGATATTTTTCGAGAATATTTAGATGATTTTGTTGTAATATACCTTGATGATATCTTGATATTTTCAAAAAATCTAGAGGATCATGAAGATCATGTAAAGATAGTCCTAGAGAAACTAAGAGAAAAAGGATTGTATGCGAAATTGGAGAAGTGTTCTTTTCATAAGACAGAAGTGGAATTTTTAGGGTACATAGTATCAGATAAAGGAATTTTTATGGACCCTAAGAAGATTGAGACAATCCTTGATTGGCAACCACCTTCATGTGTTCGAGATGTACAATGTTTTTTGGGGTTTGCCAATTTCTATAGGATATTCATCAGAGATTACTCCAAGATAGTGACACCTCTTACCAAGCTTACAGGGAACTCCAAATTCTCATGGACCGAAGAAGCAGAGAAGGCCTTTCAGACCTTGAAATCAGCATTCACTACTGCTCCAATCCTAGTTCATCCTGATTCTAGTAAGCCCTTCTTCCTTGAGACAGATGCATCGGACTTTGCTCTAGGGGCCATTCTTTCCCAATATGGAGATGATGGACAACTACATCCAGTTGCATATCATTCAAGGAAGTTTTCCCCTCCAGAAATTAATTATGAAATTCATGATAAAGAACTCCTTGCCATAGTAGACGCGTTTGATACCTGGCGTCACCATCTAGAAGGAGCAGCTCATAAAGTCATTGTATATTCAGATCACAAGAACCTAGAGTATTTTATGACCACCCGGATCCTCAATAGAAGGCAATCTCGATGGAGTAACTTTTTATCCAGATTCGACTTTGTCATCACATACCGTCCAGGACGTCATCAATGTCAGTCAGATGCCCTATCCAGAAGATCTTACCTTGCACCAAAGAAGGGTGAAGAGGCCTTTGATCAACAAGAGAGTGTATTACTCAAGCCCGAGCATCTCCAGTTAGCAGCTATCTCTTCAAGCCATCATGAAGATTCAGCCTTGAATCAGTTGATCCGTGAGAATCTACCACAGGATGAATTGTTTTGTAACGTTAAGCAGAAAGCTCAAGAAGGAAAATTCCAAGAAGTAAACGAATTTCAGGAAAAGGATGGTTTACTACTCTATAAGAACCTATTGTATGTCCCTCCAGGAAAGCCCAGGATCCAAGTACTTCAACAACGCCATGACAACCTTGCAGCAGGACATTTTGGAGTAAATAAAACAATAGAACTCATATCAAGGGACTTTTGGTGGCCTCAGATGTGGAAGGAAGTCAAAGAATACATTCGAACCTGTGATACTTGCAATAGATCTAAGGTACCCCGACATAAACCTCATGGCCTCTTGCAACCTCTACCTATTCCAGAAAGGCCATGGGCTTCATTGTCGATGGATTTCATCACAGATCTACCAAAGTCAGATAAGTATGATGCCATTCTTGTTATTGTGGATAGATTTACAAAGATGGCACACTTCATTCCAACTACCAAGGCAATCACAGGTGCAGCCACTGCCAGACTTTTTCTTAGGTACATATTTAGGCTTCATGGATTGCCTGATGACATTGTCAGTGATCGAGGTCCACAGTTCATATCCAGCTTTTGGAACAGTCTTTGCAAGCTCCTTGGTGTTCAAGTTAAACTATCTACAGCAAATCATCCACAGACTGATGGACAAACAGAACGAGTGAATCAAGTCCTGGAGCAATATCTCCGTTGCACTAGCAACTATCACCAAAATGACTGGTTTGAGTTGTTACCCTTTGCAGAGTTTGCCTATAACAATAGTGTTCATGCATCTACTAAGCAAACTCCCTTCTTTGCAAACTATGGACAACATCCAAGGATGGATATACAACTCTCAAATCATGTCAAGAACCCAGCTGCCAGAGACAAGGCCCAGTACCTGATGGACATTCACAAAGAACTGAAGGAAGAGATCCATAAAGCTCAACAACAATATAAGTACTATGCAGATCAACATCGTGTCCAGAATCCATCGTATCAAATTGGGGATAAAGTATGGTTACTCCGAAACAATTTACAAACTTCAAGGCCTTGTGCAAAGTTAGATCATCAAAAGTTTGGACCATTTACCATCTTGGCCAAGATTAATCCAGTCACCTTCAAACTCCAGTTACCGAGTACCATGAGAATACATCCAGTTTTCCATGTATCCATGTTGGAACCATATCAGATTTCACCATTGAGGGGGGAGAGACCTAGTCCTTCACCACCTATTGAGATTGATGATCATGAAGAATTTGAAGTCGAGCATGTCCTAGATTCCAGAATATCCCGGGGAAGATTGGAATACCTTATTCATTGGAAAGGGTATGACATCAGTGATCGTACTTGGGAACCTGCAGAAAACCTTCAGAGAGCACCAATCAAGGTTCGAGAATTCCATAAGAAAAATCCAACGAAGCCGAGACCAGATAACATGACCGCTCCTCGTGGAACTCGTCGCTTGAGGGGGAGGTGATGTCATGGACGAAGGAAACCATCCTGAACCTAAGATTCCATGTGAACCCTGTATCTCATGATTGGTTCAGAATTAGGAGAAACCAATGCTTCCATTGCGTCCGGAATGTGCCAAAACCCCAAGATCAACTGTCTATTCGCTGAATTCTGACATTGGGAGGTCTTGTTACAAATCGATGACATCATGATGACATCATCAGTTCGCAACCGCCTTGGGAACCGCCCTTGAAAACCTATATAAGGAGGGGTTGGCCACATTCATAATCAGTCTTGCCAATGCCAGTCTTGGGAGCTCAAGGAGTCGTGACCTCCAAGTAAGTACATTCAAGTTCCAGTTCAAGTTCTAGTCTTGTTTCTAGCTCTAGTCTTGTCTAGTCTTGTATTGTGGACATCCTTTCTTGTCCTATTGTAATCTCGTAGTACGAGATCCTTTCTAGTTATTTCTTGTATCCAGTTCATATCCCTGAGGGGATTTCTTGTAATCGAGATATCTTGTTTCCTACCTACGATCCCGGGTTGTGGGATCTCCTGTATCATCTCTAGTCGAGTTTTCCATACCTATTGGTCCCGGGTTGTGGGACATCTTGTATCGATCGTATATTCTTGTAGCATTTTCCCTTCGTGGGTATTCTTGTAATCAGAACTGTGTTTCCGAAATCTTGTCTTGTGTAGTCAGAGAGCACAATCTAGTGCTCCCCTGACACTAGCCCCCGAATGCTTCAGACTTGATAAGTAGACCTCCTTAGCTTTCCAATGACATGATAAAATGGTCTATGTACTTTGGAAGTGATGTGTGTAATGATTCAATCAAAAGAGATAGCGTTGAAACTCAAAATCTCAAGAAAATCTTCTATTTATGTCTTGACACCTGCTGGATCTTTTGCTCAATATGACCAGCATAGTAGGAATTGGAAAAATTCTTTTTAGGGGTATTTAATTAGCTTAGCAAGCTAAGTATTCCAAGTGGAATGATGTAAAAAGATAAACTATTCTAAGAGAAATCAATTTAGCAAGTAAAGCTATACCCTTGATTTTTTAGGACTGTAACAGACATTGACTAGTGATCACAATGCGAATATCTTTGAATTGGCTGAATAGAATCTCCTCAAATTTTGACGGCATGTAGATAACTTCATCTTTAGTCTTCATGTATATCCTGCAATCCAATCATTGCTTTGAACCTCCAAAGTTTGGTTCCATCCAAAGCACTAGTCAAAAAATCTGCACATTGCATGTTGGTTGATACATAGGTTAGTTGAATGTCTTTACTTAGCAACTTCTCTCTCACATATTGGTAATGGACCTTTATATGTTTGGTCCTAGCATGATAGATAGGATTAGCTGCAAGGTGAAGTGAGCTTGTATTATCTCCAAAGTCTATTGGTGACCTAGTATATAAAAGCTTAATCCAAATGGCTTCTTGTGTGGCATTAGCTAGTCCTCTATACTTTGCCTCTGTAGAAGACAAAGCAACAGTAGGTTGCTTCTTTGAAGACCATGATATTGGCTTATCACCAGCAAAAGAAATGTATCCAGAAGTGCTCCTCCTATCATCCTTGCATCCTGCCCAATCTGCATCTGAATACATCTTGATATCAATGTCTCAATTGTAAGGAAAATACAAACCATGATGTTGTGTACCCTTGAGATACTTCAAGATTCCCTTGGCAGCCTCTAAGTGAGGTATCCTTGGCTTGTGCATATTCTGATTTAGCACACTAACTCCATATGCAATATCTATCCTTGTTAAGGTGGCATAATTCAAGCTACCCACCATACTTTGATAACCTGTAATGTCATTAACTTCATCACCTTCATGGGCACTTAATTTTAAGATTACCTCCATTGGAGTACTTGCTACTTTGGCATCCTGCAAATGAAACTTCTTCAACATGTCCTGTATGTATTTTTTCTCAGTAATGTATATTCCAGAGTTAGTATAGACTAACTCAAGCCCAAGAAAATACTTCAATAGACCAAGATCATTGATGTTGAACTCCTTCATCATCTGGCTCTTGATTTGTTTGATTCCATTGACATCATTACCTATAAGTATGATGTCATCAACATAAATAAGGTATATTGTTGGTGCAAACAAGCCTTAACACTTGGCTTTGTTTTGTGCCTTGAAGAATCAACATAAAGATTTGAAGAACATTGGATATCAACATTGAAGATTTTACAAGAGCTTGGAGTAATTCCTGAAGACTTCATTTGAAGGAAGACCATAGGAACACATGCCTATGCTTAGTTACATTTTACTTCATGTAAAAGTCAATATGACTTTATGTAATCTTACCAACCTTCAAAAGTCGTGGAATTTGAAAGGTATGAATGGAGAGAGTATCTCCATGTGAGTAGATGAGAGAATTGAGGGAGCCTACATTTTGAATTTGAAATTCAAACTCTCTTCAAACTCTTATAAAAGCCAATGAAAAAGTCGCGGGCAGTGTGGTTCATTTCCCGAGGTAATTCCAAGCAATACATTGAGTGTGTGAGAGCTACTATTGAGCCTACACCTCTGAGTACCATTGGGCATCACTCTACATGCCAATGGGAATGTACATTTGATAGATTCAATACATATACTCATTGTCATTATCTCTGTTTTTTCTCTGTGTGACCATCTTCAAGTCTGTCAACTTCAACAGGACATATCTCAAGATCTACTGAACCAAATTGGATGATTCAAAGCTCATTGGAACCAACTCAAAGCATTCTAAAACTCTACAAAATTTCAAGTCATTCTATTCAGCCAATTGGGAGAAATCTCAGTCGAGGCAGACACTGGTATTTTTCTGAGTAGTCCCTAAAAAATCGGGGGTGTCTCAGATTTTGCTAAAGATCATGCTCAGTGTATAGTTTATTAATTGGAGTGATTTAACTTGCTAATAGTAGCTTGTTAAGTTAATTTAATACTCCCAGAAGGAATTAATCCAATTGCAAGTGTGCTGGTCACACTGAGCTTAGGACTGAGCAGGTATCATTACAGGAATAGAAAGTTTTTTGGAGTTGTGAAGGTTCAAAATCATCTGTTTTGATTTGGTCATTACTCAATCATTTTGTAAAGCACATATATAGTTTCTTGGTGTCATTTGGAAGCTCAAGGAGTCTTCTAACTATATCTGAATAGAAGAGAGGGCAGGTGTGAAGCAGGTCTAGCAGCACCAACTTGATCTTCTGATTGTACCCAGCCATCACATCCAACAGTGGTATCAGAGCAAATAAGGTAATTATGGGTGATGGTTTCCCTTCCTTCATTGACAAATTGGATAGAAATAACTACCAGGCTTGGTCATTGAGAATGAAGACCTATCTACAAGGGAGAAGCTTGTATGGATACATATCAGGAGATGAGGAGTTGCCCTCATTCAAAACCAGAGGCCTACCTACAAAGGATGAACATGAGAGGCTCAACCAATGGTGTGCTAAAGATGCTTTGGCAAGGTCATATCTTCTAAACTCTATCTCTGATTTCCTTCTACCTCATGTAAGGAACTGTAAGACTTCCCAAGAGACTTGGGAAACCTTGTCAACATACTTTTCATCAAGCACAAGGGCCAGAAAGAATCAGCTATGGATTGAGTTTACAACTCTTAGGAAGCAATCAAAACAATGTGTTTCAGATTTTATCACCAAAGTGAAAGACATTGCAGATCAACTTGCAAGTGTTGGAGAAGAAATTGAAGAAGAACAAATAGTTAGACAAGTGATCAATGGACTAAAGGCAGATGACAAGTGGGAGAGCTTTACCACTGCAATGGACTTGTACATGGACATCCAAGCACCTGATTTAACAACTCTGATTGGACAAATCTTTACACATGAAGCAAAGATCACAAAGAATGGAGAGCAATCAAAAGGTAACAATCCCTCTGCCCTATATACAGATAAGAAGTCTAAAGATAAGGGTAAAAGTAAGAAGGTTGATGAAGAAGGATCTACCTCCCAAGCAAACTATGCAGGGAGAGGTAGATCATCTAGAGGTAGGGGCAGAGGAGGTAAGTCAGGTAGGAGGAGACCCTATAATCAATCTCCATGCAATATCTGTGGCTTGTCTAACCATACTACAGATGAATGCTACAAGAACTACAAGAACTACAAGAACCAAAGAGGAAGAGGTCACCAAAGAGGAGGATATTCCCAAGGCAGAGGCAGATTCAATCAATCTCAAAGCTACCATGGCTACAACAATAATTACAACAACAATAGCTACAATCACAATGGCAATTATCAAGGTGGATATAGAAACAGGAAGGATTACAACAATTATGCAGAGGATCAAGATGATTCCTTGTTGATTATGAACATGACATCTAAATCAAGTATCAATGATGATCATTTGTTCTATATTGATTCAGGTTGCTCTAACCATGTAGCTGGGAATGTTGCCTTACTCTCTGATTTGGAAGAACCTAAAGGCAAGCACCAAGTGCAGACAGGTGATGACACTAAACACTCAGTGGTTAAAGTAGGCAATGTCAAAACAAGTGATGGTAATCAGAATTTACTAAGCAGAGTATTGTATGTTCCAACAATCACCAAGAATCTGATGAGTGTAGGTCAGATTGTTGAAAAAGGTCTACAGGTCAGGTTCACTCAACATGGTGCATATGTGGAGGATCCAAGACATGGATTCAGAAGGATAGCCAAGGGAGAGAAGTCAGGTAGATTGTTTACCTTTGAACTTGAAGATACTAAGAATATTGCCTTGTACAACTATAAGGACCAAACCCTATCAGAATTGGAGATGTGGCACAAGAGATTGGGTCACATTGGAGAGAGGACCATAAAGCAAATGAGTAGAGATCAATGTGTGCTTGGGATACCTAATGTATCCAAGCAACATATGATATACAAGTGTGGGGCTTGTCAGTTTGGTAAGTCACACAGATTGCCCTATACTAAGAAAGGTTTTATGCATGAAGACTACTTGGAATTGGTGCATACAGATGTTTGGGGACCAAGCAAGGAGCCATCCATATCTGGATCAAGGTACTATGTGTCCTTTATAGATGATTATAGCAGATGGACTGTCTTGTACTTCATGAAACATAAAGATGAAGTATTTAATTGTTTCAAAAGGTATCTTGCATTAGTTGAGAATCAAACAGGTAGACATTTGAAGAGGTTAAGGTCTGATGGTGGTGGAGAATACTTCTCAAATGATTTTGAAGAATTCTTGCAGGAAAGAGGCATCAAGAGGGAGATTACCACAAGGTACTCACCTGAACAAAATGGGGTAGCTGAAAGAAGGAATAGACTCATTGTGGAGACAGCTAGGTCTATGCTTAATGAGAAAAAACTACCAAATTATCTTTGGGCAGAAAGTGTATCTACTGCCACATATTTAATTAACAGGTTGCCATCAAAGACACTTGATGGAATGACACCCTATGAGGCTTGGCATGGTAAGAGACCATCTCTGGATCATTACAAGATCTTTGGGTGTGTTGCATATGTGCATATTCCCTCACAGGTAAGGGGAAAGCTAGACCCTAAGGCTGAAAAGTGTATCTTTATTGGTTATGATTTGAATCAGAAAGGATACAGGTTCTATAACCCCTCAAACAAAGGCTTCAAGGTAAGCAGAGATGTCATCTTTGATGAAAATGATTCATGGTATGAAAATGAGTGCAGGAAAGTTAACCTACCTTATGATATGGAAGAAGACTTTCCAAAGCTTGTCAGGCAAGAACCAACTCAGAAGGAGGACACAAGCTCAGATGATGAAGACACCATCAACATTGAAGAGTTCAAGGCTTGGAAATCCAAAGGGAAGATGAAGATGAAGCAACTTGAAGACAATCCAGAATCCTCAACTCAAGCTATGAGGAGATCTCAAAGAGAAAAGAAGAAACCAATTAGGTATGGGTATGATACTTCACTTGTAACCAAGCACTCTGTATATCTTGCAAAGGATATCTTGAATGAAGAACCAGGTACATATAAAGAAGCAATTACTAAACCAGAATGGAAGGAAGCAATGGATGAAGAAATGGAGGCTCTCAAGGAGAGTGATACTTGGGACTTGGTACCCAAGAAGGACTCCATGAAAGTTATAGGATCTAGATGGATCTACAAACTCAAGAGGAACTCAGATGGTACAATAAACAGGTATAAAGCTAGGTTGGTAGCCAAGGGTTTTGCACAAACCCAAGGCATTGATTATGAGGAGACATTTTCTCCTGTGGCCAAGATGCCAACTATCAGAATTATGGTGAGTGTAGCTGCATCCAAGAATTGGAACATGTACCAATTGGATGTGAAGAATGCATTCTTAAATGGATGGATATCTGAAGAGGTCTACATGTCACAACCACCTGGCTATGAGGATCCCAATAAGGTAAATCATGTTTGTAAATTGAAGAAGGCTCTGTATGGATTGAAGCAGGCACCTAGAGCATGGAATTACAGATTGACAACCTATCTCTTGGATCAAGGATTTGTGATGAGTAAAGCAGATACTTCATTGTTTATAAAGAAGAACAATTCAGAGGTAATATACTTGTGTGTCTATGTTGATGACATCATTATTACAGGTAATGATGTGAATGGGATAAGATATATCAAAGGTCAAATGATGAAGGAATTCAAGATCAATGATCTTGGATTATTGAAGTACTTCCTAGGACTTGAATTGGTCTACACAAATTCAGGTATATTTATTACTCAGAAGAAGTACATTCAGGACATGGTCAAGAAGTTTAATTTGCAGGAAGCTAAGATCTCAAACATTCCTATGGAGGTCAACCACAAACTTAGTGCACATGAAGGAGAAGAGCTTAAGGATATTACAGGTTACCAAAGTTTGGTAGGTAGTCTTAATTATGCTACCTTAACCAGGATTGATATCTCATATGGTGTTAGTGTACTTAGCCAATTTATGCATAACCCAAGAGTACCACATTTGGAGGCAGCCAAGAAGATAGTAAAGTACCTAAAGGGAACACAAAATCATGGTTTGTATTTTCCATACTCATCAGACATTGACATTAAGGTATACTCAGATGCAGGTTGGGTAGGTTGCAAGGATGACAGGAGGAGTACATCTGGTTACATATGCTTTGCAGGTGATAAACCAATTTCTTGGTCATCCAAGAAACAACCCACAGTAGCCCTATCATCTACTGAGGCAGAGTACAGAGGGCTAGCCAATGCCACTCAAGAAGCAATATGGTTGAAGCTACTATATTCAGAATTGGGCCTATACACAAGGTCACCTATCATATTTGGTGATAACACAAGTTCACTTCACCTAGCAGCTAATCCTGTGTATCATGCTAGGACAAAACACATAGAGGTCCATTACCACTATGTGAGGGAGAAATTACTTAGCAAGGAAATCCAATTATCATATGTGTCTACTAATATACAATGTGCAGATTTGCTTACAAAAGCCTTGGATGGGAGCAAGCTATGCAGGTTTAAATCCATGATTGGATTACAGGACATCATTGAAGATTAAAGATGAAGACTCAAGCAAGTGTTTGGCTTGAGGGGGAGCTGTTGGTGCAAACAAGCCTTAACACTTGGCTTTGTTTTGTGCCTTGAAGAATCAACATAAAGATTTGAAGAACATTGGATATCAACATTGAAGATTTTACAAGAGCTTGGAGTAATTCCTGAAGACTTCATTTGAAGGAAGACCATAGGAACACATGCCTATGCTTAGTTACATTTTACTTCATGTAAAAGTCAATATGACTTTATGTAATCTTACCAACCTTCAAAAGTCGTGGAATTTGAAAGGTATGAATGGAGAGAATATCTCCATGTGAGTAGATGAGAGAATTGAGGGAGCCTACATTTTGAATTTGAAATTCAAACTCTCTTCAAACTCTTATAAAAGCTAATGAAAAAGTCGCGGGCAGTGTGGTTCATTTCCCGAGGTAATTCCAAGCAATACATTGAGTGTGTGAGAGCTACTATTGAGCCTACACCTCTGAGTACCATTGGGCATCACTCTACGTGCCAATGGGAATGTACATTTGATAGATTCAATACATATACTCATTGTCATTATCTCTGTTTTTTCTCTGTGTGACCATCTTCAAGTCTGTCAACTTCAACAGGACATATCTCAAGATCTACTGAACCAAATTGGATGATTCAAAGCTCATTGGAACCAGCTCAAAGCATTCTACAAGTCTACAAAATTTCAAGTCATTCTATTCAGCCAATTGGGAGAAATCTCAGTCGAGGCAGACACTGGTATTTTTCTGAGTAGTCCCTAAAAAATCGGGGGTGTCTCAGATTTTGCTAAAGATCATGCTCAGTGTATAGTTTGTTAATTGGAGTGATTTAACTTGCTAATAGTAGCTTGTTAAGTTAATTTAATACTCCCAGAAGGAATTAATCCAATTGCAAGTGTGCTGGTCACACTGAGCTTAGGACTGAGCAGGTATCATTACAGGAATAGAAAGTTTTTGGAGTTGTGAAGGTTCAAAATCATCTGTTTTGATTTGGTCATTACTCAATCATTTTGTAAAGCACATATATAGTTTCTTGGTGTCATTTGGAAGCTCAAGGAGTCTTCTAACTATATCTGAATAGAAGAGAGGGCAGGTGTGAAGCAGGTCTAGCAGCACCAACTTGATCTTCTGATTGTACCCAGCCATCACATCCAACATATATTACCTTTAAATTACTTCTCTTGATGAATAGAGAAGTATCTGCCTTGCTCATGACAAACCCTTAGTCTTGAAGATAAGTGATTAATCTGTGATTCCATGCCCTAGGTGCCTGCTTCAATCCATTTTAAGCCTTTTTCAATTTGCAAACATATGTTACCTTCTTAGGGTCCTCATAGCCAGGAGGTTTTGACATATATACCTCCTCTAAAATCCATCCATTCAAGAAAGCATTCTTGACATTCAATTGGTACATATTCCAAATTTTTAATGCAGCCACACTAACCAACACTCTGATAGTTGGCATCTTGGCCACATGAGAGAATGTCTCTTCATAGTCAATGCCTTGGGTTTGTGCAAAACCTTTGGCTACCAATTTGGATTTGTACCTATTAATTGACCCATCAAAATTTCTTTTAAGTTTATAGATCCATCTGGATCCTATTACCTTCATGGATTCCTTCTTGGGTACTAACTCCCATGTATCACTCTCCTTGAGTGCTTCAATCTCCTCATCCATAGCTTCTTTCCATTTTGTCTTGGTTATGGCTTCTTCATATGATCCCGGTTCTTCAATTGATAAATCTTTGGCAAGATAAATAGAGTGTTTAGTAACAAGATATGTATCATACCCATATCTCATAGGTTTCTTGCTCTCTCTTTGTGATCTTCTGATTGACTGTTTTGAAGATTCAGGTATGTCTTCAAGCTTCGTCATCTTCATTTTGCCCTTCAACTTCCATGCCTTGAACTCTTCAAGATTGATAGTGTCTTCATCGTCTGAACTTGAGTCTTCATTTTGAGTAGGTTCCTCCTTTGCAAGACTTGGAAGCTCCTCTTCCAAATCATAGGGTAGTTTAACTTTCGTGCATTCATTCTCATACCAAGAATCATTTTCATCAAAGACAACATCTCTACTCACCATGAATCCCTTATTGGAAGGGTTATAAATCCTGTATCCTTTTTTATTTAGATCATATCCAATAAAGATGCACTTCTCAGATTTTCGGTCTAGCTTACCTCTTATCTGAGAAGGAATGTGTACACAGCTACACATCGAAATATCCTGCAATGGTCTAGTGAGGGTCTCTTACGATGCCATGCTTCATAGGGTGTCATCCCATCAAGGTACTTAGATGGTAATGTGTTTATGAGGTAAGTGGCAGTAGAAACACTCTCTGCCCATAGATAGTTAGGTAACTTTTTTTCATTCAACATAAACCTAGTTGTCTCAACAATCAACCTATTTCTTCTCTCAGCTACCCCATTCTGTTCAGGAGAATACCTTGTGGTGATTTCTCTTTTGATGCCTCTGTCCTGCATGAAATTTTCAACTCATTGGAGAAGTACTCACCTCCTCCATCTGACCTTAGCCTCTTCAAACTTTTTCCTGTCTGATTTTCAACAAGTGCAAGATATTTTTTAAAGCAATTAAATGCCTCATCTTTGTGCTTCATGAAGTACAACACAGCCCACTTGCTATAATCATCAATAAAAGATACATAGTACCTTGGTCCTAAGACTGAGGGGTCTTTGCTTGGTCCCCATACATTTGTATCAACAAGCTCTAGGTAGTCCTCATGCATATAACCTTTCCTTGAGAAGGGTAACCTATGAGACTTCCCAAATTGACAAGCCCCACACTTATAAATCATATGTTGCTTGGATACATTAGGTATTCCAAGCACACATTGGTCCCTGCATATTTACTTTAAGGTTCTTTCTCCTATATGCCCTAATCTTTTGTGCCAAATCTCAAGCTCTGAAAGTGTTTGATCTTTATAACTATATAGTGCAATACTCTTTGTGTCTTCTAGCTCAAAAGTGAAAAGTCTACCTGATTTTTCTCCTTTAGCAATCCTCTTGATCCCATGTGAACTCTTGAGGTTCATAGAATGTAGGATTCAATTGGATCGAAGTAGGCTTTGATTTGTTTAGAAATTGAAAACTTGAATGTACATGTGTTTATGAAATCCGAAGCAAAGAGGATTCAAAAGAGAAGTTGAATCATCGAATAGACATGGCCGTGTGTTCATGATCTTAAAGTAAGTAAGGAATTAATATTTTTTTTCTGATGGGGTTAAATTTGAAATCTTTAAATGTTAATGTGGAGGAAATTTTTCATATTATAAGAAAATTCATTGTGATTAGAGTTGAATCTTTTCGGGAAGATCAAATCTGCAACGGCATTGCTGACTATTGGCACAACCAACAAGGATCAAACCAAAATCAAAACAACAATAGCAGAGGCGGAGGTGGAAGATATCAAAGTAATTTTCAAAGAGGTAGACAAAGTCAAAGAGGAGTCTATGGTAGAGGTGGAGGAAGAAGTTGGGGATAGAATCAATCCTACAACACCACCTACTACAACTATGCAAATGACACACAGAATGAAAGTCATACATCATTGATGATGAATTCAATCAGCACATCAGATAAAGAAGATCTAAAGGTATTTTACATTGACTCTGGATGTTCTAATCATTTGTCAGGAAACATAGAATTGATGTGAGAATTGGAAAAAGGCATTTCTAGCCATAGTGTTCAAACATGTGATAATACAAGACATAGTGTACATTCAATTGGAAAGTGAAATGCAAGAGTGGAGCAGATTTGCTAACCAATGCTTTATATGTTCCCACAATACCTAAAAACTTGATTAGTGTGGGACAGATAGTTGAAAAAGGTTTCCAAGTCAGATTTACAAATGAAGGAGTATTTATTGAAGATCCAGAGAATGGATATAATCAGATTGTCTCTGGTAAGAAAGAAGGTAGTTTCTTTACTTTAAGAGTACAAGGGAACATTGGTCAAGCTTTGCTCACACATGGTGAAGCAGTGATTACAGAACTTGATCTTTGGCATAAGAGACAAGGTCATTTCAATGAAAGAGGAATTAAAGCTATGGTTGCTAATCAGTATGTACTAGGAGTAGCAAATGTGAAAAGTCAACATATGGTTTGTAAATGTGAAGCATGTCAAATGGGAAAAGCACACAGGTTACCATTTCAAAAGAAAGGATTCAAACATGATGGATTACTAGAGCTCATTCATACAGATGTATGGGGACCAACAAAAGAAGAATCTATGAGTGGCTCAAGGTACTATGTTCTTTTCATTGATGATGCTACAAGATGGATAACATTATATGTTTTGAAGGAAAGATCAGAAGTGTTTGGAGCTTTCAAGCATTTTCATGCATATGCAGAGAGAGTCACAGGTCAAAAGCTTAAAAGACTGATGTCTGATGGAGGGGGAGAATACTTCTCCCAAGAGTTCAATGATTATCTTTGGAATGCAGGTATTAAGAGCTAAATAACTTGCAGGTATACACCACAACAAAATGGTGTAGCAGAAAGAAGGAACATGACTTTGGTTGAGTTTTCTAGAGCTATGCTAAAGGGGAAGAATTGTCAAATTATCTTTGGGCTGAGGCTGTAAATATAGCTACATATCTTGTGAATAGATTACCATGTGCAACTCTAAATGGAATGACTCCATATGAAGCTTGGTGGGGTAAGAAACCAACAGTAGATCATTGTAGAGTGTTTGGATCAATTGCATATGCTTATGTTCCATCACAACTTAGACATAAACTTGAACCAAAGGCAGAAAATTATGTGTTCATTGGTTATGATGAAAAACAAATGGGTTACAGGTTGTGGAATCCTTTAACCAAACAATTTATTGTTTCTAGAGATGTTACATTTGATGAACAGAAAAGTTGGTATGCAGATCAAAGTCATACAACTGAAGAATTTGAAGAAGAGGTAAGAAGATGTGAGAAAGGAAATTCAATTGTGCAGGTGAATAGAGATGAAGACTATATGCAAGCAAGTACATCCAGAAGTGGATTAACAAGAAGGAATGAAGAAGCTCCTATATTTGATGAGGAGGTGTATCCAAACACATATGAAGAATGTGAACCAAGGAGGTCAAGCAGGACTAGAAGACAACTAGAAAGGTATTCTTATGATACTTCTTACATAACTCAGAAGAACTATGCATATATGGTCAAAGATGATGAAGAACCTCAGAACTATGATGAAGCTAAAGGTAAGAAGCAATGGGAAGAAGCAATGAAGGAAGAGTTCAATGCACTGGAGGAGAACAAGACATGGGAACTTGTTCCTTAACCAAATGGTAAGAAAGTAATTGGAAATAAATGGGTTTATAAAGTGAAGAAGCTTGTAGATGGAAGTATAGCCAGATACAAAGCTAAACTGGTGGTGAAAGGCTATGCCCAAACCTATGGCATAGATTATGATGAGACATTCAGTCCTGTAGCTAAGACGTCAACTATAAGGACAATCATTGCTATTGCAGCTTCAAAAGGATGGACCCTAAGTCAATTGGATATAAAGAATGCATTCTTGAATGGATACATATCAGATGAGGTATAAATGGAACAACCTCAAGGTTTTACAGATTCCAGGTATCCAAATTTTGTTTGCAGGTTGAGAAGAGCATTGTATGGATTGAAGCAAGCTCCAAGAGCATGGAACTATAGACTGGTGACGTATCTCAATGATTTTGGATATCAAAGTTCAAAAGCAGATCCAAGTCTACTCATCAAAAGAATAGAGGAAGGTACAATCTACATTTGTATTTATGTAGATGACATTATAATCAGAGGTACTTCAGCTGAAGGAATAAAGGAGGTAAAGAGATTACTTGAAAAAGAATTCAAGATCAGTGATCTAGGAAAGTTGTCATACTTTCTTGGAATGGAAGTCACTTATACAGATCATGGCATATATGTATCACAAGAAAGGTATCTTCTGAATCTATTGAAGAAGTTTGATATGGAAAATTCTAGAGAAGCTTCAACTCCACTTGAATTTAATCACAAGCTCAGTAAATATGATGGTGCAGAATACAAAGATATGAGGAAGTATCAATCTCTTGTGGGTAGTTTGATTTATGCTACACTAACAAGACCCGATCTTAGTTATGCAGTGGGAGTTTTGTCACAATTCATGCATTGTCCAAAGGACCCACATTGGATTGCAGGTCAAAGAGTTCTCAGATATATCAAAGGAACTATAAAGGAGGGATTATATTATCCTTTTACATCAGATTTGAAGTTAAGAGCCTACAGTGACTCACACTGGGCAGGTAACCAGGATGACAGAAGATCAACTCATGGCTACATGATATACATTGGTGATAAGCTTGTAAGTTGGTGTTCAAAGAAACAACATACAGTAGCATTATCATCAACTGAAGCTGAGTACAAAGGACTTGTGGAAGCAGCTAAGGAGGTCATATGGATGCAAACATTGTTCAAAAGCTTTGGCATTGATCAAGGTATACCTACAATTCATGGAGATAATATGAGTTCACTTTATCTTGCAGCAAATCCAGTATTTCATGCAAGAACAAAACACATAGAGATACATTATCATTTCCTGAGAGAAAAGGTAATGGAGAAAGAAATTGAAGTGGAGTACATTTCTACAAAAGATCAGATAGCAGACATAATGACAAAGAGCTTGGATGGTGTGAAGACCAGTAGATTCAAAAGCATGGCAGGAATAAAAGAAAGAAGATGATATGAAGAAACAGAGAATGTCAATTAGTGATTGAGGGGGAGCTGTTGGAGAAACAATCACTAATTGGACATATGTTTGAAGGTCAAAGCTTTAGAAGAAAACCACATGCCTATGTGAAGGGACAAATTCACAAGTGTATTATATTTTTAAAGTTAGTTCACTTTAGTTCTAGAAGTTTTTTAAAAATCACGAGAATGAGAAAATCTATATAAGTTAGTTTGTATCAATTGATGCGATGAGAGAGAGAAGAAGGGGAAGACAATGAGAGAGTGAGTTAGAACTCATTTTGTATGACTGAGAATAGTCGGGCTTCTCTACGTAAGAAAGCACCTGTGCATTTCTGAGTTTTCATAGTTATGGAAAGAGTTTATTAATTTCTATGTATAAGTCTTCTTCTTCCATCTCCAGAGTTTGTCTTGTGTGAAATGATTTCAGAAGTTGAAGTTTTCCAAGCAAGTCGATGCCTGGCATCGAGTTTGTACTGATAAGTCCGTGTTTTATTCTCTGAGTATTATGTACTGCTAGAACTTCTTAAAATCATGAGGTTTGTGGAGCAACTCGATGCGTGGCATCGAGTTTTAGCATAAAGTCGATGCCTGGCATCGACTTCCCACATAAAAGTGGTCTTCTTCATGTGTGTGTTCAAGGGGGTAATTCTGGTGCTAAAAAAGTGGCTGAAAAAGCTGAAAGTCGATGCCAGGAATCGACTTTTGGTTGCAAGTCGATGCTAGGCATGGAATTTTCATTTTTAGACACTCAGAATTACTAAAGGAGGCAAAATTTCTAGTTTTGACAAGTCATATAGGGTGATCTTGTGAAGGACATAACTTGAGTTCTAGAGATCGGTTTCTTGCATATGATAGCTTGTTGCAAAGCTCTACTCTTCTAGTTTTATCCACTAAAATATCTTGTAGAAATAATATTTCAGCTAAGAGAAATAAGCAAAATACTGAAGGTATGTCATTTTAGTGACTAGGAAATTCTGAAGAAGTAAAGTTCTTGGTTTTGGCTATCATTTCTCAAAGTTTGGAGTGGCAATGAGTTAATGGTGACCATAGAGGTGTTCTAGTGTCACATTAATTCATTTCTTGTGGTGTTTCATACATCAACATCAATCAAGTGATAGGATCTGATGGAACACCTTTTTGAATACAAACATGTATCCCAAAATCAAGATAATCACTGAAATTAGATTCTCCATTGACTTGTACATCAACAAGATTCTGAATTTTCTGAAGTTTCTATGGTAACCTTTTCCAAACATAAAACCTCAACCCAAGTCTTCAATATCTGCCACGAATAACTCTTTTACCTTAAGAAAGTTAGATAAAGCAGAAATATACTTCTCTGCAACTTATCATATACCAAGTAGCTTTGTAATGACACTCCAAGAATTCTTTGAGGGAACATATAAGCTGCCTGCTTAAAAGCTTCAACTAAAACACAACTCATATATATATATATATATATATATATATATATATATATATATATATATATATGAGTCAAAACATATTTCTGCTGCTTTTCTTTCTCTCAATGCAATTCTTTGCCAAATCAACTAAATCATGACCAAGTGTAATGCAAAACAAGAAACTGCTTCTTCTTTAAACAAGATGTTCTCGTAGACTTGTCTTTGGGTGTAGAGGATAAAATAGGAAAAGTATATGGAAAATATAAGAGAAAAGGAAGCCTTACTTTTCTTTTGGAAATGATGGACTTTCTTCTTCTTAATCTTTCTTCCACCTGATGATGTCAACATCTTCAAACTTCCCTTCCATACCTTTTGTTCTCTTCATCTTGAAGTAGCAAACACTCTTGACATCTTCAAATGAACTTCTCTCTTCCTCTAGTACTAAGGTTAAGAGATAAAACAAACATGGAATACAAATAGAAGTGAATATAGAATCATGTTTAATCATCTCCTCATATCTCTGAATCAAAATTCTACTTCAAATGTCTGAAACGACTAAATTCACCAATCTTTTGTCTGAATGATGAATTACCCTTCTAGATTTACTGTCTCTAGATCACATTTGTACCTTGATATCCAACCAACTTACAATAGAAAAATTGGCTGAAAACAAAAAACTCATCCCATCTTCACATTTGTCTTCTTCGATAAGCTTTCTTTCCATGAAAGAGATCTCTCAAAACTCTCTAGAAAAACCTCTAGATACCTGTTTTGATGTAGCCTTTAACTTTCAATTGATGAAAGTGTATAAAAGCACTCCTTGAATTTCTTCAAATCTCTTCATAAGTGCTCTTCTAAGATATGACCTGCAAATGATAATCTGATAGTAGAACAATGGTTTAGAGATTCATACTCCACACTGATGATTACACATGCAACTAAATTTTCTAATTCTCAAATCTCTACTCATCTAGATTAAGTGTGTATGTCAAATGTCAAATGTTAGAAGATGCCCTTAAATCATATGTTGTAAACTTGGAAGTCTGGTAAACCAGGGAATATGAATGAGCCTTAATGCATTGATGCCAAAGACCTAAAGTCTTGAAACCAAAACCCTAGTGCTCTCATACCAAATGTTGGAAGTGAGGTAGGCCCTTGGCTCATGTCACAGGTCCATGGTTCCATAGGTCCAGTATATACAACATTAATTCCAGCATTCTTCAATATTGACAAAACATGAAAATACCACAACTTAATCATACAGATGATGAGATAAAGATAGAGAAAGAATAGATGACATGTGTAAGGTGTTACGTAATCCATCGCTTACTCATAGTATCATATA
>CM035440.1:122187925-122190425 GCA_020310875.1 Ceratopteris richardii | reverse complement strand
ACAGATGTGAGGCATGTCAATTAGGTAAGGCTCATAAGCAATCCTATTCCAAGCATGGGTTTATGTATTCAGAAAGACTTGAGTTAGTGCATACAGATGTGTGGGGTCCTTCAAAGGACTTTAGTATAAATGGTTCAAGATTTTATGTCATATATGTTGATGATGCTACCAGATGGATCACAATTTATGTGATTAAAGAAAAGTCAGAAGTGTTTAATACATTTAAACACTATCATGCATATGCAGAAAGGATTACAGGTCAAAAATTAAAGAGACTAAGGTCAGATGGAGGGGGAGAGTATTTTTCAAATGAATTCAATGATTATTTGTGGAATGCAGGTATAAAGAGAGAAGTTACTTGCAGGTACTCTCCTCAACAAAATGGGGTAGCAGAAAGAAGAAATAGGACTCTTGTTGAGTTTGCAAGGTCCATGATGAAAGAGAAGAATTGTCCAAATTATTTGTGGGCAGAGGCTGTTAATACAGCTACTTATTTGGTTAATAGATTGCCTTGTAAAGATTTGCAAGGTATGACACCATATGAGGCTTGGTGGGGTAAGAAACCTACCTTGGATCATTGCAGAATATTTGGATGTTTGGCATATGCATATGTGCCATCTCAGTTGAGGCATAAGTTGGAGCCTAAGGCAAAAAAGTATGTATTCATTGGTTATGATGATAAGCAAATGGGATACAGGTTGTGGAGTCCATCCACAAAGCAATTCCTTGTATCCAAGGATGTTACATTTGATGAGCAAGGTACTTGGTATGTAGGTAAATATAATGTACATGCAGATGATGAAGAAGTAGTGGATCAAAGGAAAGGTAAAGCAAAGATTCAATTACTTGATGAAAGTGAGAACAATGAAGTACAGGTTGAAGTTGAAGAGAGGCCAAGGTTTGATCCAGAATGTGATGAACCAGAGACTTCAAGAAGTGCAGAAGTTAGGAGGTCATCTAGGCACAAATGGCAACCTACAAGGTATAGCTATGACACTTCATTCTTGACTACTAAAGATTATGCTTATTTAGTAAAAACAGATGAAGATCCATCTACATATGATGAAGCCAAAGGCAAGAGAAATTGGGAAGAAGCCATGCAAGAGGAGTATGATGCATTGATAGAGAATCAGACTTGGGATCTGGTTCCTAAACCTAATAGCCAAAAAATTATTGGATGTAAGTGGGTTTACAAAACAAAAAGATTTGCAGATGGAAGTGTGTCTAGATACAAAGCTAGACTTGTTGTGAAAGGATATGCACAGACATATGGAGTGGACTATGATGAGACTTATAGTCCTGTGGCAAAAATGACAACCATCAGAACCCTCATAGCAATTGCTGCTTGCAAAGGTTGGAAGTTGTCTCAATTAGATGTTAAAAATGCTTTTTTGAATGGTTATATTTCAGATGAAGTTTACATGGAGCAACCAGATGGGTTCAAAGATCAAGTGAATCCAAATTATGTGTGTAAGCTCAAGAGAGCTTTGTATGGACTAAAGCAAGCCCCAAGGGCATGGAATTATAGGCTTGCAAAATTCTTGAATGATCTTGGATTTCAAGCATCAAAGGCAGATAGTAGCTTGCTAGTCAAAGCAAGTGAAGATGGATTCATTTATGTTTGTATTTATGTTGATGACATAATACTTACAGGAACAGATGATAAAGGGATACAAATGATCAAGAAGCAGATGGAGAAAGAGTTCAAAATTAGTGATTTGGGGAACCTATCATTCTTCTTGGGAATGGAGATTTCTTATACTCAACATGGGGTATATGTGACCCAAGAAAGGTATCTTAAAAATTTGCTAACCAAATTTAAAATGGAAGATTGCAGGGTTGCACCTACACCTTTGGAAGTGAACCATAAATTGTCTAGGTTTGGAGGAGAAGAGTTCAGAGATATGAAACTCTATCAAAGTTTGGTTGGTAGCTTGATTTATGCTACATTGACAAGGCCTGATTTATCATATGCAGTTGGTGTGCTTTCACAATTTATGCATTGTCCTAGAAAGGAACATTGGATTGCAGGACAAAGAGTACTTAGGTATATCAAGGGTACACTCAGAGAAGGGTTGTACTATGGATTTACTTCTGATACAAGAGTGAAGATATATAGTGATGCAGATTGGGCAGGTAATGTGGATGATAGAAGATCAACACATGGATACTTGTGCTATGTAGGAGACAAATTGATTTCATGGTGTTCTAAGAAGCAACATACAGTTGCTTTGTCATCCACAGAGGCAGAATATAAAGGTATGGTGGAAGCTGCAAAGGAGGTAATATGGCTAAAGACACTTATGAAGGTTTTTGATGTGGTTCAAAGTACTCCTATTGTTTGTGGAGACAATATGAGTTCTTTATACTTGGCAGCTAATCCTGTGTTTCATGCTAGAACTAAGCATATTGAAATACAGTATCATTTTCTGAGAGAGAAGGTCATTGAGAAGGAGATTGAAGTCATACATACTCCTACAAAAGATCAACTTGCAGATAT
>CM035440.1:122180425-122182925 GCA_020310875.1 Ceratopteris richardii | reverse complement strand
GAATCTTGAGTTATGATCATTTTTCTACTCACTGGTCTAAGTACTATTGCAGCCCGTGGAAATCGGGATGATGTCATAACATGTTAAACTTCATTCTCATTGTGTGATTTGGGAATTCTGATGAGATTACTCTTGAAAGCTAGCTCTCTAAGTTAATTAGAGTTCCTCAAAATGAATTAAGATAATTGTTGTTGGGATCATAGAATTGTTCAAAACACTAGACAGGTGTATGAACCAAAATAGCAAGTTTTTCACCTTTGATTAAATCCAGCTTATCTATTTTGATCTATCTTGTTGAGAAGGATATTCCAAGGTACATAGGGTGTCTAACACATCCATTGGAAAGCTAAAGGGGTCCATCACATACTCCTAGAGTTTATTTGGTTGGTGTAGTGCAAGGATTTTGCAGCTCCACTTCATCTTCAAGCACATATCTATCGATCTCATCACAGTGGTATCAGAGCAAGGTTGGACAACAAGGGAGATGGATTTCCTTCATCAATTGACAAATTGGATAGAGGTAGCTACTCAGCCTGGTCATTAAGGATGGAAGCTTATCTTCAAGGAAGGAATTTATATATTTATATAGCTGGAGATGAAGTTATGCCAAGTTTTAGGAACAAAAGTCAACCAACACAAGAAGAGCAAGAAAGATTGAGCATATGGTGCTCCAAGGATGCACTCGCAAGGTCTTATCTCCTCAACTCTATCTTCGATTTTTTGTTGCCTCACATTAGAAGTTTTAAAACATCTCAGGAAATGTGGAATGCACTTGAAGCATTCTTCTCTTCAATTACAAAGGCCAGGAAGCATCAACTATGGCTAGACTTCACAACTCTCAAGAAAGCTCCCAAACAAAATGTGACAGATTTTTTCACAAAGCTAAAGGACATAGCAGATCAGTTGGGAAGCATTGGAGAGGTAATAGATGAAGAGCAAATTGTAAGGCAGGTCATCAATGGCTTGAAGGCAGATGACAAGTGGGAAGCATTCACCATATCTATGGATCTATACATGGATATGCATGTACCAGATTTCAACACACTCATAGGACAACTACTTACTCAAGAGGCCAAGCTTATCAAGAATGGAGAAAGCTCCAAAGGTAATCAATCTTCAGCTTTGTATACTGAAAAAATCAAGTCCAAAGAAAACAACAAAGAGGAAAGAAAGTGGATGAAGAAGCACGTACACATCAAGCTAACTATGCAGGTAGAGGAAGAC
Organism: Ceratopteris richardii; assembly: GCA_020310875.1. NCBI lineage: Eukaryota > Viridiplantae > Streptophyta > Polypodiopsida > Polypodiales > Pteridaceae > Ceratopteris > Ceratopteris richardii. The sequence goes on along the minus strand of CM035440.1, from coordinate 122,181,701 downwards.
ATGGTAGAGGTAGAGGCAGAGGATGAAGACAAGGTAGGGGGAGATCCCAAGACTCTAATTCATGCTCTATTTGTATATTTACTAATCATACAACTGAAAAATTCTTTAGGAATTACAAGAATCAAAGAGGCGTTGGCTACAATAGAGGAAGTTATGGCTACTCAAGAGGAAGGCTCAACAATTACCATGGCAACTACAACAATTACAACCATTCAAACTATCAAGGAGGCAATAGGGGAAGAAGAGACTTCAATAAATACACAGAAGACTCAAATCAAGAGGACTCATTGCTAATCATGAATATGGCCATGCCACAAGGTAAATCTAATGAGCATGTTTTCTACATAGATTTAGGTTGTTCAAATCATGTGGCAAGAAATGTGGCCCTCCTATCAGATTTAGAAGATCCAAGGAACAAGCATGAGGTACAAATAAGAGATGATACAAGACACCTTGCGGAGAAAATAGGAAATGTCAAACGACCTAATGGAAACATCCACTTACTCTATGTCCCTACCATTACAAAGAATTTGATAAGTGTTGGGCAGATAGTAGAGAAAGGGTTGCAAGTCAGGTTCACAAAAGTAGGAGCATTTGTTGAAGATCCAAGTCAAGGATTCAGAAGAATTGCAAAAGGTGAAAAGACAGTTAGATTGTTCACATTTGAATTACAAGACACTAGAAACATTGCTCTCTTTAATTATGGTAGTCAAACACTCACAGAATTGGAAGTATGGCACAAAAGGTTAGCACATACTAAGCAAAGAGATTCAAATATCATGTGTGTCCACTCATCAACAATGTGCATATATTTTGACCAAAGCATTGGATGGTACAAAACTTTGCAAATTCAAGGCTATGATTGGATTGCAGGTGATTCTTGAAGATTGAAGACCTCAAGCATACTTGGATTGAGGGGGAGCTGTTGGAAAAAATCTATTACAAGCCTAAGTACTGGCTTGAGCTTCTAGGAGATGTAGTAAGGGAAGACAATGTATGGAAATCTAAGAGTTCACTTGTGAACTCACCCTTGTAATTGTTTGATCATTTACTTGATGTAAAAGTTAAAAGAATCAAAACTGGTTGAGTTCACTTGATAAAAATAGAGATAGAAGCCATGAAGTAAATGATTTGGAGGTTGGAGAATCAATCAACCTCTAGAAATTAGGAAACTACTTTTAGGTGAGCAAGATTCAAATTCAAATCATGGCTCCAAAACTCTCTATATATACATAGCAGTTTAGTGGCACTTTAGAGGCGATAAGCTAAGATATAT
>CM035440.1:122132925-122155425 GCA_020310875.1 Ceratopteris richardii | reverse complement strand
ATCAAGAGCTTTCGTCAACATGTCTGCACATTGCATATCTATAGAGACGTAGGATAGTTGAATATCCTTGCTCATTAGCTTCTCCCTTACATAATGGTAGTGGACTTCAATATGCTTGGTTCTAGCATGGTATACCGGATTAGCTGCTAGATGTAGTGAGCTTGTGTTGTCACCAAAAATGTGAGGTGTTGAAGAATGAAGTCCAAGATCTGTGTACAAAGATTTTAACCACATGATTTCTTGAGTTGCATTAGCCAAACCTCTATATTCAGCTTCAGTAGAAGATAATGCCACGGTTGGTTGCTTCTTCGATGACCAAGAAATGATTTTTGAACCTGCAAATGATATATACCCTGATGTGCTTCTTCTATCATCTTTAGATCCGGCCCAATCTGCATCTGAGTAGACCTTTAGCTCAATATCTGAAGTATATGAATAGAACAAACCTTCATTCATGGTCCCCTTTAGGTACTTGAGGACTCGCTTGGCCGCTTCCATATGTGGTCTTCTCGGCTTATGCATAAACTGACTCAATATGCTAACACTATAGCATATATCCACCCTTGTGAGTGTTGCATAGTTCAAACTTCCAACCAAGCTTTGATAGCTTGTGATGTCTTCAATTGGCTCTCCTTCATAAGCACTAAGCTTATGATTTTGCTCCATAGGTGTACCTGCACACTTTGTATTTTCCATCTTGAACTTGACGAGCATGTCATGGACATACTTCCTTTGTGTGATGTATATACCTGAATCTGTGTAGATCAACTCCAATCCAAGAAAATAAGTGAGTGGTCCGAGGTCACTTATTTTGAACTCCTCCTTCATTTGACTCTTTACCTGTTTGATTCCTTCAAGATCATTGCCTGTGATAATAATATCATCAACATACACACATAAATAGATCACTTCAGATCCATTCCTCTTTATGAACAAAGAGGTATCCGCCTTGCTAGCTTTGAATCCTTGGTCCTGCAAATAAGTAACCAATCTGAAATTCCAAGCTCTTGGAGCTTGCTTCAATCCATACAAAGCTTTCTTTAGTTTGCATACATAGTTAGGATGATGTGCATCCTCATATCCAGGAGGTTGTGCCATATACACTTCCTCAGAAATCCATCCATTCAAGAAAGCATTCTTTACATCAAGTTGATAAAGATTCCAATTTCTAGATGCAGCAAGACTAATGAGAACCCTAATTGTAGGCATTTTTGCAACAGGAGAGAAAGTCTCCTCATAATCAATACCATGGGTTTGAGCAAACCCTTTAGCAACTAACCTTGCTTTGTGTCTATTTATACTTCCATCTGGATTCTTCTTGATTTTGTATATCCATCGAGATCCGATTATCTTCATAGATGGCTTGTTAGGTACAAGCTCCCAAGTGTCATTCTCCTTCAAGGCTTCCATTTCTTCATCCATTGCATCTCTCCAAGCTTTCTTGCTTTGTGCTTCTTCAAATGTGGTAGGTTCTTCATTGGTTGAATCCTTTGCAATGTAGATTGAGTGCTTGGTGACCAAAGAAGTATCATAACCAAACCTCTCTGGTTTCTTCTTCTCCCTCGAAGACCTTCTAAGTGGTTGATGTGAGCTCTCGGGTCCATATGTAGCATCCTGCATCTTTGCTTTACCTTTGTTCTTCCATAGCTTTAGTCTTTCCAAGTCTTCTAGGTCAATCTCCGAATCACTTTCTTCAATCTGCTTTGGCTCCTTTGGTTGAAGTGATGGAAAATCTTCATCCAAGTCATATGGCAGCTTCACTTTCCTGTCATCATCAAACCATGATTTGTTTTCATCAAAAATTACATCTCTACTCACAGAAAATCCTTTATTGGTTGGATTGTACAATCTATATCCTTTTTGGTTTTGATCATAACCAATGAATACACACTTCTCTGCCTTGGGATCCAATTTCCCTCTTACTTGAGAAGGAATGTGAGCATAGGCTAAGCATCCAAAGATTTTACAATGCTCTAGACTAGGTCTTCTTCCATTCCACACTTCATATGGAGTGGTTCCATCTAGTGACTTAGATGGAAGTCTATTTATGAGATATGTGGCTGTCGACACAGCCTCTGCCCATAGGTAGTTCGGCAATCCCTTTTCGTTGAGCATGGACCTTGCAGCTTCGACGATAGCTCTATTCCTCCTCTCTGCTACACCATTGAGTTCAGGTGTATACCTTGTAGTGACTTCCCTTTTAATGCCTCTTTCATGCAAGAAGGCATCAAATTCAGAAGAGAAGTATTCTCCTCCACCATCTGATCTGAGTCTTTTCAAAGTCCTACCTGTTTGATTTTCAACAAGAGCAATATACTTCTTAAAGCAATTAAACACTTCATCCTTGTGCTTCATGAAAAACAGAATGGTCCACCTGCTACAATCATCTATGAAAGACACATAATATCTTGAGCCTGATATAGATGGCTCCTTACTTGGACCCCACACATCCGTGTGCACTAGATCCAAAGGATTTTGATACATATATCCTTTCTTATTGAAAGGTTGTCTATGAGCCTTGCCGAGTTGACAAGCTTCACACTTATAAATCATGTGTTGCCTTGTGATATTAGGCAAACCAAGTACACTTTGGTCCCTGCAAATCTGTTTGAGTGTCCTCTCACCAATGTGAGCAAGCCTTTTGTGCCATATCTCCAACTCTGTTAGAGTTTGAGATCCATAGCTAAACAAAGCTATGTTCTTTGTATCTTCCACTTCAAAAGTGAAAAGCCTTCCTGTCTTTTCTCCTTTGGAAATCCTTCGAAAGCCTTGCCTTGGGTCTTCAACATATGCTCCAAATCGATTGAATCTAACCTGCAATCCTTTTTCAACAATCTGTCCAACACTTATTAAATTTTTGGTAATTGTAGGGACATACAAGACTTTGCTTAAGAGGTTCATATTCCCATCTGATGTCCTCACATTACCTATCTTCTCCACTGAGTGCTTTGTGTCATCTCCTGTCTGCACTTCATGCTTGTTATGAGGATCTTCCAAATCAGAAAGTAAAGCCACATTTCCTGCTACATGGTTCGAGCATCCCGAATCAATGTAAAATATGTGATCATCATCCTTACCCTTCTTTGTTGATAGATTCATAATCAATAATGAATCTTCTTGACTTTGGTCCTCTGCATAGTTATTGTAATCTCTTCTTCCTCTATGGCCACTTTGATAGTTGTTGTTGTTGTTGTAATTGTTGTTGTAGTAGTTGTTGTTGTTGTAGCCTCCATTGTACCTACCTCTATTTGATCCATAGCCACCTCTATTGAATCCTCTTCCTCTTGAGTTCCTTGGATTCCTGAAACATTCTTCAGTAGTATGGTTAGATAAGCCACATATGTTGCAAGGTTGAGATGATTGGAATCTCCCCCTGCCTTGCTTTCCACCTCTGCCTCTTCCTCTAGCTCTTCCTCTACCTGCAAAGTTTGCTTGGAAAGAGCTTCCTTCATCTTCATTCTTCCTATTCTTTGACTTGTCCTTGACCTTAGCTTTATCAGAATATAAGGCAAAAGTTTGATTACCTCTTGAGGACTCACCACCTTTGCTAATCTTTGCTTCATGAGTGAAGAGTTGGCCCATGAGTGTGTTGAGGTCGGGTACATGCATATCCATGTATAAATCCATGGCTGTTGTGAATGACTCCCACTTGTCGTCTGCTTTGATTCCATTCATGATTTGTCTTATGATTTGCTCCTCTTCAATTACCTCTCCAATGCTTCCAAGTTGGTCGGAAATCTCCTTCATCTTTGTGACATAATCAGTCACATTTTGCTTCGGGCTTTTCTTCATTGTTGTGAACTCCATCCACAATTGGTTCTTCCTTGCTCGAGTGTTGGAAGAGAAGAAAGAAGCAAGTGCATTCCAGGTTTCTCTTGATGTCTTGCATCCCTTGACATGAGGTAAAAGAAAATCAGAGATTGAGTTTAGAATATAGGACCTTGCAAGTGCATCCTTCGAACACCAATTCGAAAGTCCTTCCACTTCTTCATGTGATGGTTGCCCTTTGTTCCTCATGGTTGGCATTGCTTCATCTCCGGATATGAATCCATATAGATTCCTTCCTTGAAGGTAAGCCTCCATCCTTAGAGACCATGCCGGGTAGTTGTTTCGATCCAATTTGTCAATTGTTGATGGAAATCCATCTCCCATGTTGCTTGACTATGCTCTGATACCACTGTGAAGAGAGATGGTGGATGCAATCCAAAGATGAGTAGGTGCCGCTACAACCAGCTTCACACCAGCCAACTGAGACTTCAGAGTTGATTAGTAGACCCTTTGAGCTTCCTAAATCCACCAAAATATCATCCAAGTACTTTGGAACATGTATCCCAAAAGTTTAAGTCAAGACCGACAAGTTGCGAAATGACTAGCTCCCAAAACTTGCTATTTTTGGACATACACCTGCTGAAAAAAATGAACAGTGCTCTCAACCTGGATAGAATTAGAAAAATTCCTTTTGGGCATAGCAAATAGACTTAGCAAGCTTCCTATTCCAAGTTAAAACACTTCAAATGATGGACTGAGCACTGAGAACAAGTTTCATCAAGTTCTGGAACATTCCCACAATTCTCGGGGCTCTGCAGAGATAGACCAGTAAGCAGTAAAATGCAGATATCTCCAAAAGTATAAATCCAATGACCTTGAAAATTTCTAGGTAGAAACTAGACAGTGAGAGCTATCTAACGCATTTTAAAACAATGAAAAAGATTCAGTAAAACTCGAGATATGACCTTCTGAAGTTACTGCTCTGAGTGAGTATAGCAGAGAACAAAACAGAGAGGTAGATGATAATAAATGTATAGATTCACATATGATTACAACCACATTGGCAATGAATCTTTGCACAATGGGAGTAGAATGATAGAGCTATGGAGTAAGCTCTTCAATCTCTACAAAATGACATGAAGTGGTCACGTACAAGGCTTGCTTATCGCCTCTTCCTTCTTGCTCCTTTTATAGCTATTCTTGGAGGGAGTTTTGAATTCGAATTCGAATGGCTCCACCTAAAAGTGATCCCCAAAGTTAGGAGAGATTCCCTCAGCTCAAAAATTCGTGATTTTGGTAGTTGGAGCCACGAATTTGCTTTTACATCATGGATGAGGTAAGCCATCCTTTTCCTTTTTTCTTTTTCCATTTACAAGAGATAAAATGTACTCTTTTACAAGAGGTGTTCACATGACTACTCATGTGACTTACAAATGAGGATAATATCAAGCATATCAAGCATGTAGGCTTGGGCAAAATGCACCAACATAGATAGATAGATAGATAGATAGATAGATAGATAGATAGATAGATAGATAGATAGATAGATAGATAGATAGATAGATAGATAGATAGATAGATAGATAGATAGATAGATAGATAGATAGACAGACAGACAGACAGACAGACAGACAGACAGACAGACAGACAGACAGACAGACAGACAGACAGATAGATAGATAGATAGATAGATAGATAGATAGATAGATAGATAGATAGATAGATAGATAGATAGATAGATAGATAGATAGATAGATAGATAGATAGATAGATAGATAGATAGATAGATAGATAGATAGATAGATAGATAGATAATAGATAGATAGATAGATAGATAGATAGATAGATAGATAGATAGATAGATAGATAGATAGATAGATAGATAGATAGATAGATAGATAGATAGATAGATAGATAGATAGATAGATAGATAGATAGATAGATAGATAGATAGATAGATAGATAGATAGATAGATAGATAGATAGATAGATAGATAGATAGATAGATAGATAGATAGATAGATAGATAGATAGATAGATAGATAGATAGATAGATACATACATAGATAGATACATAGATAGATAGATAGATAGATGGATAGATGGATAGATGGATAGATAGGTAGATAGATAGATAGATAGATAGATAGATAGATAGATTATTAGATAGATAGATAGATAGATAGATAGATAGATAGATAGATAGATAGATAGATAGATAGATAGATAGATAGATAGATAGATAGTAGATGGATAGATAGATAGATAGATAGATAGATAGATGGCATAACGTTTTCAAACATATTTTACCTTTGGTTATCAATGGATGTACAACAAAAAGTGGATCTATTATCTTGTATTGCTTATAAGGTAAATATGATACTTTAATATTTAATATATATGAATATTTGATATCTTTTATTTTTTTAATAACTTCTTTATAATTTCTTTTGTTATATGTATAGGTGGATTACATCAAAAGATATTGAAAACAGTGGATCCCACAAAAGAAACGTGAATGCAAAGAGCTACTATGTTTGATGGAGAAAGATGTTCCTGTGAAGAGATGGGCAGATAGGTGCTTGAAGATGAAGTGGTGCTGCAAAATCCTTGCACTACACCAACCAAGATAACTTCAGAAGTATTTGATGGACCTTTTTATCTTTCCAATGGATGTGGTAGATACCCTATGTACCTTGGAAGATCATTCTCAAAAAGATAGTCAAGACACATAAGCTGGAGTTAATTGAGAGGTGAAAAACTTGCTATTTTGTTTCATAGACCTGTCCAGTGTTTTGAACAATTCTTTGAGCACAGTAGCAATTAGCTTAATTCCTTTCGGGGAACTCTAACACCTTTTGAGCTATTTTTCAAGAGTAATCTCATCAGAAATCGTGAATCACACAATGAGAATGAAGTTTAATAATTTATGGCATCATCTCGATTTTCATGGGCTGCAACACTACTAAGAACAGTGAGCAGAAAAATGATCATAACTCAAGATTCAAATATTCAATGATTATCAACTTTTGTATGCTAATAATAGACAGTACTTTGAATGCAACAAGCTTTTAATCATGTGATTTGATGAAGTACACATGGAGAACCAGCTCTAACACAATGACTCATAAAATCGAAAACCTGACAGAGGAGTGAATATGAAGAGACAGGGTTGAATTGAACTGAACATAACTCAAGATTCACAACCGCAATAGCAACGAGATTTTATGAGCATATAATAGGCTTTTAAAGAAAGATTTATCAAGTTAAATCATTGAAAAAGATGCACCACACTGACAGCGGTGATCTTTGCAAACTGACTAAAAAACTTGAGAAGCATAACAGTGAAGAGTAGACTCACACAACTATGAAGATATGAACTTGTATGATCATAAATATGAATGTATATCGATTGTAGAATACAATGAACTTACAGATACATGTGTGTGCCTTGTATCCACACTTGATATGGCATATAGCTCAGCTTATGGATGCCTCTAAAGTGCCACTAAACTGCCATGTATATGTAGAGAGTTTTGGAGCCATGATTTGAATTTGAATCTTGCTCACCTAAAAGTAGTTTCCTAATTTTTAGAGGTTGATTGATTCTCCAACCTCAAAATCATGACTTCGTGGCTTCTCTCTCTATTTTTATCAAGTGAACTCAACCACTTTTGATTCCTTTTACTTTTACATCAAGTAAATGATCAAACAATTACAAGGGTGAGTTCACAAGTGAACTCTTAGATTTCCATACATTGTCTTCCCTTACTACTTCTCCTAGAAACTCAAGCCAATACTTAGGCTTGTAATAGATTTCTTCCAACAACTCCCCCTCAATCCAAGTATGCTTGAGGTCTTTAGTCTTCACGAATAACCTGCAATCCAATCATAGCCTTGAATTTACAAAGTTTTGTACCATCCAATGCTTTGGTCAAAATATCTGCACATTGTTGATGAGTGGACACACATGATATTTGAATCTCTTTGCTTAAAATAGTGATAATGAACTTCAATTAGCAGCTAAATGAATAGAACTCATGTTGTCACAAAAAATAGTTGGAGTTCCAAACTCCAATCCAAGATCTTTGAATAATGCCTTCATCCACATAGCTTCTTGTGTAGCTATGGCAAGACCTCTGTATTCAGCTTCAATAGAAGAGAGAGCAACTGTGGGTTGCTTCTTGGATGAGCATGAAATAAGCTTTGAACCTGCAAAGGTAAGATAACCTGAAGTGTTCCTTCTATCTTCCTTGGAGCCATCCCAATCTGCATCAGAAAATAGCTTCAACCCTAAATCAGATACATAAGGATAATAAAGTCTTTCATTTATGGTTCCTTTGAGATATTTGAGTATCCTCTTAGCAGCATCCATGTGTGGTTTCCTTGGTGTGTGCATGAATTGACTTAGCATACTCACACTATAGCATATATCTACCCTTGTCAATGTGGCATAGTTGAGACTACCCATAAGCCTTTGATATGATGTGATGTTCTCTATGAGTTTACCTTCATGTGAGCTCAATTTATGGTTGACCTCCATTGGAGTGCCTGTAATTTTACAATCCTCCATCTTGAATTTTGCTAACATATCCTTGATATACTTCCTTTGAGTGAGAAATAAACCATGATCTTTGTAAACAACTTTCAAACCTAGGAAGTAGGTAAGTGAACCTAAATCACTTATCTTAAATTCTTCTCTCATCTCATCTTTGATCTGCATCATTTCCTGTCAATATAGTATAATCTACATATACACATAGGTAGATGACCTTAGAATTACTCTTTTTAATAAGAAATGAAGGATTTGCCTTGCTTGGTTGAAAGCATTGTCCTGCAAGAATGAAACAAGCCTGAAATTCCAAGCTCTTGGGGCTTGCTTGAGACCATAAAATGCTTTATTAAGTTTACACACATAATTAGGATATATGTGATTCTCAAAACGAGGTGGTTGTTCCATATATACCTTTTTTATTATCCATCCATTAAGATATGCATTTTTTACATCCAACTAAAGTATCTTCCAATTCGTGGAAGAGGCAATACTAAGGAAAACCCTAATAGTAGGCATCTTTGCCACAGGAAAGAAGGTCTCCTCATAATCAATTCCTTGAGTTTGTGCAAAGCCTTTTGCAACAAGCCTTGCCTTATACCTGTTAATGAAGCCATCTAAGTTCTTCTTCAATTTGTAGATCCACCTTGAGCCTATCACTTTCATTGATGGAGACTTGGGAACCAATTCCCGAGTGTTATTCTCCTCAAGAGCTTCAATTTCTTCTTCCATTGCATGCCTCCATTCTGATTTCTTCTTTGCTTCCTCAAATGTTGAAGGTTCCTCTTGATTTATGTCCTGTGCTAGATAGATTGAATGTTTAGTGACTAGAGAAGTATCAAATCCATACCTTTCTGGCTTTCTTTTCTCCCTCATGGACCTTCTTAGGCCATGAGGTGATGATTCTGCCTCTTTTCCAAGTTCCTGTATTTTTGCTTCACCTTTAGACTTGCACATTTTGATTTTTTTATATTGAGTTGCTAAATCATCTTCTCAGGTATCCTGCTCTTCAACTTTAGAAGAACTATGCTTAACAAGTTTTGGAAAATCTTCTTCAAGATCATAAGGTGGGTTGACCTTTTTACATGAATCTTTATATCAAGAACTATTCTCATCAAATACTACATCTCTACTCACCAAGAATCCTTTGGTTGTTAGGTTTTATAATCTCTAGCCCTTTTGATTATTCCCATATCCAATGAAGACACACCTTTTTGCTTTGGGATCCATCTTGCCTCTAACCTGTGAAGGAACATGAGCAAAAGCAACACATCCAAAAATCTTACAATGATCGAAGCTTGGTCTTATTCCATTCCAAGCCTCATATGGTGTCATGCCATCAAGTGATTTTGAAGGTAACCTGCTAATCAAATAACTGGTTGTGGATACAGCCTCAGCCCATAAGTAATTAGGTAAGTACTTTCCATTTAGCATAGACCTTGCAGCTTCAACAAGTATTCTATTCCTTCTTTTTTCCAGTCCATTTTGCTCAAGAGTGTACCTTGTAGTGATCTCTCTTTTGATTCCTCTTTCTTGAAGAAAGGAGTTAAATTCATGGGAGAAGTATTGTCCCCCTCCATCTGACCTTAGCCTTTTTAGTGTTTTACATGTTTGATTCTCCACAAGAGCCAAATATCTTTTGAAGCATGAAAAAAGTTCATCTTTGTGTTTCATAAAGTATAATATAGTCCACCTATTGCAATCATCAATCAAGGAGACATAATACCTTGATCCAGATATTGAAGCATCCTTGCTAGGTCCCCATACATCTGTATGGACCAACTTCAAGAGATCTCCATGCATATATCCTTTCTTCATGAATGGTAACATGTGAGACTTTCCAAATTGACATGCACTACACTTAGAAATCATGTGTTGTTTTGATAAGTTTGGGAGTCCAAGTACACTTTGGTCCTTGCAAATTTGCTTTAATGATCTTTCACCAATATATGCTAAGCTTTTGTGCCATACATCCAATTCTGTGAGTGTCTGACTACCATAATTAAAGAGAGCAATGTTTCTAGTGTCTTGTAACTCAAATGTGAACAATCTACCTGTCTTTTCACCTTTTGCAATTCTTTTGAATCCTTGACTTGGATCTTCAACAAATGCTCCTACTTTTGTGAACCTTACTTGCAACCCTTTCTCTACTATCTGCCCAACACTTATCAAATTCTTTGTAATGGTAGGGACATAGAGTACCTTACTACGTAAGTGGATGTTTCCATCAGGTGCTTTGACATTTCCTATTTTCTCGTTAAGGTGTCTTGTATCATCTCTTGTTTGTACCTCACGCTTGTTCCTTGGATCTTCTAAATCTGATAGGAGGGCCACACTTCTCGCCACATGATTTGAACAACATGAATCTATGTAGAAAACATGCTCATCAGATTTATCTTGTGGCATGGCCATATTCATGATTAGCAATGAGTCCTCTTGATTTGAGTCTTCTGTGCATTTATTGAAGTCTCTTCTTCCCCTATTGCCTCCTTGATAGTTTGAATGGTTGTAATTGTTGTAGTTGCCATGATAATTGTTAAGCCTTCCTCTTGAGAAGCCATAACTTCCTCTATTGTAGCCTCTACCTCTTTGATTCTTGTAATTCCTAAAGAATTTTTCAATTGTATGATTAGTTAATCCACAAATAGAGCATGAATTAGAGTCTTGGGATCTCCCCCTACCTTGTCTTCCTCCTCTTCCTCTACCTCTACCATGTCTTCCTCTACCTGCATAGTTAACTTGATGTGTACGTTGTCGTAGAGATTCTCATCTCTACGTATCCACTTCTCTACGTATCCAGTATTTGAATAATCCAAATCTAAGAAATATTTTTCTATTGAGAATGTTGCAGATATTTTATCGAAGCATTGGCTAGAAATCGTCATAAGAAGATTTACAGATTACTGAAGATTGTACCATTATTGAAGGGAGGATTATTGAAGTCAATTCTCAAGTCAGCAGATCATTTGATTCATCATATTATGTGTTAGCAGAAGGCATATGAAACCCATGTTTAATTGTTTCAAGTGAACCTGAATCTTCATAGTGTGAAACCATTCTTTAGAAACTAAAAGAAAACAAAACAAAAGTGAAAGCAAAAGTATTTTGATATGGACCATGAAAATTTAGCTTGGGAAGAGTTTAGAAAACAAATTCATACAAATTTCTACCTTGAAGACTTTAGTCAACATAGTAGAGTAGGATTTATGAAGTGGATAAGCTCACCCAAACCTCAGATATCCATAACACAACTCCATAGTGAATTTATGAAAAGATTTTCTCAACTCCCAGAAGTGGATAGGACTGCTCTCACACCTGATATTGTTATCAATTTTCTTAAAATTTTGAGTCCTGATGTAAGAATAGAAGTTGAGAGAAGGCTTGAAGAGCCAGGAAAGAGATATGGATTAACTGATGATTTGGCTGCTGTAAAGATGGTAGTTGAAGTTGTTGCTCATATGAAACAAAGACAATCTATTCTTTATGAGCAAACACCTATTTTTCCATCTAGTATGCCACATCTAAATGAACCTAGGGAGATTCATACCACTACAAAAGTTGATGTGACTTCTTCATCTAGATTTCCAGAAGAATTTCAATTAGAAGTCCTTTCTAAATTTGAAACTCCATCAAAAGAAATCTCATCACTTCAAAATATAGTATATTCTTCTAGTACTCAAAAACAATCAAACCTCATCACCAACTTCCTCTTACCTACTTTTGCACCATGATTATTTGAAAAATGCACAAAGTATGCATAGTAGGGTCTCATTACATGACCTTGCATTTAGGCACATACTGAGATTAACCTATGCACTTTGAGTGATTGTAAGGATTGATGTATATACACATTGATATGTATGTGAGTGAGCGCACAAGCTTCATCATCAAATGCCTTTTACCCTGATACTTGCACCATGTTTGTTTACTTATGCACCTAAAGTATGCATGATAGGGTCTCACTACATGACCTTGCATCAAGGCACGTTTTGAGCTTTACCCATGCACTTTGAGTGATGGAAAGGATTTATGTATAAAAACATGAAATGTATGAAAGTGAGCGTACATACCTCGTCAACAAATTCCAAATACCTTATCTTTTGCACCATGTTTTAACCATGCATTTCCAAAGTATGCAATTGATAGGGCTACATTATATGGCCTTGCATAGGCACATTTTTTATCTACCCATGCACTTTGAGTGATAGAAAGGATTGCTGTATATGCACATTGATATGTATGTGAGTGAGAGCACAAGCTTCGTCTACAGATGCCAATTACCTTATCTTTTGCACCATATTTTAACCATGCATTTCCAAAGTATGCAATTGATAGGGCTACATTACATGGCCTTGCATAGGCACATTTTTTATCTTCCCATGCACTTGACACATGATTTTCAAGATTCAATGTTCTATGAAATGTCAGATTATTTTGAAGCAGAAACAAGATTTGAAGATTGGCCCATCGAGGGCGATGTGCAAGTTTAGTAGGGGCGAATGTCCTAGACATTTACATCTCTACGTATCCACATCTCTACTCATGAGAAACTGAAGATTGTACCATTGTGATATTGAAGGGAGGATTATTGGAGTCAATGTCCAATTGTCAAGTCATCAGATCACTTGCTCATCATATTATGTGTTAGCAGAAGGCATATGAAACCCATCTTTAATTGTTTAAGTGAACTTGAATCTTCATAGTGTGAAACCATTCTTTAGAAACCAAAAGAAAACCAAAAAAAAGTGAAAGTGAACGTTCCATATCAAAATACTTTCGCTATTTTAAGTAAAAAGCTTGGTTTATAAATCAATCACTATTCTTCAAACGAAAAGCAAACTCAAACTTATGCAATGGAAGTTATCCGAAAAGCTAAGAAATAGCGATCGCTATTTTTGAGAAGAAAAAGCTGATTTTACGTGATTTTTTCACTATGGCTTTTGGGAGGATGAAAATACTATATAAGAGGCACTTAGCCTCATTGTCAAATCTTATCTTATCAGTCAACAATCTCAAGCTTGAGTTGGAGGACTTTGGAGGAGGAGTTCTCACACTCTTGGATGAGTGTCGGTCCACATCTTGGTATACCGAGGTTCTGCTCACATGATTGAGGAGGACATCATGATCTATGATGTTTTGTTAACTTGTATCTATTTCTGTTATCTGCATTATATTTGTACGAACACATTATTATGAATTAATTGACTCTCCAATTTCCTCACATCTCTCTCGTTTCAAAACTCTCTTATGATGTTAATGAATTGTACATGTGATTTGATTTATGATCTCATCTGATTATTTGTGAGCATCTATATTTGAATTCTACCTCTTAAGTTGCCCGAAGCACCCTGCGTGTACCGTCTATCTGGAACACTAGCAGTTGGCCTGATCCACCCAACTGAGCCCTTCACGACAAGTGAACCCGACGTGAAATTGTTGCACGACATTTGGCAATTAGGAGGTACGATATCAAGCTCAATTCCAAGTACGCATAATTTACTTTTACGTTGATTACATTAAGTAAACAATGGGCAAAAAGGGTGTTGCAAAACACACCACACAAGACATAGGTTCTAGTATGGAAGCATTAATTGAAAAGAAGTCTCCAGAATATGATGAACAATTCAAAGATATGGAGTCACAAATAATTGCATCCATAGATGAGAAACTTTCCTCAAAAATCGAGCCATTAACTTCATATATCTCAATGATGACTTCAATATTGGGAAAAACTACTAATGTTATTAAATCATTAAATACACAATTTAATCAAGAATTTGTGAATTTAGAAGGAGCTGTTCACTATGAACTTTCAAATTTGATAGAGAGTATGGAAAGTCTTATCTAGTCATGCAAGAGAACTTGCAATATCAGAAAGTATTAGTTGTGAAATTTCAAGTTTGAAAGAAAATATTAAAATTATAACCAATCAAGTAAAAGAAATTACCACACGTAAGTGTAAATATGATCATCAAGTACAAAGTTTGTCTACTCAAGTTTTTGATAAAAGATATTCATTTGACTATAGAAGATCTACCCCTAAGGCCACATATAGAAGATTAAATAGACCTATAAGATGCTTTTGGTGTGATCAATTTGGCCATATGTTTTGGAATTGTAATGCGTATGAGAATGCTTGTAGACTTAAATTGGTCACTGAAGTTGATAAGAAAATTTGTTAATACCATGATCATTCGACTTTGCACTTGAACTTAGGAAGAGGTGGAATTAAAGAATATTTTGATCAAACAAAAACTAAGCCAAAATCATTTAGAAAACATTGAAAACCAAAGAAATATGATGATACAAAATCTTCTGAACAAGAAACTATGATTGAGAATCAAGTTAAATGTTTTGAAGAAAAGAAAAGTGAACAAATCAAGTTGGATAAACAAAAAGTTGAACATATTTTGCAAGAAAGATTGGAAGAGGATGAACAAGAATATGAAAAGTCGATACAATTGAAAACGAAACAGGATGAATACTATGTAATATGGGATCCAAAGTTTCTAGAAAATGATAAATTATTTGATTAAGAAAAGGTTAAGAACTTGAAATTTCAATTGAGCCATGATATTAACGATGAACAATCTATTCAAAGTGAACATGAAGATATCACTGAAATTGATGAGAGTACAAACAATGATAATAATGTTAAAGAAAAGGAAAAACAATGGATTGAAAATGCTATCAAACAAATTGAACAAAATATTAAAAATTCATCAAAGTCTTCTAAACCTTTATCTTTGCAGGAAAGAATAGGTTGAAGATGATCCATGATGAACAAGTGCTTAGGATCGAAGATGAACCATGAAGAGATCCATAGATGCAATATGATGAGAGAAATTGTAGTAAGGATGAATTGTTAAGCATGTTTTTTGATACTAACTTTGATGTTTTTCATGAGACAAGAACACACTTCTTCAAAATTATCTTTGATGATAATAATGCTCGAGATTATTGAGAGTGTTTGAGTGATTTGAGAGAATTATTTGATTGAAGAGTAAGAATTGAGTGTTGACTTTAATGCATTTTTAGTCTTCTTTTCTTACTCTCCATTATTTGCACCATATTGAGTCTATTTTGCATTCAGAGTATGCATAAACCAATGTATATACACGCATGTTTAATTCTTTAGCCTGCACAATCTATTTGCACTTGTAAACAAATTAAAAAAGGATGACATCCAATTTTAAAAAAAGATATCAAAAATTCTGAAGAACCTCATCATCGACTTCCTCTTACCTACTTTTTGCACCATGATTTTTGGAACAATGTACTTAAAGAATGCATGGTAGAGTCTCATTACATGACCTTGCATTTAGGCACGTTTTGAGCTTTACCTATGCACATAGAGTGATTGTAAGGATTGATGTATATGCACATTGAAATGTATGTGAGTGAGTGCATAAATTTTACCATCAAATGCTTTTTATCCTAATGTTTTCACCATGTTTGTTTACCTATGCACCTAAAGTATGCATGATAGGATCTCATTACATGACCTTGCATCAAGGCACGTTTAGAGCTTTACCTATGCACTTTGAGTGATGAAAAGGATTTATGTATAAAAACATGAAATGTATGAAAGTGAGCGTACATACCTCGTCAACAAATGCCAATTACCTTATCTTTTGCACCATACTTTTAACCATGCATTTCCAAAGTATGCAATTGATAGGGCTACATTACATGGCCTTGCATAGGCACATTTTTTATCTTCCCATGCACTTGACACATGATTTCAAGATTCAATGTTCCTATGAAATGTCAGTTTATCTTTGAAGCAGAAAGAAGATTTGAAGATTGGCCCATCGAGGATGATGTGCAAGTTTAGTAGGGGCGAATGTCATAGAGATTTTCATCTCTATGTATCCACTTCTCTACATATCTAGTATTTGAATAATTCAAATCTAAGAAAGATTTTTCTACTGAAAATGTTGTAGATATTTTATCGAATCATTGGCTAGAAATAGTCATAAGAAGATTTACGGATTACTGAAGATTGTACCATTATTGAAGGGAGGATTATTGAAGTCAATTGTCAAGTCAGCAGATCATTTGATTCATCATGGGTCTTTAACCCAGATAATCTCTTATCATCTACAACATGTTTTGGAAAGATGCTCCAAATCCTGTAGGAGTCTAAATCAATTGAATCCTATTGTTGATAGTCTATATCTATTTTGTCATAAGTACCCAAGGAAGAGGTGCATAAGTTGTTTCCTATCGATGCCTATCAAAAAGTGGCCATAACTTTGGTTTTGAGTTTTGATCCTTCAAATCATTCCTTGATGCTATGGTATTTTTTAGTCCAAGAAGATGCTACCATAATGAATAACCAATATTCTTGAATATATGCATAGGATCAAGAAGATGACATACTTTTAACTCTTTCCAATACTCCAAAGAATACCATATTGATATATTCTCTACGATTGCCAATTTTCCTTTACCGCTCTTCGCATTCTCATTATCTTCATCATCATTAAAGATTACTATTTTTAGATCTATCAGAGATCCATCTGTCCATATTTTATACCAATCGATAGGCGTCATAGGTTTTGGACATTGACCTATTTCAAGCTTTCCATTAAAATGTATTTCTTCTCTTTTAGATCTCAATGGATGATCATCAGGCCAGAATCAATGTTGGAGATAAATATTTTTGTTGAGATTCTTACTATAGATTAATCTCATCCAATCATCACAATATGGACAAGCTTTATAACCCTTAGTAGATATTCCTGCATTATGAAAATTCTAAAAATATAATTAGATTAACTTACATTTATTTTTATGCATATTGAATAAAAGAATTACATCAATACCTGAACAAACACCATATTCTGGAAAATCTTGAATAGTGTATGCTTATGTGTATGTGTATGTGGATGTGTATATGCATGTGCATGTGTATACGTATGCATATGTGTATATGTATGTATGTGTGTATATGTGTTTTATATGTGTATATGTATCTATATATACGTATGCATATATGAATGCATATATGTATGTGTATGTGTATATATATGTGTATGTATGTATGTATGTATGTATGTATGTATGTATGTATGTATGTATGTATGTTTGTGTATGTATGTATGAATGTGTATGTATGTATCTATATGTATGTACGCATTTGTAGCTGTGTATATTTGACTTTGATTTTAACTTTATTTTTCTTTATTGTTGTTTGTAGACTTTCATATAGATATCTAGACCATTGAATCATCTCGATGTCTCCCATTTTATAGTCAATCTATTACATGCCTTGCTAACTAAGACTTACATATTTGTTTACAAAGATTAAGTATCACTTAATATGAAGGTATAAGGGAGCCTTTTGGAAAATAAGACAAAAAAAGTTATCTCGAAGATTTTGGAAGATGGATGAAAAGTTTTAAAGTATTGGTGAAAAGAAAGTGTTCATTCAATGGAAGTTCTTTTTCTTACCTTAGCTAAGGTAGAAAAACCTGCATTGATTGAACACTTTTTGTTCATCCATAGGCTTTAAAATTATTCTTGCATCCTTCAAAATATTCGAGATAAATTTACTTCTCCTACTTTTCAAACGACTTAATACCTCCATAGCTAACTCATACTTAATATTTGTATGCAAAGTTCATAAAAGAGTTAGCAGCATAGGTATTAGGTCGACTAAAATAGGAGAAGGAGATATCTCAAGAAGATTCTAAAGGTTCGGTGGACAATTCCAAAGGCTAGATGGACAAAATATCTTCATTCGATACAAGTATGTATAATTTGACTTTACTCTCATAACATTTGTATGTGCGTTGTCGAGGGGTGTGAAAGGAGACTAGTGCAGATCATAACTAACTTGCGATAGCCTCACTATGTGACTACATGCAGGGTGTTTTGTTGCGTACTTTATGAGCTAAGATGTGTTTTTAGTATGTGATGAGTGATTAACTACAGTTTAATACACTATTTAAGATTAGTCTAAAAACCTCCGGTCCATAAGGTTGTGTAGCTCTTTACCTAGAAACAACATCTTGATATGATTACAAGATTAATTCTTCATCAATTATACGATTTTTGATAATTTCATCCATGTCGTTTTTAGTTTGCTTAGGTTGAGTATTTCTTTTAAGGGATGGCGGGAATGAATTCTCACTATTTTTAGGTTCAGGTGATGCGATTGAAAACAAAGTTAAAAACCTAGATAAACTACAATCGTATGATAGAAAAATTAAAGATTCATTAACAATACGGTCTTTAACTACTTCTTCTACTTCTATTTCTTCACTAGTTTCATTTTCCTTAGATTGTGTAGTAGTATTCTCTCTCTCTCTCTCTCTCTCTCTCTCTCTCTCTCTCTCTCTCTCTCTCTCTCTCTCTCTCTCTTTCTCCCTCGCTCTCTCTCTGCATCGTACCTACCTCTAGAGAAAGATTAGAAATAAACATACTAGAATTACACATATATATACACATACATAGGGATCCGTATGTGCATGCACTCATGTGATTAACTAACACATGCACCTAGTTAGTTAACACACATCACACTTGCGCTCATGGATTCACTAGTTAACTAATACACACACCTAGTTAATTAACACAAATCACACTTGAACTCATGCACACATAAAATTATCTAACGTTTTAATTCTCACTTGTTGATTGTATAATTTAACAATAAAATGTATATATAAAAAAATACATTTATTATATTATGAAGTTATTTAATAATAGAATAACTATTATGTATTAAGTTATTTAATGTATATGTTATAATTAAATAACTATTAGTTATTATATTTAGTTATTAATAGTTATTTTAGTTAGTTATATAGTTATTTATTATGTATATTTTATATTTATTTAATAGTTATCTTTAATAAATATTTAATAGATATTTAATTCTAACATAATTTAATCATGAAAAATCAAAGGTTTATAAAGCACACATGTACACATGGTTATAACGTAACACTTAGGATAAAGTATCCGTTTTAAAATGATATTCTAAGGTAAATAATCACGTAAGCTAATAATAGGGTAGGATGATTTTATTGTGAAATATTAAAAGGTATAGTCATAGAAGTAGGCACACATAGGGTTCCTGCACATACATATAGGCAAGCAATTAGGGTGGAACTCTCATCACACATAAACATACATACTTAGTTACTCACATAGATACATTCATAAACTCATCTACACATAAATATTTAGCAACATAAAAAAAACATATGTGTAAACATGCATAAGCATACAAGAGTACGAACTTAATTGTCCACACATAGATATATACATATCTTCACATCTACATGGAATCACACATGCATGAACATAAGCATAAAGGCCCATAAGCATTGCAATACATTCATACCCATGCACACATATCAATGCATAAGCGCACTTATAGCACATACCCATGCACACTCACACATATGAGCATGATTAAAATCTATGTAATCATAATGCTTTCTTTTATTCAACTATAAACTTAAGGATTCTAGATAATAAGATCTTTGTTAAGTCCAGCTCTTCATGGTTCTGTTGCCTACAGGTACCTAAAAAGAAATTAGTCCATTCAAAGAACTTAATCAAAACGTTTTGAGAGAGATAAAATTTAACCATCTTGAAATCAAAATGTTTTTATTTTTCAGAATGTTAATTTGGATATGAAAATCTCTCCGGCATCTGCCCCCACCAAACATGCGCATCGTCACAATGGGCCAACCTGTAGTTCATGGAAAGCAGCATCGAATTCTTTGAAAAAGGGTTATAAATTGACTTTAAATAAAATAATAAAAATGCTCCTAAATTCAAATTAAGTTTTTGATAATAAAGAAATCTATAAAATTATGTAAATATGAATTGGAAATCATTTTGTTCAATGCCTGATGTGAAAAGAAAAATTTAGAAAATCCTATAATAGTCATTTAGATAGTCGCGGTATGTACCATTCCATTAACCTATTCACAAGTAATTTTTAATCTATATAAGTATTCTCTCTTTTATCTCCTAATCGTCTGCCATAAGATACATCTAACTAATTCTTCTATAGCAGACCTCCGCCTTATATAGCCCGCACTACATTTTAGTAGACCTCCGCCTTATATAGCCCACAATACTTATATATATATCTTTCTTTCCTTTTCTTTGTTTTTCTTTTTCTTTTTCTTCTTTGCTTTTTCTTTTTTCAACTTGCAGCAACCATTCATGTAGTCCTTGATGTATTCATTTTTTTCTTTCTTTTTTCTTCACAACTTTTTTGCTAAAGGGGAAAGGCTTAATCCCTAATCAGAGCTCAGGTTCTAGAAGCATGCTAGAGTCTGAACTAGGATCTAATTTGTAAAACGTTTTCAAAAAATAAAGAAGCCTACTTGTATAAAGTAAATTTACCTTTACTAAGGGTTGCAAGTAAAGTGTTCCACTCTCCTATCTTCATAAAGAATTATAAGTTCCCTAATTTGGACCTTCAACTTGCATACACATTCCTACTTTGATTTCTTTTTTCATTATCTACATAATTTTAATAAATTTCCTTTTATACCAGAAACAAATTAATTCCTAAGTATGAAATGCATGAAAAGAAATTTTTATACAAAAATAAAGAACAATTAGAATTAGTTCACCTGATCATGCTTCGTCTTCATCTTCATCTTCCAGAAAGTCTTCATCCAGCTCCAACTCACTGCTTGCCCTTCTTTTAAATAACTTTATTCTCTTTCCTAAGATCACATTTTTTAAAATAGTTCCATCAAGTTCTCGTAATATATATGTACTTGTGTCAAAAACAGAAACAACAACATATGGCCCAAACCAGCGTTTAGTTAATTTACGATGTGCATTATATTGAGTATCAAAAGTACTATCATATACAAGTACCCAATCCCCACTCTCTACCAGTTGTGGCCTCAGTGGATGTTTCTTGTCAAAATAAATTTTATTTTTCAATCGTAATGTTTTTAATTTTTTAGTAGCTTTTTTTAAATTTTCATTACCTTGTTTTAATTGTTTAATTCTTAATGTTAATAATTCTTCTCCTGTTACATTGTCTTCCCATTTTAAGCTCATCCAATTTACTATCTGAGTATGTATAGGAAATATCAGCTTTTGATAGTACATGAGTTCAACGGACATAAAACCAATTGTTCTTGTGTACATCATCCTATCGGCCCATAAAGCAAATGGTAAGTATTTTGGCAATTGTCCAATCTCATCATCACATGCCTTTGAAATTGCTTTTACTATGGAAGGATGTCCTCATTCAGTTTTTCCATTTGCCTCTGGGTTGTAGGTAGACATGAGAGACAATCGAATTCCATGATGAGCAAAGAACTCTCTTGCCTCTCTAGCGTCTAGCTCACCTCAATTTGCTACTACATTCTCAACAGATCAAAATCTGGATAATACTTATTGTAAAAGAAATAAGCATACATTATAAGTAGTTTTAGAATTAAGTGATCGACCCTCAACGTGATTAGTTAAATCTTCACGTGCAAGTACTATGTATCTCATACCACTATGGCTTTTTGGCATAGTCACAAGGTGGACTACCCACTTGTAATGAATACAAGGTGGATAGGTCTGATGTAAAGGCTCTCTATGTTTGACTGAGGAATGTAACTCTCATGCAGTACAAGTGCTCACAAATTCTTTTATAGTTACATACATCCCTGGCCACCAATAAATTTCTAGAATCTTCTCATACGTTACTACAAAACCCTTATGACCAGCCCATAGGCTTTCATGCATTTCCCTCATAACTTACAATTGAAAATTTCTTAAGCCTAACACTCTTTGCGGGTTTATCATCTTCCCTTTAGCATGTCACCAAAGATATCCATCTTTCAATAAGAATTTAAAAGACTTCTTCCTGATGTTTCGGAATCGACTTGATGACCAGCTTGAAATAGGCTAAAATGTACTCAGATAATAACATATATCTCTCCATTCTCCCTCATACTCGTCTTCTCTAAATATCTCATACATAAAAGTAGATGTTTCAGAATTAATTAAGTTTATATAATTATCCATAGTAATGATAATGTTATCCACATAAACACAAAAGTAAATAATTTCAAAGTTAGTCTTCTTTATGAACAAAGAAGAGTCTACTCTGCTAATAACAAATCCTTGATCTTGCAAATATGTGACAAGCCTTTGGTTCCACGCTCTAGGAGCTTGCTTTAGGCCATAGA
>CM035440.1:122085425-122125425 GCA_020310875.1 Ceratopteris richardii | reverse complement strand
ATAGTAATATAAACTATTAATTTTTTAACATTTTGCAAAGGAAATGATTCCTGAAGATGAGGCTATCTATGAAAAAATTTCCACATCTCAAGTGCTATATTAGGTCTTCTCTTATATTATTCTACCAAACTTGTATATCCTGGTATTTTAATCTCAAACAAAAAAGGATCAAAATATAAAAAAAACTTTAAATTTATAAACATGCATACACAAATACACATTCATACACTTACACATACATAGTTACACTTAACACATGCGTACTTACACATACATACACATACCCACACATATACATACACACACATAGATACTAAATACATACCCACAAAGATACCTATACACACACATTACATGCATACACATACACTTACACATACATACATACATACATACATTCAAACACACATACATGCATACACATACACATATTCATACACTGACACATACATACATACCCACAGATACATATACATAGACATAGATGCATACACATACACATATTCATACACTTACACATACATACATACCCACACATACACATACATACACACACATACATGCATACACATACACATATATATACACTTACACATACATACATACACATACATATACATACATACACACACATACATGCATACACTTACACACATACACTTACACCCATACATGACAAGAATACAGGGGGCATAGCGACGCCCCCAATTGAAAAAAAGGGGGGAGAGTTGCTTATGTGACAATACCATTAGACGTCACATATGCCACAATCCAAAAGAGAAATTAAAAACTAAATCAATTGCGTCGAATAAGCAATGGAACATATAATGACACATATACTTGTCGTTGCTATGAGCATCGAACCTTAGCAATGTTGTTAGTGAGGATTGCAAACTCGATGGGGTGCTACAATGTTGCATAAGCGATCCTATAGTGTTGCATAAGCAATGCTTTGCAAATTTGAAAAATGAAATTGATTTATCCTAGAACATTTGTGTCCAGATCAAGTGAGAGAGCGAGAGCAAATAAGAAAAGGAGTGAGTGAATGAGCGAATGAGAGCAAACGAGCAAAGGAGCAGTAGAATGGTCAAAGGTACATGCACATACATACACACATATGCATACACACACATGCACATACATACACACATATGCATACACAGACATGCATATACACACACATGCACACATATACACACATATACATATACACATA
Source organism: Ceratopteris richardii (assembly GCA_020310875.1). Classification (NCBI taxonomy): domain Eukaryota; kingdom Viridiplantae; phylum Streptophyta; class Polypodiopsida; order Polypodiales; family Pteridaceae; genus Ceratopteris; species Ceratopteris richardii. The sequence continues at coordinate 122,124,209 of CM035440.1, read as the reverse complement.
TACATATACACATATACATATACACATATACACACAGAATCATACACACACATAGACATATACACCTACATGTAAACATATAGATACTTTCATATACATACACACACATATGCATACATACACACGCATATGCATACATGCATAGACACATGCATACACACACATGCACATATGTACACACATATGCATACACACATACGTATACACATATACACACATATACATACACACACATACATACACACATATACACACATACACAAATGCACACATATATGATATGCATACACACACATTTACAAATGCACACCTATGCATACACACACATACACAGTACTTGCACATATATACATATACACATACACATATACATACACACACATACACTCTCATAGACACACACACACATATACACTCACATGCATACATACACACATATGCATACACATGCATATGCATACATACAAGACACATGTATACACACACATGCACATAGACTCACATATGCATACACACATATGTGCATACATACACACATGTGCATACATACACATGCATACATACACGTGCATACATACTCACATGCATTCATACACACACATGCATATGTATACACACATACACACATGCATATGTATATATACATAAACACAAGCACATACACACACATACATATATACACATACACATACAGGTACTTACACATACATACACACACATATACACTCACATGCATATATACACTGAAATGCATACATACATATACACACATACACATACACATATAGATACTTACACATACATACACACACATACACATGCACTTATAGATACTTACACATACATACACACATAGACATGCATATACATATACACACATACAAATACTTACACATATATACACACACATAGACACACACACATACATGCACATGCATACATACACTCATATGCATACATACACACACATGTATACACATGCATATGAATACATGCATATGCATTCATGCATATGCATACATGCATATGCATACATGCATACACACATGGATACACACACATGCACATACATACACATATGCACATATACAGACACATACAAACATGAATACATACACACATGCATACATACATAGAGATACATACACATAAATGCACATACATGCATACATGCATACATACATTCATGCATACATACATTCATGCATAAGTATACACGCACATACATACATACACACACACATACATACACACATACATAAATGCACACATATGCATACACACACATACAAATATAGATACTTGCACATATACCTACACATAGATAGACACACAGACACACACATACACTCACATGCAAACATACACACACATGCATGCACATGCATATGCATACATACATAGAGACATGTATACGCACACATGCACATACATACACACATATTTATACACACACATACATACACACATATGCACATATACAGACACAAGCACACTATGCAAACACATGCATACACACACATACAAATAGTTGCATACACACATATATACACACATATACACACATATACACAACACACACACATGCACATACATACACAAGCATATACATACACACACATGTGCATACATAATCATATGCATTCCTACACACACATAGACACAAGCACATAAACACACTAATCCATACACACACATACACATAGAGATACTTACACATACATATATATACATAGACACACACACACATACACTGACGTGCATACATACACTCATATGCATACATACACACATGCATATGCATAAATACATGCGCACATGCATACATACACATGCACATACACACACATGCATATATACACAGACATACAATCACATGCACATACATACACACACATGCATACACACATATACATACACACATATGCACATATATGTTGGTGCATGACAATCATCAATTGAAGGATTATGAAGAAATGAAGTCAAGGAGTCAAGAGGAGAATAAATTCAGAAGGTTGAAGGAAGGATATTTTTCAGGAATCCAAAGATGTGTACACATATGTACATTAGCTGACTTATACTTTTGTCTAGTCATACACTTGTATATATTCATCTATAAATATGTTGGAAAATGTCTGGGCAAATAGAGCAGAAGAAGAATAGAGAATAGGTAGAGAGAAATCAGTTCTAAGAAGTGTCATTAGACACATGAAAAGTGAATGAATTGTCTATCCTCACTTAGATGTAATTTTTCTGAGAAATCGAAAAATCTTGCACCCGATATTTTGCTGTCTGCTCCTTCTGTGTCTAATCTTTTGAGAAATCCTTCTGCATGTATCTAAGTCCATAGCTAATCTATCTATGGCTAGAATTTGAGAGGTTAATTGCAATCAAGCTGAGAGAATTTTGTTTAGGAACATTCATATGTGAAAATGTTCTAAGAGTCGTCAAAATTGGCACAGATTTCATCTTCAGAGAAATGGTCATTGCTCAGTCCACAGTGTAAAGTTTTACACAAGTGAGGGCTCAAAATCTAAGTTGGAAGGTAAGCCATCTATGGCTAAAAGACCTTGATCAAACGGGATTTACTTTGGGAGAACCAGTGTTAAGAAGTTGCAGGTGTCAAAGTCGCCATTGCAGAGAAGCGGTTTCAGACATAGGTAAAGTGTTTCACACATTTCTCAGTGTGTACTCAATCATTTTAAGAAGTTTAACTTGGAAAGGTTGTGCAATCTCTAGGAGAAGTATTGTACAAAGTTTTATCAAAAACTTTACAGGATTGATTAATCAATGAATGATTAATCTGCAGCAGACTTTTCAGAAAAGTGATTTCTTCACAGTTAGTCAAAATCTTGATAATGTGAAAGTATATTTTCAAAATTAGGAGGAGTCCAAAGTTATTCTTGGTCTAGAGGTGGTCTAATACCAAGGATAGCTTGTTCGTTTGGAGATTAACACTCTCCATCAATATACACACAAAAACATAGGTTACAAACACATGCAACATACAAACACATGCATACACACACGTACACATACATATACACACACATGCACATACATACATGCATGCATACATACACACACATGCATACACAACATACACACAACAACATACATACATACACTATACATACATATGCATACACATATACATATAGGTATACATACACACACACATATGCATACACCCCCATATATATATATATATATATATATATATATATATATATATATATAGATAGATAAAGAGAGAGAGAGAGATACACACATATACATACACACATAGAGACAAGCACATAAACACATAAACATACACATACAAACACATACATACATATGTATACACAATGCACATGCATATGTATACATACATACATACATGCATACACATACATACACACCCACATACACATATACATATACTCACATACACACCTACATATACATACACACACTTATAAATACATATATATACATACACACACATATACATACATCCATATAGACAAACATACACACATACATACACATGCATACAGACATACATACACATATCCATACATACACATGCATACACATACACACACACAGACACACACACACACACACACATATATATATATATATATATTTCATCCATTTTTTATATGTATAGATATTATGGATCATAGTAGAGAGAGAAAGGTGGAACTTACTCTCATAAAGAATCTTATGAGAGGGAAAGTTTTGCCAGATTCCTTAGGGGTTGTCATGCATGAGTATGTAGATATACCTGATGAGGAATTAGACTTTATCAGATGGATGCTTACTTAGCACCCAGAGGAAGGCTCCTCTATGGCTCCATTTGTAGGAAGAGACTTATCTGCACATAGGTATTTTTTTTTCATAAATTAATATTTTAGTTATATTATAACACATGTTTTTATTCATTTTGATCTATTTATTTTAAGGTCACCTATACCAATTCCTGATCATGAGAGCACAACAAAGTTGAGGATATGCAGGTACATTTATTTCTCATAAAGATTAAAGAAGTTGACAGTCCAGGTACATTTATTTCTCATAAAGATTAAAGAAGTTGACAATACAGGTAAAGAAACAATGGGAGATAGTCTCCAAACTGAAAAATTGGATAGAGAGAACTATCCAGCTTGGTCTATGAGGATGGAAGCTCATCTTATGAGCAAAGATCTGATAGGATACATCACAGGAGATGAAGAAAAGCCAGAATTCAGAGATCCTGGTGTTCCAACTAGAGAGGAGCTTGCAGACTTGAAGAATTGGATGAAGAAGGATGCTCAAGCAAGGAGAATAATCTACATGGCAGTCAATGACTATTTGCTTCCTCACATTAATGTGACATTTGGAATGCTTTGGAAGAGCATTTCCAAAACACAACCAAATCAAGGAAGGCTTCACTATGGGCAGAATTTACTACTTTCAAGAAGAAGGCCTCACAATCAATCTCTGATTATGTGACAAAGATGAAGGACATTGCAGATTCTTTAGGTGCAGTGGATGAAGATATTGAAGAAGACAAATTGGTAAGACAAATACTCACAGGGCTAAGAGGAGATGAGAAGTGGAAGCCTTTCATTTTATCTACAGAACTTTCATTAGATCACTTTACTCCTGATTTGAATCAATTGTTAGGTCATATGCTAACTTTTGAGAATGATATCAAAGGAGATGTTGATAAGAGTGCAGGTCATGCAATGTACTCTAAAGACAAGAAGAAAGCTAACAAAGGAAAGCAACAATCAGGTGAAGAAGAAGGTACTTCAAACCAAGCAAATTTCATGAGAGGAAAAGGAAATGGCAGAAGTAGAGGAAGAGGCAGAAACAACAAAGATAATGCAAGAGCTTGTTGGATATGTGGTAAGACCAATCATCTATCTCATGATTGTTGGCATAATAATCAGAATAATAGTAATTATCAGAACTTTAATCAAAGAGCAAGAGGTGGTAGATTTCAGAGAGGAAACTTCAGAGGTAGAGGTGGTAGGAATTCTTTTGGAAGAGGTGGAGGAAGAAGCTTCCAAAATCAATCCTATAATAACACCTACTACAACTATGCATCAGATCAGAAGGAGGACTCGACTCTCATTATGAATACATGTGAAACCTCACATGAGGACATGAGAGTGTTCTATATTGATTCAGGATGTAGTAATCATTTAAGTGGAAATATTGCTTTGATGATTGACCTAGATCATAATGCAATTAATCATACAGTTCAGACAGGTGATAATACAAAGCATAAGGTAAAGTCAATTGGTTCAGTCAAGGCTAAGGATGGGAGCACTCTTCTGAGTAAGGTACTTTATGTTCCCACAATCCCAAAGAATTTGATCAGTGTAGGTCAAATTGTGGAAAAAGGATATGAGGTAAGGTTCACCAATGATGGAGTTTATGTTGAAGACCCTAGTCAAGGGTATAAACAGGTTATTACAGGAAAGAAAGAAGGAAGGCTTTTCACATTGAAGGTACAAGGCAATGTTGGACATGCTATGTTCACATATGGAGAGCAAAAGGTGTCAGAATTGGATCTTTGGCACAAAAGACTTGGACACTTCAATGAAAGAGGTATTAAATAAATGATTAACAATGATTCAGTGCTTGGGTTGCCTAACATTTCAGGTCAACACATGACATACAGATGTGAGGCATGTCAGTTAGGTAAGGCTCATAAGCAATCCTATTCCAAGCATGGGTTTATGTATTCAGAAAGACTTGAATTGGTGCATACAGATGTGTGGGGTCCTTCAGAGGACTTTAGTATAAATGGTTCAAGATATTATGTCATATATGTTGATGATGCTACCAGGTGGATCATAATTTATGTGATTAAAGAAAAGTCAGAAGTGTTTAATACATTTAAACACTATCATGCATATGCAGAAAGGATTACAGGTCAAAAATTAAAGAGACTAAGGTCAGATGGAGGGGGAGAGTATTTTTCAAATGAATTCAATGATTATTTGTGGAATGCAGGTATAAAGAGAGAAGTTACTTGCAGGTACTCTCCTCAACAAAATGGGGTAGCACAAAGAAGAAATAGGACTCTTGTTGAGTTTGCAAGGTCCATGATGAAAGAGAAGAATTATCCAAATTATTTGTGGGCAGAGGCTGTTAATACAGCTACTTATTTGGTTAATAGATTGCCTTGTAAAGCTTTGCAAGGTATGACACCATATGAGGCTTGGTGGGGTAAGAAACCTACCTTGGATCATTGCAGAATATTTGGATGTTTGGCATATGCATATGTGCCATCTCAATTGAGGCATAAGTTGGAGCCTAAGGCAGAAAAGTATGTATTCATTGGTTATGATGATAAGCAAATGGGATACAGGTTGTGGAGTCCATCCACAAAGCAATTCCTTGTATCCAAGGATGTTACATTTGATGAGCAAGGTACTTGGTATGCAGGTAAATATAATGTACATGTAGATGATGAAGAAGTAGTGGATCAAAGGAAAGGTAAAGCAAAGATTCAATTACTTGATGAAAGTGAGAACAATGAAGTACAGGTTGAAGTTGAAGAGAGGCCAAGGTTTGATCCAGAATGTGATGAACCAGAGACTTCAAGAAGTGCAGAAGTTAGGAGGTCATCTAGGCACAAATGGCAACCTACAAGGTATAGCTATGACACTTCATTCTTGACTACTAAAGATTATGCTTATTTAGTAAAAACAGATGAAGATCCATCTACATATGATGAAGCCAAAGGCAAGAGAAATTGGGAAGAAGCCATGCAAGAGGAGTATGATGCATTGATAGAGAATCAGACTTGGGATCTGGTTCCTAAACCTAATAGCCAAAAAATTATTGGATGTAAGTGGGTTTACAAAACAAAAAGATTTGCAGATGGAAGTGTGTCTAGATACAAAGCTAGACTTGTTGTGAAAGGATATGCACAGACATATGGAGTGGACTATGATGAGACTTATAGTCCTGTGGCAAAAATGACAACCATCAGAACCCTCCTAGCAATTGCTGCTTGCAAAGGTTGGAAGTTGTCTCAATTAGATGTTAAAAATGCTTTTTTGAATGATTATATTTCAGATGAAGTTTACATGGAGCAACCAGATGGGTTCAAAGATCAAGTGAATCCAAATTATGTGTGTAAGCTCAAGAGAGCTTTGTATGGACTAAAGCAAGCCCCAAGGGCATGGAATTATAGGCTTGTAAAATTCTTGAATGATCTTGGATTTCAAGCATCAAAGGCAGATAGTAGCTTGCTAGTCAAAGCAAGTGAAGATGGATTCATTTATGTTTGTATTTATGTTGATGACATAATACTTACAGGAACAGATGATAAAGGAATACAAATGATCAAGAAGCAGATGGAGAAAGAGTTCAAAATTAGTGATTTGGGGAACCTATCATTCTTCTTGGGAATGGAGATTTCTTATACTCAACATGGGGTATATGTGACCCAAGAAAGGTATCTTAAAAATTTGCTAACCAAATTTAAAATGGAAGATTGCAGGGTTGCACCTACACCTTTGGAAGTGAACCATAAATTGTCTAGGTTTGGAGGAGAAGAGTTCAGAGATATGAAACTCTATCAAAGTTTGGTTGGTAGCTTGATTTATGCTACATTGACAAGGCCTGATTTATGCTTTCACAATTTATGCATTGTCCTAGAAAGGAACATTGGATTGCAAGACAAAGAGTACTTAGGTATATCAAGGGTACACTCAGAGAAGGGTTGTACTATGGATTTACTTCTGATACAAGAGTGAAGATATATAGTGATGCAGATTGGGTAGGTAATGTGGATGATAGAAGATCAACACATGGATACTTGTGCTATGTAGGAGACAAATTGATTTCATGGTGTTCTAAGAAGCAACATATAGTTGCTTTGTCATCTACAGAAGCAGAATATAAAGGTATGGTGGAAGCTGCAAAGGAGGTAATATGGCTAAAGACACTTATGAAGGTTTTTTGATGTGATTCAAAGTACTCCTATTGTTTGTGGAGACAACATGAGTTCTCTATACTTGGCAACTAATCCTGTGTTTCATGCTAGAACTAAGCATATTGAAATACAATATCATTTCCTGAGAGAGAAGGTCATTGAGAAGGAGATTGAAGTCATACACACTCCTACAAAAGATCAACTTGCAGATATGATGACAAAAAGTCTAGATGGACCAAAGCTACAAAGATTCAAGGATATGGCAGGAATTAAGAAGATAGAGAAGAACCTCAATTAATGATTCAGGGGGAGCTGTTGGTGCATGACAATCATCAATTGAAGGATTATGAAGAAATGAAGTCAAGGAGTCAAGAGGAGAATAAATTCAGAAGGTTGAAGGAAGGATATTTTTCAGGAATCCAAAGATGTGTACACATATGTACATTAGCTGACTTATACTTTTGTCTAGTCATACACTTGTATATATTCATCTATAAATATGTTGGAAAATGTCGAGGCAAATAGAGCAGAAGAAGAATAGAGAATAGGTAGAGAGAAATCACTTGTAAGAAGTGTCATTAGACACATGAAAAGTGAATGAATTGTCTATCCTCACTTAGATGTAATTTTTCTGGGAAATCGAAAAATCTTGCGCCCGATATTTTGCTGTCTGCTCCTTCTGTGTCTAATCTTTTGAGAAATCCTTCTGCATGTATCTAAGTCCATAGCTAATCTATCTATGGCTAGAATTTGAGAGGTTAATTGCAATCAGGCTCAGAGAATTTTGTTTAGGAACATTCATATGTGAAAATGTTCTAAGAGTCGTCAAAACTGGCGCAGATTTCATCTTCAGAGAAACGGTCATTGCTCAGTCCACAGTGTAAAGTTTTACACAAGTGAGGGCTCAAAATCTAAGTTGGAAGGTAAGTCATCTATGGCTAAAAGATCTTGATCAAACGGGATTTACTTTGGGAGAACTAGTGTTAAGAAGTTGCAGGTGTCAAAGTCGCCATTGCAGAGAAGCGGTTTCAGACATAGGTAAAGTGTTTCACACATTTCTCAGTGTGTACTCAATCATTTTAAGAAGTTTAACTTGGAAAGGTTGCACAATCTCTAGGACAAGTATTGTACAAAGTTTTATCAAAAACTTTACAGGATTGATTAATCAATGAATGATTAATCTACAGCACACTTTTCAGAAAAGTGATTTCTTCAGAGTTAGTCAAAATCTTGATAATGTGAAAGTATATTTCCAAAATTAGGAGGAGTCCAAAGTTATTCTTGGTCTAGAGGTGGTCTAATACCAAGGATAGCTTGTTCTTTTGGAGATTAACACTCTCCATCAATATACACACAAAAACATAGGTTACAAACACATGCAACATACAAACACATGCATACACACACGTACACATACATATACACACACATGCACATACATACATGCATGCATACATACACACACATGCATACACAACATACACACAACAACATACATACATACACTATACATACATATGCATACACACATACATATAGGTATACATACACACACACATATGCATACACCCCCATATATATATATATATATATATATATATATATATATATATATATATATATATATATATATATATATATATATATATATATATATATATATATATATATATAAAGAGAGAGAGAGAGATACACACATATACATACACACATAGAGACAAGCACATAAACACATAAACATACACATACAAACACATACATACATATGTATACACAATGCACATGCATATGTATACATACATACATACATACATGCATACACATACATACACACCCACATACACATATACATATACTCACATACACACTTACATATACATACACACACTTATAAATACATATATATACATACACACACATATACATACATCCATATAGACAAACATACACACATACATACACATGCATACAGACATACATACATACACATATCCTTACATACACATACACACACACACAGACACACACACACACACACACACACACATATATATATATATATATATATATATATATATATATATATATATATATATATATATATATATATATATATATATATATATATATATATATATATATATATATATATATATATATATATATATTTCATCCATTTTTTATATGTATAGATATTATGGATCATAGTAGAGAGAGAAAGGTGGAACTTACTCTCATAAAGAATCTTATGAGAGGGAAAGTTTTGCCAGATTCCTTAGGGGTTGTCATGCATGAGTATGTAGATATACCTGATGAGGAATTAGACTTTATCAGATGGATGCTTACTTAGCACCCAGAGGAAGGCTCCTCTATGGCTCCATTTGTAGGAAGAGACTTATCTGCACATAGGTATGTTTTTTTCATAAATTAATATTTTAGTTATATTATAACACATGTTTTTATTCATTTTGATCTATTTATTTTAAGGTCACCTATACCAATTCCTGATCATGAGAGCACAACAAAGGTGAGGATATGCATAGGTAGCCTAGGGCTTGATCGTCACATAGAACCTGAGGGAAATATAGTATATATGAGGCATGGGTTGGTGTTTAATAGAAGAATGAAAGCTTTATGTGACTCTTACCTGCATTTTTTTCACTCAAAATGGAAGCAATTAAGTATAGGTTTACATATAAATTTAGATAAATATCATATGTTTTACTTATAAGATATTTTTTCTTTTGTAGTGTGTTTGATGAGAGAGATAAAAAGTATGTACTTAGTTCATTGGAGACAAAATTTGGCACTGGATAGTCACATAAATGTTGTCTAAAAGAGATGTGGATTCTTATGGTACATCATCGTGATAATGCAAGGTATGCATTGCTTTTATTTGTTATATTTATGTGTGTATCTATATAAATAACACATAGAATATAGTATATCGACTTGAGTCTTGAGTTGACCATGCTTGACTTATGGTTGAAGTATATATACACAAACTACATCTAGTCCTCCTACCACCTACTAGAGAGATGTCTCTCCTCCCAACCTTATGCCTCTATATATAGCTACTCAAATCAACAAGGACTATAATACATATAAAGATATATATAGATCATGTATATACATATATATAAAAAACATATTTAGATACAGACCCATCACACATACATTCCAACATGCACACATATATACAAATACATAATTGTTGTATTCTTGTTTTAAGGTCCTTGTACATTCCTTTTATGTAATAGAAGAAGAAGATCTCGCAATCTATGTTTGTGCTTCTCTTTGATTGTGAGAGTGTGTGTGAGCTCTCTTCCTTATCTCCTTCCTCGTGACAAACATCTCATCAAGGTAAATGGCATCCAAAACAATGCATCTCAATTAACAAAGGGTTCATGTTGTATCAACAATACAATTTCCTAAAGGAGGACTATGGATCTGTGAAATATATCATCTCATATGTCAAGAGCTCAAAGCAAAGATGAAGTCAAAGCTTGTACCAAGATTTAGGCATCGAGAAGTTGTCCTGGACAGTGTTGATGATTATATTGAGATACCATACATTGTGCTTCCTAAGAGGACTAGATTACATAGTGGATCATAAGAGAACAAAAAAGGGTGCATTAGTGCCTTTTGGGAGGCATTGAGATTCACAAGAGAAAGGTGGTTCAGTGCTTTGAAAAATTAACTAGAGGTGAGGAGGAACATCATAGGCATATTGATATGAAAAAGAAAGAGGCGGATGAGATTGTACAACTTGAAGGGGAAATAGAATCCTTGCAGGTGCTAGCTTAGGATTTACATGGAGTTAACATGTCCAATCACATTGAATTTATTCGGCATGTTAACTCCATGTAAGTCCTTAGCTTGCACCCACAATGACTCTATTTCCTCTTCAACCTATACAATCACATCTGCCACTTTCTTCTTCATATCAATAGGCCTATCATGTTCTTCCTCACCTCTAGTCAAATTCTCAGAGCATTGATCCACCTTTCTCTTGTGAATCGCAATGCCTCCAAAAAGGCACTAATGCACCCTTTGTTGTTCCTCGTATTGATGGGGGAAGTATCTCAACCCCTAAGAAACGACGAAGCGCGAATGACCTCCACAGGTATCCTTCTTTGACCTCTGCACACCCAAAGTGCTCTTACTCACAGCTTATGCAGAGAACTCCAGTGACCTTTTGTAGGCCTGTAGTAGACACCAAGAGCTTTCCAACAAAACAAATTTTACTTCAAATGGATGCTTCAACAAAGAGAAACAATGTCTACAACATGAGCTAGTTGAATGCTCACAACTGCTAGTCAAGCCCAGACCTCACTTCACTCCAGCAAGCTTTCTCAGAGATTGTACAGAGAATGATTGTCAAACTTGGGTCAACTTTAGAGCACTCTAATAGCTACCCAATGACACCAAAATCATAGCAAATGGATATATAGAGAAGGAGAACCATCCCTTACAACAGAGAGCAAAATATTTCCAAGAGAGCCTACACACAGAGAGAGATATCAATCACACAACTTGACTAAAATGAATGTTGCTCCCAGATTACTCAGAGAATGCTCCAGAAACTTTGTGAGCATAAAGTAGACTCTAAAGCTATCCAATGAGACAAGAATTACATCAAATGGATACAATATGAGGGAGAACCAATGCTAACAACTCAGGGGTAGAGAGTTGCGGCACTGCCTGCGCACACACATAGATATGCCTACTAAAAGAAAACAAACAAGCAAGCAAGGGGCTAGCTTAAGCAAGGGGCTTGCTTATCACAACTCCAGCACTTAGTGCTCACTTTACATGAGCTAAAACTCCAAGAAGATGGCCCAAAAGAAGTCCGGATACATGCTCCTTTTATAGTGAGAAGTGTGCCCCTAAAATCTAGGAACTACCTTTCCAAATCAGCCTCCTAACTTGGAGGAATTAGTTGAGATGACTTGGGGAGTGGTTGAGTGACTTTTCTTGATGGAATCTCGTGGCTTTTGGCTTCCTTTGATTGCTCCACATGTCAATAAAAGATTCCCCACGAATTTGTAGCTTGAAGCTTGACTTTTAACACTCCCCCTCAAGCTTCAATTCTTCGTCCTCATCCAAGCTCCTTCATGTTGATGCATTGCTTGAATTTTGAAATCTTCATCCCATCCAAAGCCTTTGTAAACATGTCGGCAATGTCCTTGGTACCAATATGATGTACTGAAACTTCCTTGGATATCACCTTTTCCCTTATGAAGTGATAGTGCACTTCAATATGCTTGGTTCTAGCATGATAGACAGGATTTGATGCTAGATGAATGCTACTCATGTTGTCACAAAAAATTGGATATGTGTCAACCTACAAATAAAGCTCCATAAATAACTTCTTAATCCACATTAGCTCACATGTGACTTGAGCCAAAGCTCTATACTCAGCCTCGGTGGAAGATAATGCCACTGTCACTCTAGCACAATGGTGAGTACCAACGTGAGGAGATACACCTCATAAATGTTAATCCGTGGAGACGTGAGGACCGGTATGAAGACCGTGAGCAAGTGATGGCACAAGTGCGTGAGTGAAAGCACACAAGCATGCACACACATACACACACACGCGCACAAGGTAAGAGCAAAGAGTGGAACAATGGAAAGCTTCGATTACCAAAGAGCTCTCTTACAAAGCTAAAATCTACAACAAGCTAACCTCAAAAATGAGCTCTCCAGCCCTTTTTATAGTTTTTGAGTGGTTTCGGCCCTGTCCAGACCTAGTGTCCGGCCTAGTTAAAAAATAGGTTCCAGGGCTTATTTGGGGGCTCAAACGGAGTCTAAAAATTATGAAAATTGGTAGGATGGTAGTTCTAATACTCCTCAAGCTCGAGGACTCCTCGGCTTGAACAAAATGGAGTTACAAAAATGGGAAATGGTATTTACAATGGTTTTTAGTGATAAAAATCACTATTTTTGTAGGGATTTCTTCTGAAAATTTGACAGGTGCTTCTTGGAGCTCCCTACTTGCTCCTTCTTCTTGTGTGTCCACTTCCTTGATGCACTTCCCTTCTTTGTCCTTGATCTTGAGCTCCAACACTCCCCCCCCTCTTGAGTCTGTCGTCCCTGACAGACCCTTGTTGTAGTGGTCGTTCCATGTAGTACCTTGAGAGGTAGCGTCCTTTGCGTCCAACAGGGGCGATCCCTCTTCCCAATGTATCCTGGTCGTTTGTCTGGTTCTTCACTCTACCACTGTTATCTCTTGCAGTTTGTAGTCCCTTTGTACGTACTTCTGCCTTGTATTCCATCTGGATGGTGCATTTGTGAGTTTTCCAAAACTGCTAGCTGCTCAAAGGAGGTGGTCAATGTAGATTGTGAGCAACTCTCGGTGGTGGATGGCTTCCTCGCTCTTGTTGTTGTCATCTTGATGTCGTCTGGTTCTTCCAAAGATGGCTTTTCATAGTTTTCATGCCAAGTACTTGTAACCCATAATGAATGGTGGGTAGGTGCATTAGTGCATGGGTTGAACAAAATATGTGCCTTGTGCATGGCCGTGTAATGTGGCCCTACATATGCGTACTTGGAAAATGCATGGCAAGAAGTATGGTGCAAGAGATTGGGTCTTGAGCTAAGTGCTCAAGGGTATGCTGACGAAGAGGTTTCCTAATCTATCATGGTTATAGTGTTGTTGAAACATACACGTCTTACCATGGTGAAGGGTCCGTTGATCTTCATCTCTTCGTGTTGTAGTTCCATCATGGTGTTTGGCCATCGGCTTGTCCTTTTTGTTGATGGATGTCCTTGCTGAAAGTTCGCTGATGAGCATTTTCAAGCACAGTCCTCTTCTTTGCCCTTTTTTTTTTTCTTTTTTTTTTTGCACATGATGCATCAAACAAGAAGAAAGGGGTTAGTATCAATAACATATTTTGCCTCTGAAAATTGTGTCTCATGTGCCTGGGATTTCTCAATTGTGTCTATGCATGGCCATGTAATGTGGCCCTATGTTGATGCATACTTTGGAAGTGCATGACCTCAATGGTGCAACAGACAAGGTTATGCCAAAGGCACATGGTTGCTACACGTCGAGGCTTTTGATGTTACTCGCATAGTTGATGCATTCTTTGTTTGGAGGTGTCGATTGGATCTCGAAATGATGTAATGCTCCTAATGGGAAGCCATTTCCGAATAGTATTTGGCCCTGTAGAGATCACCTCAGGCCAGTTCTTCTTTGGATGCTGTCCAAACTTTGGTATCCAGTGTGGTTGGCCCCTTGGTTCTGTGGATGTTGTTTGTGCTTTTGGCTTCCAAAACCATATCTTGGGTGAGTGCCTGCTTATTTTTGTAGAAGGGTCGAGTTTATCTTCTTTTGGTCCTTGTGCTCTGTTCTTACCCTTTGCTTTCCTTGGCTTCTTTGTTGAGGCCTTTCGCATGGTGGGGAGCATAGGCCTTTGTACGTGTAAGAGCTTCTTGGGTACCCACATCTGTAATCGCCCTTGTTGAGCTGTAGCTAATTTTTTAGGCACCCAAATTTGTACCCGATTGTGGTCGGCCTGCATTGATAGCTTCGGTACCCAAATTTGATGGATTCTTCGTGCTTGACCCTGTCGTAGGTGCTTGGTCCTTCTGTTGTCATGGTCGATCTGGTTGGGTGGGAGTCTTTGAGGCAACATCGATGGTTGTACTCCTTTCTTTACCCAGATCTGTGTCATGCCCAACACTTCTTTCCTCTTGAAGGCTCTTTGTCTATTTGATAGACTGGCTGTCTTGCACTGTTTTGCTTGCTTCTGAGGTTGAACTACTGTGGATGCTTTACTCTTTGAAAAACAAGAAGAAGGTTCATCTTGCCTTTGCGACTGTCCGTCCGTGATTGCGTCCGTCTCGATCATAGAGCTTTTGACATCTACAACATCTTGTTCGAGAAGATTAGCCTTAGAGGAACAAGGAGAGTGTGTGGTGTCAGTGTCAGTGGGCATGCGATTCTCCAATTCTAATGTAATGCATTGATTATCTACCCAAACTTGAAGAAGTTGACTTCTTAGGTTCAAATTGACAGCATGGTCGTAAATCCAATCTTGACCCAAGACAAGTGGCTCTGTGAGGTCCTCCTCATGACACACTAGCATTTTGACTTTCATTGGAACAGCTTGAAGGTAGATGGGAAGTTCCACCTCGCCCAAACAGGGTGTTTCCATGCCTCCTAATCCTATGAGATAGGCTTCTATGGGCTTGATGTCCAATTGCAGGTCTTGGCAGTATGAAAGTCGAACTGCACTAGTTGCTGCACCTGAATCAACTAATGCTCTCACAATCTTTACACTCTTTCCTTGTCCTACCTCTATAGCCACAAAGGGCCGTCGATCAATTATTTGAGAAGTAGTTATGTCTGATTTTTGGCACATGTCCATGTGATATTTTGGAGCTTTTGTGTTGACATCTAGGCCTAGCCGCCGTAGCTTATTTCTTCTGATGCGCTCTCTTGCCTCTGCTTGTGCTTCTTCTCTAACCCTTAACTCCTCTTCTTTTCGTTGCTTAGTAGTGTTGAGTCTCATGAGCATTTCCTCTGTAAGAGGTTCTTGATACAACTTGACTCGGCATCCACTAATATAGTTTGGTAGGATATCACCTTCTAAAGTGGCCAATTGAACTGCACCGCTAGTGGAGAGTCTATTAATGATCATGGGTCCATATCCTCGTTTCTCCAATTTGCGGGCATGTTGCTTTAGCGTATAAACCAGCACTAGATCTCCTTCTTTCAACCCTTTGTCCTTCACATGGGCATCAAAGTATGCCTTTTGTCTTTTCTTTGCAGCATAAATGCCTGCTGCCGCCCGTAGCCTCGTCTCACCTAAGCGTTCTAGATCAAAGATCCTAGAAGACAACTCATGTCCATTCCACTCATGCTCTTGTGCTACTTTCAAGGCTGGGATTAGGAAGTCCAATGGTAGCACAGCATTCTGTCCAAAGACCATCTAAAATGGGGTAGCATTGAGTACCGTTTTGTAGGCAACTCGGTATGCCCAAACAGCATGATGAAGTTGTTTGTCCCAATCAGAGCGTTTATTATTTACAAGTTTCGTCAATACGTTACATAGGATCTTATTCGTGCTCTCGGCTTGTCCGTTAGCTTGTGGGTGATAGGGGGCAGACTTCTTATGTATCACCATGAATTCTTGAAGGAGATTTTCAATGACCTCATTCAAGAAGTGCGTACCTCTATCACTAACCAGCTCTATTGGTAACCCATATCTAGTGAACACATTTTCGAATAAGAACTTAGCTGTCATTTGAGCATCATTCTTTGTCGTGGCTTTTACTTCCACCCACTTAGTAAGGTAATCTGTGGCTACAATAATGTATTCTGCATGGGAGTTTCTAGCTGGGGGGTTAATAGGACCAACAAAGTCTATGCCCCACTTCGAGAATGCACGCCCTCCCATCATTGGCCTTAAAGGCATCTCGTCTTTTCTTATCGGATATTGGGCACGTTGGCATGTGTCACATTTCTTCACATAAGTATGTGCATCCATATGAAGAGTGGGCCACCAAAGTCCTGAGAATAAAATGTTCTTAATTACTCTGTCAGGCCCAAAGTGTCCACCTGCAGCACCGCTGTGTGCAGTTTCTAAGACTTTCAAATAGTCTGATTCATGAACGCACAGTCTTAGGTAACCATCCTTGCCTCTTCGATATAGGTTGTCTCCTATTAAGGCATAGTCTTGAGCCTCTTGCTCCATGCTCCGTTTTCTTGCAAGACTAGCCTGATTGGGTAATGTTCCCGATCTCATGAACTCAACCAATGGAGCACTCCAATCTGGGATTAATGACACATGATAAAGAGTGGCATGCTCCACTGGGGGTCTCTTCTGGCACACTGGACAATTTTGGATCCACTCCTGTATTTCTTTGTCCATGCTAGGCCAATACACTCCTAAACGTTTTAGATTCTGCAATGTTGGTTGTTTAGAGTAGTGATTTCCTAGCAGTCCCTCATGGGCTTGTTGCATCCAACTAGTATGTTCGTCGTCCTCAACACAACAAGCTAATACGCCCTCGGTATCTTGCTTGTACATACTTCCGGCCAATATTTGATACTTTTGTGATTTTACAATTTCTTCTTTGCTTGTTTTCACATTTTTATTTGCAGGCCCAAAGGTTAGGACTGGTACCAACTTATTTGCCCATTTGGGAACAACTTCTAAATTGAACAGATAAGCATCGGGCAATTCATCAGACACTCCTTGCGGTGGCTCTCCTGAAGTGATACGAGAAAGATGGTCTGCCCTAAGATGGGTTCTACCTTTCCTGACAACAACTTCAAAGTCGTATTCCATTAGTAAGAGGAACCATCTTACTAAGCGGCCTGTATTGCAAGGTTTATTGACCAAATATAGTAAAGCTTGATGATCAGTGAAAAACTTGAACCTATTGGCCAATAGATAGTGTCTAAACTTCTTCACAGCATATACCATACCTAAGCCTTCTCTCTCCGTTGTGGTATAATTTCGTTCAGCTGCATTTAATTGATGGAGAGTGTTAATCTCCAAAAGAACAAGTTGATCTTGAACTTAGATCACCTCTATATCAGGATCAACTTTAGAATCCACCAAATTTAGAGATCATTCACCAATTTATCAAGAAACTGATTATTCTGAAAAATTCAACTTCTCAGAAAAGTCTCCTGCAGATTAATCACTCATTGACTAATCAATCCTGTAAAGTTTTTGATAAAACTTTGTACAACACTTCGCCTTGAGATTGCGCAACTTTACCAAGTTAAATTTCTCAAAATGATTGAGTACACACTGAGAAATGTGTGAAACACTTTACCTATGTCTGAAACAGCTTCTCTGCAATGACGACTTTGACACCTGCAACTTCTTAACACTGGTTCTCCCAAAGTAAATCCCGTTTGATCAAGATCTTTTAGCCATAGATGGCTTACCTTCCAACTTAGATTTTGAGTCCTCACTTGTGTAAAACTTTACACTGTGGACTGAGCAATGACCATTTCTCTGAAGATGAAAACTGCGCCAGTTTTGACGACTCTTAGAACATTTTCACATATGAATGTTCCTAAACAAAATTCTCTCAGCCTGATTGCAATTAACCTCTCAAATTCTAGCCATAGATAGATTAGCTATGGACTTAGATATGTGCAGAAGGATTTCTCCAAAGATTAAACACAGAAGGAGCAGACAGCAAAATATCGGGCGTAAGTTTTCTTGATTACTCAGAAAAATTACATCTAAGTGAAGTTGATGAATTCAACTCACTTCTCATGTGTCTAATGACACTCTCTACTATTCCTTTCTCTCTTCCTACTCACTATTCTTCTTCTGCTCTATTTGCCCCGACATTTTCCAAAGTATTTATAGATGAATATATACAAGTTTATGACTAGACAAAAGTATAAGTCAGCTAATGTACATATGTGTACATATCTTTGGATTTCTGAATATGTCCTTTCTTCAACCTTCTGAATTTGTTCTCTTCTTGACTCCTTGACTTCATTTCTTCATAATCCTTCAATTGATGATTGTCATGCACCAACAGCTCCCCCTCAATCATTAATTGAGGTTCCTTTCTATCTTCTTGATTCCTGCCATATCCTTGAATCTTTGTAGCTTTGGTCCATCTAGACTTTTTGTCATCATATCTGCAAGTTGATCTTTTGTAGGAGTATGTATGACTTCAATCTCCTTCTCAATGACCTTCTCTCTCAGAAAATGATACTGTATTTCAATATGCTTAGTTCTAGCATGAAACACAGGATTAGCTGCCAAGTATAAAGAACTCATATTGTCTCCACAAACAATAGGAGTACTTTGAACCACATCAAAAACCTTCATAAGTGTCTTTAGCCATATTACCTCCTTTGCACCTTCCACCATACCTTTATATTCTGCTTCTGTAGATGACAAAGCAACTGTATGTTGCTTCTTAGAACACCATGAAATCAATTTGTCTCCTACATAGCACAAGTATCCATGTGTTGATCTTCTATCATCCACATTACCTGCCCAATCTGCATCACTATATATCTTCACTCTTGTATCAGAAGTAAATCCATAGTACAACCCTTCTCTGAGTGTACCCTTGATGTACCTAAGTACTCTTTGTCCTGCAATCCAATGTTCCTTTCTAGGACAATGCATAAATTGTGAAAGCACACCAACTGCATATGACAAATCAGGCCTTGTCAATGTAGCATAAATCAAGCTACCAACCAAACTTTGATAGAGTTTCATATCTCTGAACTCTTCTCCTCCAAACCTAGACAATTTATGGTTCACTTCCAAAGGTGTAGGTGCAACCCTGCAATCTTCCATTTTAAATTTGGTTAGCAAATTTTTAAGATACCTTTCTTGGGTCACATATACTCCATGTTGAGTATAAGAAATCTCCATTCCCAAAAAGAATGATAGGTTCCCCAAATCACTGATTTTGAACTCTTTTCCCATCTGCTTCTTGATCATTTGTATTCCTTTATCATCTGTTCCTGTAAGTATTATGTCATCAACATAAATACACACATAAATGAATCCATCTTCACTTGCTTTGACTAGCAAGCTACTATCTGCCTTTGATGCTTGAAATCCAAGATCATTCAAGAATTTTACAAGCCTATAATTCCATGCCCTTGGGGCTTGCTTTAGTCCATACAAAGCTCTCTTAAGCTTACACACATAATTTGGATTCACTTGATCTTTGAACCCATCTGGTTGCTCCATGTAAACTTCATCTGAAATATAACCATTCGAAAAAGCATTTTTAACATCTAATTGAGACAACTTCCAACCTTTGCAAGCAGCAATTGCTATGAGGGTTCTGATGGTTGTCATTTTTGCCATAGGACTATAAGTTTCATCATAGTCCACTCCATATGTCTGTGCATACCCTTTCACAACAAGTCTAGCTTTGTATCTAGACACACTTCCATCTGCAAATCTTTTTGTTTTGTAAACCCACTTACATCCAATAATTTTCTGGCTATTAGGTTTAGGAACCAGATCCCAAGTCTGATTCCTCTATTAATGCATCATACTCCTCTTGCATGGCTTCTTCCCAATTTCTCTTGCCTTTGGCTTCATCATATGTAGATGGATCTTCATCTGCTTTTATCAAATAAGCATAATCTTTACTAGTCAAGAATGAGGTATCATAGCTATACCTTGTAGGTTGCCATTTGTGCCTAGATGACCTCCTAACTTCTGCACTTCTTGAAGTCTCTGGTTCATCACATTCTGGATCAAATCTTGGCCTCTCTTCAACTTCAACCTGTACTTCATTGTTCTCACTTTCATCAAGTAATTGAATCTTTGCTTTACCTTTCCTTTGATCCACTACTTCTTCATCATATGCATGTACATTATATTTACTTGCATACCAAGTACCTTGCTCATCAAATGTAACATCCTTGGATACAAGGAATTGCTTTGTGGATGGACTCCACAACCTGTATCCCATTTGCTTATCATCATAACCAATGAATACATACTTTTCTGCCTTAGGCTCCAACTTATGCCTCAATTGAGATGGCACATATGCATATGCCAAACATCCAAATATTCTGCAATGATCCAAGGTAGGTTTCTTACCCCACCAAGCTTCATATGGTGTCATACCTTGCAAAGCTTTACAAGGCAATCTATTGACCAAATAAGTAGCTGTGTTTACAGCCTCTGCCCACAAATAATTTGGGCAATTCTTCTCTTTCATCATGGACCTTGCAAACTCAACAAGAGTCCTATTTCTTCTTTCTGCTACCCCATTTTGTTGAGGAGAGTACGTGCAAGTAACTTCTCTCTTTATACCTGCATTCCACAAATAATCATTGAATTCATTTGAAAAATACTCTCCCCCTCCATCTGACCTTAGTCTCTTTAATTTTTGACCTGTAATCCTTTCTGCATATGCATGATAGTGTTTAAATGTATTAAACACTTCTGACTTTTCTTTAATCACATAAATTGTGATCCACCTGGTAGCATCATCAACATATATGACATAATATCTTGAACCATTTATACTAAAGTCCTTTGAAGGACCCCACACATCTGTATGCACCAATTCAAGTCTTTCTGAATACATAAACCCATGCTTGGAATAGGATTGCTTATGAGCCTTACCTAATTGACATGCCTCACATCTGTATGTCATGTGTTGACCTGCAATGTTAGGCAACCCAAGCACTGAATCATTGTTAATCATTTCTTTAATACCTCTTTCATTGAAGTGTCCAAGTCTTTTGTGCCAAAGATCCAATTCTGACACCTTTTGCTCTCCATATGTGAACATAGCATGTCCAACATTTCCTTGTACCTTCAATGTGAAAAGCCTTCCTTCTTTCTTTCCTGTAATAACCTGTTTATACCCTTGACTAGGGTCTTCAACATAAACTCCATCATTGGTGAACCTTACCTCATATCCTTTTTCCACAATTTGACCTACACTGATCAAATTCTTTGGGATTGTGGGAACATAAAGTACCTTACTCAGAAGAGTGCTCCCATCCTTAGCCTTGACTGAACCAATTGACTTTACCTTATGCTTTGTATTATCACCTGTCTGAACTGTATGATTAATTGCATTATGATCTAGGTCAGTCATCAAAGCAATATTTCCACTTAGATGATTACTACATCCTGAATCAATATAGAACACTCTCATGTCCTCATGTGAGGTTTCACATGTATTCATAATGAGAGTCGAGTCCTCCTTCTGATCTGATGCATAGTTGTGGTAGGTGTTATTATAGGATTGATTTTGGAAGCTTCTTCCTCCACCTCTTCCAAAAGAATTCCTACCACCTCTACCTCTGAAGTTTCCTCTCTGAAATCTACCACCTCTTGCTCTTTGATTAAAGTTCTGATAATTACTATTATTCTGATTATTATGCCAACAATCATGAGATAGATGATTGGTCTTACCACATATCCAACAAGCTCTTGCATTATCTTTGTTGTTTCTGCCTCTTCCTCTACTTCTGCCATTTCCTTTTCCTCTCATGAAATTTGCTTGGTTTGAAGTACCTTCTTCTTCACCTGATTGTTGCTTTCCTTTGTTAGCTTTCTTCTTGTCTTTAGAGTACATTGCATGACCTGCACTCTTATCAACATCTCCTTTGATATCATTCTCAAAAGTTAGCATATGACCTAACAATTGATTCAAATCAGGAGTAAAGTGATCTAATGAAAGTTCTGTAGATAAAATGAAAGGCTTCCACTTCTCATCTCCTCTTAGCCCTGTGAGTATTTGTCTTACCAATTTGTCTTCTTCAATATCTTCATCCACTGCACCTAAAGAATCTGCAATGTCCATCTTTGTCACATAATCAGAGATTGATTGTGAGGCCTTCTTCTTGAAAGTAGTAAATTCTGCCCATAGTGAAGCCTTCCTTGATTTGGTTGTGTTTTGGAAATGCTCTTCCAAAGCATTCCAAATGTCACATGCACTTTCAAGTCCTCTAATGTGAGGAAGCAAATAGTCATTGACTGCCATGTAGATTATGCTCCTTGCTTGTGAGCATCCTTCTTCATCCAATTCTTCAAGTCTGCAAGCTCCTCTCTAGTTGCAACACCAGGATCTCTGAATTCTGGCTTTTCTTCATCTCCTGTGATGTATCCTATCAGATCTTTGCTCATAAGATGAGCTTCCATCCTCATAGACCAAGCTGGATAGTTCTCTCTATCCAATTTTTCAATTTGGAGACTATCTCCCATTGTTTCTTTACCTGTATTGTCAACTTCTTTAATCTTTATGAGAAATAAATGTACCTGGACTTTGAATCTCGCTCCTTCTCATCCTTTTGATAGCTTCAATGTGTCTACCTTCAAGTTTTCTTCAACCTTTATCCTTTTGCACCTTCAAGATGTAAGGATTTGTATTTCTGCAGTAGTCGGAGTCTTCTTCACTTCAATTTTGACACAACCTGCTCTGATACCACTGATGGAGAGTGTTAATCTCCAAAAGAACAAGTTGATCTTGAACTTAGATCACCTCTATATCAGGATCAACTTTAGACTCCACCAAATTTAGAGATCATTCACCAATTTATCAAGAAACTGATTATTCTGAAAAATTCAACTTCTTAGAAAAGTTTGCTGCAGATTAATCACTCATTGACTAATCAATCCTGTAAAGTTTTTGATAAAACTTTGTACAACACTTCGCCTTGAGATTGCGCAACTTTACCAAGTTAAATTTCTCAAAATGATTGAGTACACACTGAGAAATGTGTGAAACACTTTACCTATGTCTGAAACAGCTTCTCTGCAATGACGACTTTGACACCTGCAACTTCTTGACACTGGTTCTCCCAAAGTAAATCCCGTTTGATCAAGATCTTTTAGCCATAGATGGCTTACCTTCCAACTTAGATTTTGAGTCCTCACTTGTGTAAAACTTTACACTGTGGACTGAGCAATGACCATTTCTCTGAAGATGAAAACTGCGCCAGTTTTGACGACTCTTAGAACATTTTCACATATGAATGTTCCTAAACAAAATTCTCTCAGCCTGATTGCAATTAACCTCTCAAATTCTAGCCATAGATAGATTAGCTACAGACTTAGATATGTGCAGAAGGATTTCTCCAAAGATTAAACACACAAGGAGCAGACAGCAAAATATCGGGCGCAAGTTTTCTTGATTACTCAGAAAAATTACATCTAAGTGAAGTTGATGAATTCAACTCACTTCTCATGTGTCTAATGACACTCTCTACTATTCCTTTCTCTCTTCGTACTCACTATTCTTCTTCTGCTCTATTTGCCCCGACATTTTCCAAAGTATTTATAGATGAATATATACAAGTTTATGACTAGACAAAAGTATAAGTCAGCTAATGTACATATGTGTACATATCTTTGGATTTTTGAATATGTCCTTTCTTCAACCTTCTGAATTTGTTCTCTTCTTGACTCCTTGACTTCATTTCTTCATAATCCTTCAATTGATGATTGTCATGCACCAACATTAATTGCCTACTAGCATATGCTATCGGCAAATCTAGGTTTCCTTCACCTGTGGGTTGTGCTAGCACACATCCTATTGCATGATTGGAGGCATCTACATGGACATGAAAGGGTTTGCTCCAATCCGGAGTAGTCAATATTGGTGCTGTGCACAAACGTCTTTTCAGCTCGTTGAAGGAATTCTCGCATTCCTCGTTCCACTCAAAATTTGTTAGTAACCCATAAAGAGGTTTAGCTATGATGGCATACATGTGGATAAACCTACGGTAATATCCACAATGGCCCATAAAGGCTTGTACCTCTTTAACATTCCTTGGTCTTGGCAACTCTGCTATCGCTCTTACCTTGTCTTCATCTGTTGAAATTCCATTCTTAGAAACAATGTGACCTAAGATCTTACCTTGTCGTACCATGAACACACACTTCTCTGGGTTCAGACACACTCGATAATCTCTACACTTGTTGAAGATTTGTCTGAGCTCAAGGATGTGGTAACTTCTTTGTTGGGAATGCGCACATAAATCATCCACATATACTTCTAAGCTCTTCCGCAAGAACTCTTTGAAGACATGACACATGAGCCTTTGGAATGTTGCAGGTGCATTGGTGAGCCCAAATGGCATCACACGAAATGCAAAGATTCCCCATTCTGTGGCAAAGGCCGTTTTGTGTTGATCTTCGGGGGCAATGGCTACTTGGTTGTAACTTGAAAATCCATCAAGGAAGCTATAAACTTCCTTGCCTGCAACACGCTCCAATAGATGTTCGGTGATTGGAAGTGGATAACTATCTCTGATTGTAGCGGCATTAACTTTTTTAAGGTTAATGCACACTCGCAATTTCCCATTCTTCTTGGGCACCACCACAATGGGGGACGCCCATTCAGTGTGCTCAATCTCATAGATGAATCTAGCTTCAATCAGCCTGTCAATTTCCTCCTTTATTTTGGCTGCATAATTGTCATTATATGTGTAGGGCTTTTGTTTGGTGGGCTTGGCATCAGCGGTCATCGGAATCGTATGAGAGCAAATCTTTGGATCTACTCCTTTCAAGTCTCTATAGTGCCATGCGAACACGTCCCTATATTCCCTTAATAGAGCTACAAGCTCTGCTTCTTCTTTTGCACTTAGGTCATCTCCTATGTACGTACATCGTTCTTCGTTCCCTTCAATGGTCACTACAATTTTTTTGGTCTTTTCTTTATTGTCATATGCTTCTCCTATAATGGCCTCTCTCTTAGGCATCCGTACCAAAATTTTTCGGTCTTCCACTTCATATTTCTTGAAATTTTCTGGAACTTCAAACAATGATTCTTCCTCTTCTTGTTTCACTGCTTTTCTTTTCTTTTTCTTTTTACTACCCTCACTTCCTTCCTTTGAATTTATCTTTTTAATACTTGTGAGGGGTTCTTCTTCTTTTTGGGTTAACACTCCTATGTCTTCTAAATAGTGTTCCTCCGAGTCAAAGTAAGTATCCATCACAATGGATTCTAGATCATCGTCATTCTCTTCTTCTTCTATGAACTCATTAGGATCACACTCTTCCAACAGGGGCTGACACATGAACACTGAAATATCATAACCCTCCTCATCACAGTGAGGTGTCCATTGTTCTTCATTGACTGCTATGTCCATGGTAGCTAAGATTTCTGCCCAACCATGAGGTTCAAATTCCTCATCTGGAAATATCGTCGGTGTATAGGCTGGGTCTTTTATTGGTCTATCTCCTGGGGGAGTTCCTTCTTCTCTCGCTTTTAGGCGCTTTTCCTCTTCCTCTGCGACCTTGCACATCCACAAGTGAGTATCTTCATGCAGCCATGATGGATCAAGTGAACTTCCAGAATGCACGGAGATAGAATCTTCTTTCACTTTGTGGATAGGATTCCACTGTAGGGGTGGTACATCTCTGAAGGTGTAGTCCTTCAAATTGACCTTGGTGGTGACCCCTAAGTGTTGTAAGTACAAGGAGTTGGTTCCCCAATCCTGTACTATTTGCAATTGTCGTAGGAAGGGTCTTCCTAGGATCATCTCGTAGACATTATTTTTTTCAAAGTCACATATAGAAAATGTATGTTCAAACTCTACACCACAAGTGGTTAGAGTTATCCCCTCAAGCAATCCTAGAGGTCTTTCAAAATGAACATCTGCCATTTGAAGTTTCATTCTCGTTGGTCTTAATGTGGGTTTTCCCCATCGCTTCCACAAGGAGGTGGTCGCAGTAGCAACACCAGCACCTGAATCTACGATTGCTTTGGTTGTGTAACCTTGATAGGTGATTGGAAGATACGTATTACCTTCTTCACCTTCGCTCATGTCTCCTATCTTGTCGAGAGGTATCTTTGGAACTTTTTGCTTAGAGCCTACTTTTGGCATATTGGATTCAAGTTTTGGAACCTGATCCTTCACATGATTCCAAAGCTCAGGTTTTGCTTTGAGCAGCTCTTCCAGAGTGAGATGGCATTGAACCTTAGTGTTCTTCACAACATCAGTGTTTCTTGGAATCACTGAGTCTTCATTTCTTACCAATATTGTGGGAGCTCTGATCTGGAGAGATTCAGATTCCCATGGGCCTGTGTAATGAGGCAACTCTTGTAAAGAATAAGATTCAAAATCTAATCTTTCATCTTCTTGTTGCTCTGCTTGGTCTCCATAGATAGACGGAATGTCTTGGGGAAATTGATCATGAAGATCATCAATCTCAGGAATAGGAGGGGAATAACCCTTCTCCTTGGCCCATTTCTCTTCCTGTATTTCCCGCAAGAACTCTTGAGAGTACTGTTGAATTGAAGGAGGTATTCCAGCATCCGTGGAATTAGGAACATAAGCTCCCATTGGTGGTGAGCTTCCTCTTTCAATAACTGGTTGAGGCTGTGGAGGTAAAGAAACTTGTGGTTTGTTTACCAACTACTCTAATCTTTCTAGTAAGCCTTGGAAATGCAAATCCGGTTTGACAGAGTTTGTCTGATTGAACTTTTGACTAGTCTCAAGTATAGCTTGAGCTTGTTCTACCATGTTCATGCACATTTTCATCCGTTCAATCTCTAAATCTGCTCTCGAGTAACTCTTGTCCAAGTTTGCAGTTGTTGGCCCTTCTTGAAGACGAGCCTGGTAGGCCTTGAACATCATGTCCAAGCCTTCTGGGGTTGGATCTGCAAGAACAGACCCTGGTTGTGGGTTATTTACAATGGGTGCTGGGGTGGAATGAGGTGGAGTGGATGGAGCTTCGGTATGTGAGGGGCTTTGAGATGCAATGTCTTCTATTTTTGTTTTGGTATCCCTTAGGCTTTCTTCTAGCTCGGATAGCTTTTTGTTCCACTTGCGATTAGCCTTCTCTCTAGTATCCTTCCATGTTCTTGGTTTCCTCTTACTAGGCTCTCCTGACTCACTTGACTCCGATTGCTCGGATGGTTTTGCTTGTTGTGCAGCCTGTGCCCTAGTAACTGCCTGTACAGGAGCCACATTACTACTACTTGGACTTGAATCTGCCACTAAGCCTACCACATTGATGGGTGTAACCTTGGGTGCACTAGAGGGGTTTCTGGGACACTCCCTAGGAAGATGTTCCTTGCCGCACTCAGGACAAAAGCCTTGTATTGTGATGTTTTGTCCTAGTCCCAGAGCTGGTTGGTGGGGACATTCACGAATGAAATGATCGCCCTGACATCTAAAGCATGGTCCTCTAGGGGCTTGTGGTCTTACTTGTCTCAATTGGGGCCTAGGATTTGGATTCGTATACATGACATTGGAGTATTCTAGCTCCCAATTTTGTTCCATAGGTGGTGTCTCATATTGACACTGAGAAGTCTCACTTTGCTCAGGTGACTCTATATAATAAGCATGTGGACTATCTTCATGGAAGTAGTCTGAACCATGAGTGTGAGAATCATTTTCTGAGACCAATGGGGTTAGTGGCACCAATGCTCTATTAGGGTTCTCCTCTGCCATCGTATATTTAACTGGGATCACATTGGCAGGAGCTGGCGGTTGGTTTCCTAGGATTGGTTGTGGCCTATATGGTGCCTGATATTGCTGCTGGTATTGAGGTTGATATTGTTGTGGCCTATAATATGGCTGTTGGTACTGATTCTGATACCTACCCTGCTGGTAAGGTTGCTGATAATTTTGTCTAACAGCCTGCCTGTTATAGGGACAATCTTGGGTCGTATGATTTGTATATTTCCTCTCAATGGTGCAATATAGAGCATTAGGGTTTCCTTGGGGTTGAGTCGTCAACGGGCAAACATTAGCCATGTGATCTCCTCCACACGTATAACATCGCTTCACTGAAGTGACCCTTGGCATTTGTCTATTTTGAACTCCTAGCTTTTTGGCCACTTGCTCAGCTATCTCATCTATCTCAGTGGAGGTTCTAGAGGTATGAATTGTAGAACTATCAGAGTCCTTATAGAGTTTTGATAGTCCTAACTCCTCACCCAAGTTGTCTTCTATGTCAATGCATATCCGTACACACTCTTCTATGGATCTAGGCTCTTTCAAGTATACGTATGACCTTAATTTTGTGCTCAATAGGCCATCTAAAAATAGTGCCACCTGTTTGGCTGATGTGGGTAATTCTGGTACAGGGCATCTTTCCAAGTACTGCCTAAACCTTCTTCCTGCAAGTCGTATTGTTTCTTGGGGTGTCTGCTTGAAGCTGTGGATCAAGGATGATGTGTTATGCCTGATACCGCTTTTGGAAAATTCCACAATGAATTCTTCTAGCAGCTGACCTATCTCTCTATAGTTGCGACTGTTTAGAGGTTGAAACCAAGCTAAGGCAGTACCCTTAAGAGTCAAACCAAATGCCTCGAACTGGGTGAATAAGTCTTCAACCTGTTCCACTCTTAGCACTTGTTTGAACTCTGCCACATGATCATAAGGATCTCCAAATCCATCAAAGTAGTTCTTCATTGTCTTAACCACTTGAGACGGTCTAAGGGTTCTTGAGTGCTCTCGTGGTCTAGGCAATGGGAAATCATGATCATCTCTTTGATGCCTATGAACTCTATGTCTCTCCCTTTCAAGTCTTTCCGTTCCATATCCTGATCTGTCTCTGCCTACAGTGTCTGCAAAGCTTACCTCCGGTCTCTCTCTAGTTCTTTCTCTCTGGGTTTCATGAGCCTTGGATGATCCGGCTCCTTGGAGGCCCTGGGAAACTTTAGATCTTGGTGGAGGGAAAATTGATTCACCTTGCCAAGTGTAAGCATGTCTGTCATGATCTGATACCAAGAATAATTTTTGAGATGTGTGATCTAGATAGACAACTTTCCCTGGTGTCTCTGGATCCTTGAATTCATAGATGGTGACTACTGGGCTGGGTTGATCTGGCCTAAATCTCCAAAAGGCTTCCTCCGTTTCTCTATTCACAAATAGTTCTATGCTTTTGTTATCTTGAGGAATCCATTCTAGAGTGATCACTCTAGTCAAGACTGACTTACCTCTAGGGGTCTTGGGTTCTCCTCCTAGGTCTCCTTGCTCTAGGTCTCCTATCTCATTCTCAGGAATGATATTTCCAAACTCATATGTCCTATCTGGTAAGTTGGTAACCACATACATGGTTCCTTCCTTATCAATGTAAGCACCCTCTTCAAACTTGACCACTGGGTGTTCAAGTCCAAAGGGTTGGTCAGGATTCTTGAGTTGAACCACTGATCGTCTTAGACCATCCTCATAGATGCGAGCACCTAATTGGTTGGTCCTGATATACTCCAATTGGGTCTTATAGGGACCTTCTGGTGTCTGTAAACAGGCAGTGCCTGAGCTACGTGTGGGTCTTTCCATGCTAAAGGACATTTCCGAGTCATTGGTTTCTGAACTTCGTGTGTAAGGATAACCACTAAGCTGTTGAGCCCAAGACTTGGCTCTATGGTTGACACTAGCCTCAGATGATCTAATGCTTTGTCTATCCTTGCCTAAGTGTCTGCCAGATCTCAGGTTCATAAGCCTTGGCTTCTAGTCCCAAAGTTCTCTTAAATTGCTCAAAATCCTTTGGAACACCTTGGTTGTCCAGTTTTCCTGAGGGTCAACTTCAAAATACCCTATCGAATAATCCTGGTATTATTTTTTACCGTAACAAAACCAAAATCACAGCAAACGGATTTTGTATGAGAAAGTTATGCCAGTTCAGGGTTCTGGGGTTAAAACAGGGAAACAGGGTCTCTCAGGAAATGCTTCAAAACAGGCGATACACGATATTTGTAGGACACGATACTTGATACTTGAGGAACTCGATACACGATACTTGGTATGTATCGCGATACTTGAAGTAGGCGATACTCGATCTTCAACAAGTATCGTGAGCAAACTCCACGATACACGATCTTTGATAGGTATCGCGATCGCTGTATAACGATACACGATACTTGACTATCACGATACTCGAGCAAAATGATACTTAGCTCAAGACGATACACGATCAGTAACAAGTATCGAGATCGGTACGAAACGATACACGATACTTACCTTGTCACGATACACGATAGTTGAGAAATATCGCGATACTTGATGTCCACGATACTCGATCTTTGAATCAGACGATACACGATATTTCAAGGAAAACGATATGCGATCTGTGACCCAAACGATCTTTGGCTGAAACGATCTTTGGCCTGAAACGATACACGATCTTTCAACCTGAAACGATACGCGATCTTTGGTAAGTATCCCGATCTCCGAGAAGCGATACACGATACTTAAGCCAAATGATACACGATCGCTGGTGAATATCGCGATCTTTGATCAAAACGATCTCTGGCCAAAACGATCTCTAGCCGAAACGATACACGATATCTGGGAAGTATCGCGATACTCAACCACAGGAGATTCACGATACTTGTCAAGTATCGCGAAACCTCAACCGCGGGAGAAACACGATACTTGGATTTTTTGGAGTCCAAATTCAAAAATTTTTACAAATATGAGTACCTTGTGTCCTCCTTGTCACTCCTATGTGTCTGTAGATGCAAAATCTTCCTTCAAACCCACAATATTGCACTCACAATACTTGGCACAGGTTTCGTCACGTTTGGGGCTGTTCACTCAGATTTTCAGCTATTTTGGTGCTACTTCTTCAGCGCCTCTGTTCTGCACCCTCTCTAAGCTTCTTGCTCACAACCACAAGTAAAAACAAGGTGAATGTACTCTAAAAAATGGAAAAAACTGAGAAGATGAAGGCGGGTGGAGGTGGTGATGATGATGAAGATGAAGAAGAAGGAAAATTCAAAAACTGAACTGAAAATGATGATTTTTTTACCTTCCAACGTCGCTACTCTACGTCTTACCGTCACACGCTCGTCCTCCAAGCTCTCTCCCCGGCAACGGCGCCAAATTTGGTGTCACTCTAGCACAATGGTGAGTACCAACGTGAGGAGATACACCTCATAAATGTCAATCCGTGGAGACGTGAGGACCGGTATGAAGACCGTGAGCAAGTGATGGCACAAGTGCGTGAGTGAAAGCACACAAGCATGCACACACATACACACACACGCGCACAAGGTAAGAGCAAAGAGTGGAACAATGGAAAGCTTCGATTACCAAAGAGCTCTCTTACAAAGCTAAAATCTACAACAAGCTAACCCCAAAAATGAGCTCTCCAGCCCTTTTTATAGTTTTTGAGTGGTTTTGGCCCTGTCCAGACCTAGTGTCCGGCCTAGTTAAAAAATAGGTTCCAGGGCTTATTTGGGGGCTCAAACGGAGTCTAAAAATTATGAAAATTGGTAGGATGGTAGTTCTAATACTCCTCAAGCTCGAGGACTCCTCGGCTTGAACAAAATGGAGTTACAAAAATGGGAAATGGTATTTACAATGGTTTTTAGTGATAAAAATCACTATTTTTGTAGGGATTTCTTCTGAAAATTTGATAGGTGCTTCTTGGAGCTCCCTACTTGCTCCTTCTTCTTGTGTGTCCACTTCCTTGATGCACTTCCCTTCTTTGTCCTTGATCTTGAGCTCCAACAGCCACCGAGGGTTGCTTCTTTGAAATCCATGAGTTGATCTTGCTACCTAGCATGACTAGGTAACCACTTGTACTTCTTCTATCCTCCTTGGAGCCGGCCCAATCCACATCAGAATAAGCTTTGACCTGCATATCATCATCAAATGAATAGAACAATTCTTCATTTATAGTGGCCTTGAGATATCGTAACATTCTTCTTGCAGCTTGCAAGTGTGTAGTCCTTGGACTATGCATAAATTGTGATAACACTCCAACTCCATATGCTATGTCAGGCCTAATTATTGTGGCATAATTGAAAGAGCCTACAATAGATCGATACAAAGTTACATCCTCTAATGGCTCTCCATCAATGGAGCTTAGCTTTACATTAACTTCCATGGGATTTGAAATAGGCTTGCAATGTAGCATCCCAAACCTCTCAAGTAGTTCTAGAATATACTTCCTTTGTATGAGCATAATACCTTGTTCTTTGTATACAACTTCAATGCCAAGAAAATACCTAAGATATCCAAGATCAGATATCCTAAACTCCTTTCCAAGCTTTGCCTTGATCTCCTCAATGCCCTTTGTATCATTACCTGTAATGATAAGATCATCTACATACACACACATGTAGACTACACGTTCTCCTCTTTGTTTGATGAAGAGAGATGGATCCGCCTTGCATTGATTGTAACCACATTTGATCAAATAGTCCACCAATCTTTGGTTCCAAGCCCTTGGATCTTGCTTTAGGCCATAAAGTGCCTTTTTCAACCTACAAACATGATGTGGAAACTCTTTATGAAAAAAACCTAGTGGTTGCTCCATGTATACCTCTTCTTCCAAGTCTCCATTGAGAAAGGCATTCTTGATATCCAATTGGAAAAGCTTCCATCCTTTGCTAGCAGCCATTGCAATGAGTGTCCTAATGGTGCTCATCTTTGCCACGGGGTTGAATGTCTCTTCAAAGTCCACTCCATAGGTTTGTGCAAAACCCTTGGCCACCAATCTTGCTTTGAACATAGAAATAGATCCATCTGAATTCCTCTTTACTTTATACACCCACTTATTACCTATTACCTTCATGTTATCCTTCTTGGGCACTAGAGTCCATGTTTGATTTTCCTCAAGTGCGTCGATCTCTTCTTGCATTGCCTCTTTCCATTTGGTGTACCTGCTTGCATCTTCATAGCAATCGGGCTCATGATCTTCTACTACTTTGTTCATATATGCATAATGCATTGCCATGTATGAATCATAAGTAAACCTTTGAGTTGGATACTTAACTCTAGAAGACTTCCTTTCTTCACCTTTTGGAGGAATAAACCTCCTTTGCCTTGGGAACTTGATCTCTTTCTTTGACGTGGCTTCTTTCTCCATCATGTGTGCTTCATCATCTCCAACTTCATTACCTTCTTCATCCAACTCCACCAATGTTGCTTTGCCTTTGTTGATTGATTGTGCTTCATAGCTTGATGAAGATCTCCCCCTCCATGGTGAGTTCATGCTTGAACTATCTTCATTGATGGAACACCTTGGGCCGCTTAGCTCTAGGTCGATTTGTTCTTCATCATGTCCATGCTTTTCTTCTTCATAGTCCTGCATACAATCATACTTCTTATACCAAGGGAGTAGCTCATCAAATGCTACATCCCTTGATATCCTCAAGTCCTTTGTGTTTGAGTTGAAGCACCTATAACCTTTATGATCATTTGAATATCCTAGAAACACACACTTTTCTGCCTTTGGTTGTAGCTTGTGCCTCAATTCACTTGGCACATGTACATAACAAGTACATCCAAATATCTTCAAGTGGGAAAGATCAGGTTTCTTACCATAATAGGCTTGATATGGTGTCAAGCCATGGATCCATGAGGTAGGAGCCCTATTCATAAGATACACGGCGGTATTTGCTGCATCACTCCAAAACATGTTAGGTACATTCATCTCATTAAGCATTGCTCTAGCGATCTCGGCAATGTATCTATTCTTTCTCTCTGCTACTCCATTTTGTTGGCATGTGTACCTGCATGTTTCTTGCCTCTTGATGCCTTGATCCATTAAAGAATCAGAAAACTCATTGGAGAAATATTCTCCCCCTCCATCGGACCTTAACTTCTTGATATATGTACCTGTTTCCTTTTCTACCATTGCCTTGAATGCTTTGAAACATGTAAACACATCTGATTTGTTTTTGATGAAATAAACCCAAACCATCCTTGTGCAATCATCTATAAAAGTGACAAAGTACTTGTTACCTCCAATGGATTGCTCTTTGGTTGGCCCCCACACATCTGTATGTATCAACTCTAATGGATGTTGGCTTATGTAGCCACTCTTCTTGAATGGAAGTCTCGCTTGCTTCCCTAGTTGACAAGATTCACATAAATGCTTCATACCTTGTCCTTGGAAGTTGGGAAGACCTTCAACCAGCCTCTTCAATTGCATTTCCTTCATTCTTTGTATGTTGATGTGACCTATCCTCTTGTGCCGCAAGTCCAACTCCGAAATCCTCTTGTTTCCATATGTGAAGTAGACATGTTGAGTGGAATGAGAATTTACCTCCAAAGTGAAGAGTCTCCCTTGCTTCTTTCCTCTTGCTATGACCTTGTAACCTTGCTTAGGGTTCTCCACAAAGCATGCACCTTTGTTGAACCTTACTTGATAGCCTCTTTCAACCATTTGCCCAACGGACACCAAGTTCTTTGTGATGGTAGGTACATGCAAGACATCCTTGAGACATCTTCCTTCCTCCTTGTCATCCAAAGCTACATCTCCAACATGGGAGATCTCATGGGCTGTATCATCACCTGTTTCTACATGTCCTTTACCTTTGGGAACATGTAGATTAGTAAACCAAGAAGAATTGCAACTCATATGGTTGCTACATCCACTATCAATATACCAAGTGTTATCTACTTTGCTTGAATTCCCATTCATGTGCATCATCAAGAGATTGTCATTTTCTGAACTTGTAGAAGCATAATTACCTTGGCCTTTGTATGAAGAACCTTGATTATAGCTCCTTTGGTTTCCTCCTTGGTAGCAATCTCTAGCATAGTGGCCAAACTTGCCACATATGTAACATCCTTCGCCATCTTGATTCCTCTTTTGTTGATGTCGTCCTCCTCTTCCTCTTGTTCTTCCTCTCCCTCTTTGTGATGAGGTGCCTTGGTCATGTCCTTGATTGCTTGAGTGGCCTTTCCTTCCTCCAAACCTTCCTTTGCCCCTTCCTTGTCCTCGTCTTCCTTTGCCCCTTTGATTACCTGCATAGAAAACTTGTGCATCCTTGCTTTTAGTTGAACTTCCACCTATGTTCATTTCTTCGGTGACCATGAGAGCAACCAATTGCTCAAAATCGGGAAGATTATCACTTACATATACTGAAGTGGTAAAAGGTTTCCACTTCTCATCATCTCTCAAACCATTGAGAGTATAAGCCACAAGATCGTCATCGTCTACATGGTTTCCAATGGATCCCAATGCATCTGATAACTCCTTGACCTTAAGTATGTAGTCATTTATGCTACTCCCTGAGCTCTTCCTAAGGTTGTTGAGCTCATTCTTGAGTTGGATCTTCGTTGCTTTGGTGCTTGTTGAATAAAGCCTTTAAAGTGTCTCCCATACCTTCATGCTTGAATCCAAGTCTTGGATATGGCCGATCATGCTATTGCTAATGTGTTGGGAAAGGATAAAGATAACCCTCTTGTCTCTTTCATTACATTCCCTAAAGGCCCTTATCTTGTCATTGGTTGGATTCTCATCCAACCTAGGTCTTGGTTCACTTCCACTAATCAACCCCCAAAGGCCCTTGCCCATAAGATAGTTGGAGATCCTAAATCTCCATGGTTGATAGTTCCCTTTGTCTAGCTTTTCAATTTGAGTGTTGAAGTCTCCCATATCTAGTCTTTGATACTTGACCTAGCCCTTGGCTAATGCTCCAATGTGTGTAAAATGAAAATGAGGCTCTGAGGTTACCTCAATCCAAAGCTTTCCTTAGATGGACACCTTGTGCTCTTGAAACTTTGAGTAGAATAGCTCCCCCTTGATGTGAGCTACCTCCAAGAAGCTTTTGTTGATGCAAATCTTCAACCACCAACTCCAAGAGGTCTTCTTTCTTGTATGTGATGCCTCCAAGATGCCCAAATGCTCTGATACCACTGATGGGGGAAGTATCTCAACCCCTAAGCAACGACGAAGCGCGAATGACCTCCACAGGTATCCTTCTTTGACCTCTGCACACCCAAAGTGCTCTTACTCAGAGCTTATGCAGAGAACTCCAGTGACCTTTTGTAGACCTGTAGTAGACACCAAGAGCTTTCCAACAAAAAAAATTTTACTTCAAATGGATGCTTCAACAAAGAGAAACAATGTCTACAACATGAGCTAGTTGAATGCTCACAACTGCTAGTCAAGCAGAGACCTCACTTCACTCCAGCAAACGTTTCTCAGCGATTGTACAGAGGATGAATCTCAAACTTGGGTCAACTTTACAGCACTCTAATAGCTACCCAATGACATCAAAATCATATCACATGGATATATAGAGAAGGAGAACCAGCCCTTACAACAGAGAGCAAAATATTTCCAATAGAGCCTACACACAGAGAGAGATATCAATCACACAACTTCACTAAAATGAATGTTGCTCCCAGATTACTCAGAGAATGCTCCAGAGACTTTGTGAGAATAAAATAGACTCTAATAGCTATCCAATGAGACAAGAGTTACATCAAATGGATACAATATGAGGGAGAACCAATGCTAACAACTCAGGGGTAGAGAGTTGCAGCACTGCCTGCGCACACACATAGATATGCCTACTAAAAGAAAACAAACAAGCAAGCAAGGGGCTTGCTTATCACAACTCCAGCACTTAGTGCTCACTTTACATGAGCTAAAACGCCAAGAAGATGGCCCAAAAGAAGTCGGGATACATGCTCCTTTTATAGTGAGAAGTGTGCCCCTAAGATCTAGGAACTACCTTTCCAAATCAACCTCCTAACTTGGAGGAATTAGTTGAGATGACTTGGGGAGTGGTTGAGTGACTTTTCTTGATGGAATCTGGTGGCTTTTGGCTTCCTTTGATTGCTCCACATGTCCATAAAAGATTCCCCACGAATTTGTAGCTTGAAGCTTGACTTTTAACACGTATGACCACCATGTGATCAATCCTCTTAGGAAGCACAACGTATGGTATCTTTGTATCATCATCAAGACTCTCCATGAAAGCTTCTTGATGCTTAAAGCTTGGTACAAGGTTTATCTTGATCTTTGCTTTGAGCTCTCAATATACGAGATGATATAATTCACAGATCCATAGATTGTCTTTAGGAAGTTCTATTGTATCGATACAACAAGAACCTTCTGTTAGCTGATATGCATTGTCTTGGATGCCATCGACCTTGATGAGATGTTGGCATGGAGATAATACAACATCATTTCTTGATGCATTGTCTTGATGCCATTCACCTATGATTGATCAAAATATGATTGTGTAGAGAATAAAGGTACTAGATATTAATAATCTAATTATTTACATACACACACATTCACATGTACACATTTACACATACACACATATTCAAATATGCATAAAAAAAACATTCTGACATATAAATACAAATAAAACACTATAAATGTATAACATGTATGTGTGCATGTATTTAGTATGTACGTGTGTGTATGTATATGTGTTGGTATGTGTATGTGTGTTTATATATGCATGTGTAAATGTATGTATGTATGTGTCAATGTATGTATATATGTATGTGTATGCATGTATGTATGTGTATGTGTGGGTATGTATGTATGTGTAAGTGTATGTATATGTGTATGTGTGTATGTATATATGTTTAAGTGTATGTATGTATGTATAAGTGTATGCGTATGCATGTATGTTTGTGTGTCGATATGTGTATGTGTGTGTGTGTATGTGTATCTGTGCATGTATTTAGTATGTATGTA
>CM035440.1:122077925-122080425 GCA_020310875.1 Ceratopteris richardii | reverse complement strand
TGTGTATGATTCTTTTTTGTATATGTGTGTATGTATGCGAGTGTGTATGTATGTGAGTGTGTATATGTGCACATGTGTGTGTATGCAGATGTGTGTATGTATGTGCATGTGTGTGTATGCATATCTGTGTATGTATGTGCATGTACGTTTGC
Organism: Ceratopteris richardii; assembly: GCA_020310875.1. Taxonomy (NCBI): domain Eukaryota; kingdom Viridiplantae; phylum Streptophyta; class Polypodiopsida; order Polypodiales; family Pteridaceae; genus Ceratopteris; species Ceratopteris richardii. Next base: position 122,080,273 of record CM035440.1, on the reverse strand, counting down.
TTGTTCAGTTTGCACCTTCACTTATTCGGTCACTCCTTTGCTCATTTGCTCTTGTTCTCTCAGTTGATCCCATCACAAATGTGTTAGGAGAAATAAATGTTTTTTTTTCAATTTGTAGGGCCTCATTTATATGAACCTAAAGCATTGAAACCATCGCTAGGAGTGTGGCTAAGCTTCGATGCTCGTAGTGATGGTAGTTATAAGTGTCCTATAAGTGATGCTTTACATTGTTTATGCGATGCACCCAATTTATTTTTTTATTTTTCTTTTGGGACATCACTTATGCGATGCTTTCTAATGGGCGCATCACAAAAAGGAAGGTCCTCCATCTTTTATCAATTAGGGGCATCACTATGCCCGCTTTATTCTTGCTGTGAATCCACTTTTGAGGTTTGATGTAATGGGAAGATAAGTGTATTCTTCCAAATGGACCACAGAGGAACCTTCCTCTGGCATTGGATAAGCATCTGTATAGTAAATTCTAACTCCTCATCGGGCATGTGTGCATACTCATGCATGACAGCCCCTAAGGAATTAGGCGAAACTTTCCTTCTCATAAGATTCTTTATGAGATTACTTTTCTCCTTTCTCTCTCTACTATGATCCATAATATCCATACATATAAAACAAAATATTTATATGTGTGTATGTGTGTATGTATGTGTATGTATCTGTATGTATGTGTATGTATCTGTATGTATGTGTATGTGTGTAATATATAGGTGTATGAATATGTATGTGTGTATGCATGTGTGTATGTATGTGTGTATGCATGTGTATGTGTGTATTCATGCGTGTATATATGTGTGTATGTGTGTGTATATGTATGTATGTATATATGCGTGTATGTATATATGTGTATGTGTATGTGTGTGTATGTGCATGTATGTGTATGTAGGTGTGTATGTGAGTATATGTATGTCTGTATATGTGTATCTAGGTGTGTATGTATGTGTATGCATATATGTATGTATGTATGCGTATGCATGTGCATTGTTTATGCATAGGTATATATGTGTCTATGTATGTGTAAGTGTATGTGTGTGTCTCTATGTGTGTGTGTGTATGTATATGTGTCTGTCTCTATGTTTGTCTATGTATATGATTGTGTATGTATATGTGTGTGTGTATGTAAAGGTTTATGTGTGTGTATGCATATGTATGTATAGTGTGTGTATGTGTGTTGCGTATGCATGTGTGTATGTATGTATGCGTATATGTATGCATGTGTGTGTATGTATTCATGTGTGTATGTATGTATACAGATGCATATGAGTATGTATGCACATGTGTGTATGTATGCACATGTGCGTATCTTTACACGTGTATATGCATATTTCTATGTATGTATGTGTGTGTATACATGTGTGTATGTGTGTGTAGGCATGTGTTTTTATGTGTGCGTATGCATGTGTTTGTATATTGTGTAACTATGTGTGTATGTCGATATGTGTGTATGTATGTGTGTGTATGCATATGTTTGTATGTGTGCATGTGTGTGTATGCATGTGTATATGTATGTATGCATATGCATGTGTATACATATTTGTGTACGTATGCATGTGAGTGTATGTGAGTCTATGTATGTGCGTCTGTGTATGTGTGTGTATGTATATGTGCAAGTATCTATTTTTGTATATGTATGTGTATATGTATATGTGTGTTTATGCATATGTGTATGTATGTGTATCTTTGTATATGTGTGTATGTATGTGTGTCTATATATTTATATATTTGGATGTATTTGTGCATATGCATATGTGTGTATGTATGTGCATGTGTGTATATGCATGTGTCTATGTATGTATGCATGTGAGTGTATGTGTGTGTATATGTGCATATGTGTGTGTATGCGCATGTGTGTATGTATGTATGCATATTCATGTGTATGCATGTGTGTGTATGTATGTGTATGAGTGTATGGATGCATGTGAGTGTATGTGTGTACGTATGCGTAAGTATTTGTATGTGTATGTGTATGTATATATGTGTATCTATATCTATGTGCATGCATGTATGTAGAAGTATCTATATTTTTATGTGCATGTGTGGGTCTATGTGTGTGTATGTATGTGTAAGTATCTTTATGTGTATGTCTATGTGTGTATATGTATGTATGCATGTAGGTGTATGTATGCATGTGAGTGTATATGTGTGTGTATTTATGTTAAAGTATCTTTATGTGTATGTGTATATGTGTATGTGTGTGTATGCATATGTGCATGTATGTGCTTGTGTTTATGTATGTATACATATGCATGTGTGGGTAGGAATGCATGTGAGTATGTATGCACATGTGTGTGTATGTATATGCCTATATATGTATGTGTGTGTGTGATCATGTGTTT
>CM035440.1:121962925-122070425 GCA_020310875.1 Ceratopteris richardii | reverse complement strand
AAGACCTCACCCGACATGTACCTTTGTTTTGATTGCTACAAGCACGTCGCTGGCCTTTTCTTTGTAAAGAAAAGCAAGCTTGCTTTGATTTCGATGAGGATCTCCCTATTTCGTACTACCTCAAAGATACTTATATATTCTCTCGAGTGAATGATTCTCTCTCTCTCTTTACACATCTCTCTCACACACACACTCACACGCATGCACACACAAAGACCATTTGTTCACGAGAATCTTACATCTCATAAAGTGAAGTACCATGATAGAATGTAATCCGCCAACATTTTGGCAGGGAAGGGGGGCTTCTTGAGTCAAGGAAAGGTCAAGGATCATTCATCCTGCCATTTGAAGGACTGGTAGAATCATATCCAAACTACATTAATGTACATGGGGTCGAAGATGTATTATGATGAAATTGACATCTCTTTAGAGCAACTTGAACATAAGGACAAATTTCACAAAGGAGAAGTGAGATCTCAGACATAATGGCGGTCAATGGATTAGTTTGTCGACTTTTCGTGAGAATGCATACGTGATTCAAGTTCTGGTTTCGTGGAAACAATTATAAAGAATAAGAAAAACTACTTGCATCCACAAATCACTTCGTACTCATGAAGTCCATACTGCTTACATACTGCTTACAAAAGGCAGTCCATCAAGTCAAGCGAAAGTAAAATGATGCATAGCTATGCAGACTTCCTTTTTCTGAACTATTCATTTTTGCACGAAAGCATGGATACAAGCTCCTTTGAGGGTTTGGTCATCTCCCGTCCGGTTTTGAACCATATTGCAGGTATATGGTATATGCGATAAACCACACAATGAGACTATCCGAGGGAGTGTGGGATAAACCAAATTGCCTCATTGATGAACTATACATTTTGATACATATGAAAACATTCAAAATGTTGTTCAGCATGATTAAGCACAAGAAGAGGTTGAAACATTGTACAAAGAAAAATAGATTCACCATTGTAAAATAATGCACCATCAACCAACTATCTAAGATGACTGGCAAGACCATGAGTTCAAAGAGAGAGCACCTTTCCCCTCATTCAATTCCACCCATATACATACCTCTAAGTCATTGGCTGCATGCTCTTGGGCTTGTCCAAGTTTTGCGAAGTGTCTCTTATGTGGACACTTTCTCAAGAGTCATCACATGCCTTCTAATCTCCCAAGGTCTATCACATACTTTCTAATTCAAATAAAGGATTTTTCTCTCATTTAGAACCAAGTGGCTCCTAGAGAATCCAATACTTTTTTATACGTTTTCATCATTCTGACGTCATAAAGCATGACCTAAGGAATTGGAATTACTTGGTACACCATTGTTTTAGGCGTCTACCCAAATTCTTTGGCCATCGTGTTAGGTAACAAGATTACTCATGCAAGGGAAATACTATAAGAACATACAACTAATATAGGAAGTACCACAACTCTACTGTCATAGGTATGAATAACTAGGCTACATAAGTTACAAGAGATCCCATAACTCAAGACCATAGGTATGAAACGCTCTAACAAAATGATACGAGAATTTTAAACTTATATAGGAATTCCCACAACTTTGGATTTATAAGTATGGGTAACTAGACTAGACAAGATACAAGAGATTCTAAAATTGGAGAACGTAATGTGAAACACGCTATCAAATTTCCAAGATCTCCCTTGATGGAGATGAAGTACATACAAAATAGGGCTAGAAAAATAGACAAGAAGAAGAACTAAAACTTGGAAATTACTTATTTGAAGATGCTGACTCTTTGAGATTCCAAAATGGCATTGGCAAAAGTAAGGATATATATAGCCAAGTCCTCCTTATATAGGTGTTCAAAGATGATTATCAAAGGTATTTTTATGAGATGATGTCACCAATTTGAAAGCAGGTTCCTAAATCTATAAATAAGACATGTAGATAGCTTTTCGTAGGGTTTTTGTGTGCTTGTGATACGATCGTCATACTAGGTCTCTCGAAGTCTTCACCAGTCATGCCATATTAAATGATACATGGAAATTGGGATTGAAAATTGATTCCTTAGTGCCCATGAAAGGTTTATCATGAATTTGGTTTGTGGTTTTGACACGTTATTCATTTGTTTACCCCATATATTACCCAAAGGCCACTACAAAGGAAGTGACAACCCGTATCCAGCTTTGTGGAAGGAAGCATCTTTGGTATATTTATGGATTACATCAATACTATCATCTCTATTTGACTTTACTATTTGAGTTCTATCTTTGAGAGTGCATTGGTGGAAAACATCACTATCATTCTATTTGCTATTAGTAAGAAAAATTCAAATTATACTATGTTGTTTCTCTTCTCTTCTTCTAGATTAATCTTTCTTATGTATGTTTTCTTTCTTATGTTTCTCAATACAAATCTGAAAAGGTGTATTTTTTTAGTTTATTTTAAATAATAGAATATAAAATCTTATATGCATTTCCTCTCTTGCTTTCTAATCTTTTGATCCATTTTGGAAGAAAGATCTTGGAACTCTTTGTATCCTTGATGATCTTCTAATGGAAAAAGCGATAATTCAAACTACTGCAAGAATATAAAATAAAGAATATTCACGACAACAAATATGTACTTTCTAATGCCTATCATCTAGATTATTTTGAAGCTAAGAAATTCTATATCTATCTATGCTATTATGAGAGTAATACTTGAAGTTAATAAAGCACTTACAATAACATCTATGGATTTCCTAATATGTGTCATCTGTACTACTATGCAAGCAAGGTTATAAGTGATCCAAACACCCATAGGAGCTCATGTGTATTTGCTACTATATAGCATTTGTATTATCATGTGAGTAAGGTTCATAATGACTCAAAATAGTCACAATGCTACCAATGAATGTTTCGATATATATCATATCCATATATTAGGCGGTTTTAAGATATTTAATGAATGACATACCCATAACAGAGGCCAAATTCTTCAAATACGCATCATCTATACTATTGCAAAAATTTATGTTGAATGGGAAACCTTTAACAAAATTCATAGATTTTCTAATATGTTTTATCTATATGATTATGATTATAAAACTTCTAGTCAATTATGTTGAGGTTATGTGATGTCGTGGCAAAAGCTTGTTCACTAACAACACTGCGGAAAATTGCCACGTCTCAACTAGAACTAAGCTAAAGTGATGTTAGAATACCTCTATAATCATCAGTAGCTTAACAACCTAAAAACTTTACTACTGTTTTAGTGAACTTCGAAAATTCACTTTACCGAAAGCTTTGCATTTTCTTCAAGCTTTAATTTTGAACCGATTTACTTCAAACTTTACACTACTGTGTTTGCTTACAGTTAGATAATCTTTCCATCACTTAATTGTGTCAAAACTGTGTTTTGAACTCACCGAAACATCACCGGAACTCCACCAGAATGTTACCGGACTGTCATCGTAATCTCACCAGAATGTCACCGGAATCAACTGCAATTCTGTTTTTAGTTACTTCAAATGATTGTAATTGAAGTAAGGAAGTAATACCTGAGCTTTCTTGAGTGAATGAACTTTATCTGCAGTTTGAGAAAAAAAAAACTTCACCAGTTCTGGATGTCTTAACGGTCAGACTTAGTACTGTGCGTACATGTCCTGTTTCATAGAAGTCTTTTGATCAACTTATAGTTGAGACTACTAGCTTCAAGATGAACTATCTCTCATGAAAAACTTTATACTATGTTGTGAGATCTAACTTGTAGATGTACCAGAAAATATTTACTGAGAAAACTGTAACTGTTAACTAACTTTCACAGTAATATGAAATCACTTAGAATTCTTCACATACGAAGAATGTGCTCAAACACTTCTTACGTTACCTCTTCCTCTTGCATAATTTGCTTGAGTAAACATCTCTTCTTCATCTTTTTCTTTACCTTTATCACCTTTCTTCTTATTCTTTGCATACATAGTCGAACTATGTCCTTTATCTCCGTCTGTCTTCAAATCTTGCTCAAACGTTAGCATTAGTCCAAGGAACTGATTTAAATCTGGTACAAAATGATTTAAAGAAATTTCAGTTGAAAGTACGAAAGGTTTCCACCTTTCATCTCCTCTGAGTCCTACAAGCACTTGTGCTATCAACCTGTGATCTTCGATATCTTCGTCAATAGATCCAAGACTATCTTCCAAGTCTTTCATCTTAGTGACATAATCACTAATGCTTTGACTTTTTCTCTTTCTTGAACATTGTAAACTCTAACCATAAACTAGCCTTCCTAGCTTTCGTTGTATTTTGGAAATGATCTTCCAATGCACTCCATATGTCTTGCACTTTCTCTAGACCTCTAATGTGCGGTAGTAGATGATCTGTAATGGTATTGTAGATATAAGCTCTTGTCGTTGCATCTTTCTTCTGCCACAACTTCAAGGCTTCTAACTCTTCTTTCTTTGGTTGAATATCGTCTTCGAAAGTCGGCTTCTTTTCTTCTCCTGTCACATATATCGTTAAGTCCTTACTCATAAGTAAGGCTTCCATGCGCATTACCCATGCGGGATAATTATCTTTGTCCAATTTGTCAATAGAGATATGATCTACCATAATCTTCTTGTTTCTATTACTTTTGGTGAGTGTAATGTTAAAAGGTTTTACCTTTTACAAACCTTTACTCTTGAGAATTACTTTGGAACGTTTCTTGATGCCGTTTGTTGTTGATCATCTCAGCTTTCTCCTTTCTTTATGAGAATTCTTCAAGTTCTCTTGTATCTTTACTTCCCTTTGCTCTTTGAGGACCTTTCTGTTCTTCAAAACCTTTTCTGCTCTGATACCAATTGTTGAGGTTATGTGATGTCACAACAAAAGCTTGTTCACTAACAACACTGCGGAAAATTGCAACGTCTCAACTAGAACTAAGCTAAAGTGATGTTAGAATACCTCTATAATCATTAGTAGCTTAACAACCTGAAAACTTTACTATTGTTTTAGTGAACTTCAAAAATTCACTTTACATAAAGCTTTGCATTTCCTTCAAGCTTTAATTCTGAACTGATTTACTTCAAACTTTACACTACTATGTTTGCTTATAGTTAGATAATCTTTCTGTCACTTAACTATGTCAAAACTGTGTTTTGAACTCACCGAAACATCACCGGAACTCCACCAGAATGTTACCGGACTGTCACGGTAATCTCAGCGGAATGTCACCGGAATCAACTGCAATTCTGTTTGTAGTTACTTTAAATGATTGTAATTGAAGTAAGGAACTAATACCTGAGCTTCCTTCAGTGAATGAACTTTATCTGAAGTTTGAGAAAAAAAATCTTCACGAGTTCTGGATGTCTTTACAGTCAGACTTAGTAGTGTGCGTACATGTCCCGTTTCATAGAAGTCTTTTGATCAACTTATAGTTGAGACTAGTAGCTTCAAGATGAACTATCTCTCATGAAAAACTTTATACTATGTTGTGAGATCTAACTTGTAGATGTACCGGAAAATATTTACTAAGAAAACTGTAACTGTTAACTAACTTTCATAGTAACATGAAATCACTCAGATTTCTTCACATACAAAGAATGCGCTCAAACTTCTGCATGAACATGTGTTTTCTATTAGAGAAGATGTGTACAAAATAGCTTGGCCTCACTTTGCTCATAGCTATGGAAAACTCTCCTACTCTGAGTAGTTATTCCTTACCATCTCTCTCAGATGAATACCCGACACTTCAGGTTCTATTATTCATCTCTACATACGCAATCTCTAGTGTCTACTACATGTACTCTTTTATCATTCTCTCAACTCACTTATATACATTTTTTTGATCCAAGATTCAAAACTCGTATTTCTGGAAGTTTCTATGAACTATATTACAGTCGTGAATTTGTCCCTTCACTAAGGCTTTGATTTTTCTAAATGCTTTGTTTCTGCTTTTCTTCATCTTTCTTTATCCTTCATACATCTGCAGGTCTTTATGTCTAATTAGTGAGTGAATCTCCAACAAATTAGGCACTCGCACTACTTATATAGATTTTCTTAAATGTATCATGTATATTAGAACTTATAATAAGTTAGACAATCATAGTAGAAGCTATGAAAATTCTTAACCTTTATTATGTAAACTATTTTGAGAGTAATGTTCATAGGAAACTCACATGGTTCCCTCTTAAATATTTTGGTACTAGGTATATTCTATTGTGAGAATAAATTTTCAATGTATCACAATAGTTTCTATTATATTTTTAATAGTTATAATCTATGCTACTCTGAAATAAAGAAGTCAGATGAATGTGAAGCTGACAATAGTCCCTAAAAACGCCCTATGATATTCAAAGATTAGTAATTGGGGAAATGATTCAAGCAATCACAATATTTTCCCGAGATTTACTATCATAATAGTTAAAGTCAAAGTAGGCATTGAGAAACTCACAATTGTTCTACATAACGATGATAAAATGTACTCTTAGAAGTGTGCAAGTAAGAAATAATTTCTACAATCATGACATACATAATCTTAATGCATTCATATATACATAAGTGTTGGAGTTGGAGATCTATGGAAGCACACAAATAGCACAAGGAAGAAGAAAGAAGCTTGGAGCACAACACACAATATTGAATGTCTTACCACTAGAATGTACAAAGATAAGTAACCCGTTAGGGCTATAGGCATATATACAAGCCGGGGGAAGCCCTTGAGGGAAAAAAGTGCCCCACCAGTCTTAGTGTGTTCACACACATCACTACCTAAATATATCAACAAATCCACCTACGAGTGATGCAATGAACAAGGAGCTGGCACTCATGTATAAGGGAGGGCCAAGCTATGTGGAATCAATCCACAAAAGGAAGTATGCCCAAATCTTTATGGAAAGTTTCAAACGTCTCCCTAGGGAGGGCCCTCGTGAAAAGGTCTACAATGTTCTCCTCCATGGGCACATATGCCAAGATGATCTCTCCAACAGAGAACCTCTCTATGACATCATGATAATGCATCTCAATGTGCTTAGTGTGGGCATGGAACACAAGGTTGCCTGCAACTACTAATGTGCTCTAACTGACTATCAGTGAAGATGGTGGTGGCAGAGGACTAACCAACACCCAAATCAGCCATAAGGCATCTGAGCTACACACACACTTAACAGTTGTTGTGAAAGCCGCCCTATACTGAGCCTTAGAGCTAGAAGTGGCCATAGTATGCTGCTTCTTGCTCAACAAAGATATACATGGGCTACCAAGCATGAAGCAAAAACCACTAGTGGACACACAAGTGTCATAGCAACAAGTGCAATCACTATCAAAAGAAGCATGCAAATCTAGCAATAGTGATCCCCCCTTGGGATAAAACAATTCAAGTAGTCGGGCACCACACAAGTAGGGAAAGATGTGCTTAACTACCTTCCAACGCTTGACACCTGGGCAATGCCTAAACCTACTCATTTGTGAGACAGCAAAGTGAATATCTGGCCGAGTAATGCATAAGTAAATCAAGCATCCAATAGCCTTCTGATAGAGAACAACATCAAATGCATCTCCAACATCATGAAGCCTCAATTAGAAATTTGTCTCCATAGGAGTTGCAATAGGTTTACATTCTTCAAGGCCAAAATGTTTGGAATAATGTGTAAATATAATTCGTTTGACACAAAGCCATTCTACCATCAACTTGCATAAACTAAATGCCCAAATAATGATGAAAATGCTTCAAATCAGACATCTCAAATGAGGCATTCAAATCAGCCTTAAAATCAGCAATATGCTTGGCAAGAGGACCAGTGAGCAACATGTCATCAACATAGACAACAATGATCAGAAGCACATCATTAGCACACTTAACATATAAGGTGCTTTCAGTTGGAATGATCTCAAAACCATGTGCAATGAGATAGGCATGTAGATTTTTATACCAAGCACATGGTGCTTGCTTTATACCATATAACGCCTTTTTCACCCTACACACTTGGTTTTCATGCCCTTTTTGCACAAAACCACAAGGCTGAAAAACATACACTTCTTCATGCAAGTCACCATTTAGAAAAGCAGTTTTAATTTCTAATTGATGTACATTCCAACCATTACGAGCTGCAAGTGCACATATCCTATGAATAGTAGTCATTCGGCTTGTAGGAGCAAAGGTTTCATCAAAATCAATGCCTCTTTTGTGAAGAGATGGATAGGTATGTGCTTGAAGATGAAGAGGTGTTGCAAAATCCTTGATCCACACCAGCCAAATGAACTCCAAAAGTATATGGTGGGCCCTTTTAGCTTGTTAATGGATGTACTAGACACCCTATGTACCTTGGAAGATCACTATCAAAAAGATAGATCAAAACAGATAAGTTGGAGTTAGCTCATAGATGAAGAACTTCCTATTTTGGTTCATACACCTGTCCAATGTTTTGCATAATTCTCTGAGCACAGAAGCAATTAGCTTACTTCCTCTTGGGGAAGTCTAGCTAACTTAAAGAGCTAACTTTGAAGAGTAATTTCATAAAGAATAATGAACCACACACTGAGAATGATGTTTAACAATTGATGACATCATCCCAATTTTCACGGGCTGCTACAATAATGAGACCAGTGAGTAGAAAAATAAACATAACTCCAGATTTAAGAATCCAATGATTATGATAATTTTTATCGTTATACTAGACAGTTTTCTGAATGCATCAAGCTTTAAATCATTGTGTTTGGGTAAGTACACACTGAGAAATAGCTCTGACAAAATGAGTAAAAAAGTCGGGTACCTGATAGAGAAGTGAAAATGAATAGATAGTGTTGACTTCAACTGAACATAACTGAAGATTGAGACACCCAAATGAAATGAAGATTGGTGATAACATAGTAGACTTATGGAGCTAACGTTACCAAGTTAAATCACTGAAAAGTATGCACCAAGCTCAGAGAAACCATCTCTACAATCTGACTCAGAAAACTGAGAGTTATGGTAGTGAGTAGTACACTTCACAAGAACATGGAAATATGAACTCAAACGATCATGAAAATGAAGGTCAATTGCTTGTACAATACAATGGACTTAATGATACATATGTGTGCCTTGTAATCACACCTTGATATGGCATAAAGCTCAGCTCTTGGAGGTCTTCACATATGTCTCTCTAACCACGACTAAAACTGCCATCTATTTATAGTTGAGTTTGGGAGGCTAACTTCCCTCAATCATTCTCCAATCAATTAGTGATTGATTTGATTCTCTATCTACCACAAATCACGAATTTGTGGCTCCTCTTTCTCTTTTTGATCAAGTGGACTCAACCACTTAAGATTCTTTCACTTTTACATTAAGTAAAGTCTTCAAAAGTTAGAAGAGGTAGTTCACAAGTGAACTTTACATTGTCTTCATTTTAAGGATTCTTCTATAACTTTCTGGGACTCAAGCCAATACTTAGGCTTGTCATAGACTTGCTCCAACAGCTCTCCCTCAAGCCAAGTATGCTTGAGGTCTTCAATCTTCCAAGATTACCTGTAAACCAATCATAGCCTTGAATTTGCAAAGCTTTGTACCATCCAATGCTTTGGTTAGAGTATCTGCACATTGTTGATGAATGGAAACATATGATATTTGAATCTCTTTGCTTAGAACATTCTCTCTTACATAGTGATAATGAACTTCAATATGTTTAGTCCTTGCATGAAAATAGGATTAGCAACCAAATTAATAGAACTCATATTCTCACCATAAATAGTTGGAGTTCCAAACTCCAATCCAAGATCTTTGAATAATGTCTTCATCCACATAGCTTCTTGTGTAGCTATGGCAAGACCTCTATATTCAGCTTCAGTAGAAGAGAGAGCAAGTGTGGGTTGTTTCTTGGATGACCATGAAATAAGCTTTGAACCTACAAAGGTAAGATAACCTGAAGTGCTCCTTCTATCTTCTTTGGAGCCAGCCCAATCTGCATCAGAGAATAGCTTCAAACCTAAATCAGATACATAAGGATAATAAAGTCCTTCATTTATGGTTCCTTTGGGATACTTGAGAATCCTTTTGGCAACATCCATATGTGGTTTCTTTGGTGTGTGCATAAATTGACTTAGCACACTCACACTCTAACATATATCTACTCTTGTCAATGTGGCATAGTTGAGACTACCCACTAGACTTTGATATGATGTGATGTCCTCTATGAGTTCACCTTCATGTGAGCTCAATTTGTGATTGACCTCCATTGGAGTACCTGCAATCTTAAAATCTTGCATCTTGAATTTTCCCAAAATGTCCTTAATGTACTTTCTTTGAATGAGAAACAAACCATGATCTTTGTAGACAACTTCCAAACCTAGGAAGTAGGTAAGTGAACCCAAATCACTTATCTTGAACTCTTCTCTCATCTGATCTTTGATCTTCTTCATACCATCTACATCATTTCCTCTCAATATAATATCATCTACATATACACATAGGTAGATGATCTCAAAATTACTCTTTTTGATAAAGAGTGAAGGATCTGCCTTGCTTGGTTGAAAGCCTTTGTCGTGCAAGAATGAAAAAAGCCTGAAATTCCAAGCTCTTGGAGCTTGCGTGAGACCATACAATGCTTTGTTAAGTTTACACACATAATCAGGATAAACTTGATTCTCAAAACCAGGTGGTTGTGTCATATATACCTCTTTTGTTATCCAACCATTCAAGAATGCATTCTTTACATCTAGTTGAAGTATCTTCCAATTCTTGGAAGAGGCAATACTAAGCAAAACCCTAATAGTAGGCATCTTTGCCACAGGAGAGAAGATCTCCTCATAATCAATTCCCTGAGTTTGTGCAAAGCCTTTTGCAACAAGCCTTGCCTTATACCTGTTAATGGAACCATCAGAATTCTTCTTGAGTTTATAGACCCATCTTGAGCCTATTACCTTCATGGATGAAGTATTGGGCACCAAATCCCAAGTGTTGTTTTCCTCAAGTGCTTCAATCTCTTCCTTCATTGCATGCTTCCATTCTGTTTTTGCTTTGGCCTCTTCAAATGATGATGGCTCCTCTTGGTTTATGTCCTGTGCTATGTAGATAGAATGTTTAGTTACTAATGAGGTGTCAAACCCATAACTTTCTGGTTTTTTCTTTTCCCTCATAAATCTTCTTATGCCATGATTTGATGATTCTGCCTCATGTCCAAGTTCCTGCAATTTTGCTTTACCTTTAGACTTCCATGCTTTGATCTTTTCCATCTGAGATTCTTCTCATTCTCTGAGGTGTCTTGTTCTTCAATCTTTGGTTGTTCTCTACCAAGCTTTGGAAAATCTTCTTCAAGATCATATGGTAAATTGACCTTCTTGCATGAATCTTCATACGATGAATTGTTTTCATCAAAAACTACATCTCTGCTTACCAAGAATCCTTTGTTGGTAGGGTTGCATAACCTGTAGCCCTTTTGATTGTTGTCATATCCAATAAATACACACCTTTCTACCTTTGGATCCATCTTGCCTCTAACCTCTGAAGGAACATGAGCAAAAGCAATACATCCAAAAATTTTACAATGATCTAAGCTTGGTCTTCTTCCATTCCAAGCTTCATATTGAGTCATCCCATCAAGGGATTTTGAAGGCAACCTATTAATCAAGTAAGTGGCTGTAGATACAACCTCAGCCCATAGATAAATAGGCAATTTCTTTTCATTTAACATGGACCTTGCAGCTTCAACAAGAGTCGTATTCCTCCTTTCTGCCACTCCATTTTGCTCAGGAGTGTACCTTGTAGTTACCTCTCTTTTGATTGCTCTTTCTTGAAGAAAAGAATCAAACTCATGGGAGAAGTATTCTCCCCCTCCATCCGACCTTAGCCTTTTTAGTGATTTACCTATTTGATTCTCCACAAGAGCCAAATATCTTTTGAAACATGAAAAAGCTTCATCTTTGTGTTTCATAAAGAATAGGATAGTCCATCTGCTGCAATCATCAATAAAGGAGACATAATACCTTGATCCGGATATTGAAGCTTCCTTGCTAGGTCCCCATACATTTGTATGAACCAACTCCAAGAGATCTCCATGCATATAACCTTTCTTCATGAATGGTAACCTGTGACACTTTCCAAATTGACATGCACTACACTTATAAATCATATGTTGTTTTGACAAATTAGGGAGTCCAAGTACACTTTGGTCCCTGCAAATTTGCTTTAATGACCTTTCACCAATATGTGCTAACCTTTTGTGCCATACTTCCAATTCTGTGAGTGTCTGACTGCCATAATTAAAGAGAGCAACGTTTCTAGTGTCTTGTAATTCAAATGTGAACAATGTACCTATCTTTTCACCTTTTGCGATTCTTCTGAATCCTTGACTTGGATCTTCAACAAATGCTCTTGTTTTTGTGAACCTGACTTGCAACCCTTTCTCTACTATCTGCCCAAAAATTATCAAATTCTTTGTAATGGTAGGGACATAGAGTACCGTATTGAGTAGGTTGATGTTTCCATCAGGTGCTTTGACATTGCCTATTTTCTCCACAAGATGTCTTGTATCATCTCCTATCTGTACCTCATGCTTATTCCTTGGATCTTCTAAATCTTATAGGAGTGCCACATTTCCTGCCACATGATTTGAACAACCTGAATCTATGTAGAAAACATGCTCATCAGATTTACCTTGTGGCATAGCCATGTTCATGATCAATAATGAAACCTCTTTGTTTGAGTCTTCTGTGTAGTTATTGAAGTCTCTCCTTCCTTTGTAGCCTCCTTGATAGTTTGAATGATTGTAGTTGTTGTAGTTTCCATGATAATTGATGAACCTTCCTCTTGAGTAGCCATAACTTCCTCTATTGTATCCTCTTCCTCTTTGATTCCTGGAATTCCTAAAGAAATTTTCAGTTGTATGATTAGTTAGTCCACAAATAGAGCATGGATTACAGTCTTGGGATCTCCCCCTTCCTTTTCTACCTCCTCTTCCTCTACCTCTGCCATGTCTTCCTCTACCTGCATAGTTAGCTTGATATGTACCTGCTTCATCATCCACTTTCTTTGCCTTTCCTTTGTTATCTTTAGACTTGCTTTTATCAGTGTATAAAGCTAAAGATTGATTACCTTTAGAGCTTTCTCCATTTTTTATAAGATTTTCCTCTTGAGTAAGTAGTTGTCCCATGAGTGTATTGAAATCAGGTACATGCATGTCCATGTACAAATCCATAGTTGTGGTGAATGCTTCCCACTTGTCATCTGCCTTCAAGCCATTGATGACCTGCCTTACAATTTTCTCTTCATCTATTAACTCTCCAATGCTTCCCAACTTATCTACTATGTCCTTGAGCTTCGTGACAAAATCAATCACATTTTGTTTGGGATCCTTCTTGAGAGTTGTGAAATCCAGCCATAGTTGATGCTTCCTAGCTTTAGTACTTGAAGAGAAGGAAGCTTCAAGTGCATCCCACACTTCCTGAGATGTCTTACAACTTCTAATGTGAGGCAACAAAAAATATGACATAGATTTGAGGAGATAAGACCTTGCAAGTGCATCCTTGGAGCACCATGTGGTCAATCTTTCCTCCTCTTCTTGTGTAGGTCGACTTTTGTTCTTGAAACTTGGCATAACTTCATCTCCAGCCACATAACCATATAAAATTCTACCTTTGAGATAAGCTTCCATTCTTAATTACCAAGCTGAGTAGTTAACTCTGTCCAATTTTTCAACTGATGAAGGAAATCCATCTTCCATGTTGTCCAACCTTGCTCTGATACCACTGTGAAGAGGTGGATAGGTATGTGCTTGAGGATGAAGAGGTGTTGCAAAATCCTTGATCTACACCAGCCAAATGAACTCCAAGAGTATATGGTGGGCCCTTTTAGCTTGCCAATGGATGTATTAGACATCCTATGTACCTTGGAAGATCACTTTCAAAAAGATAGATCAAAACAGATAAGTTGGAGTTAGCTCAGAGGTGAATGAACTTGCTATTTTGGTTCATACACCTGTCCAATGTTTTGCATAATTCTCCGAGCACAGCAGCAATCAGATTAATTCCTCTTGGGGGATGTCTACTTAGCTTAAAGAGCTAACTTTCAAGAGTAATCGCGTCAAAAATAATGAACCACACACTGAGAATGATGTTTAACAACTGATGACATCATCCCAATTTTCATAGGCTACTATAGTAATGAGACCAGTGAGCAGCAAAATAAGCATAACTCCATATTTAAGAATCCAATGATTATAAGAATTTGTATGCTTATACTAGAAAATATGCTGAATCCAAGACAATTTAAATCATTGAATTTGGGTAAGCAGACATTGAGAAACAACTATGACTAGATGAGTTAAAAAGACGGGTACCTGACAGAGAAGTGAAAATGAATAGATAGTATTGACTTCAACTAAACATAACGGAAGATTGAAACACCCAAATGAAATGAAAATTGGTGAGAATATATTAGACTTATAGAGCTAACTTTACCAAGTTAGATCATTGAAAATGATGCACCAAGCTCAGAGAAACCATCTCTGCATTCTGATTGAGAAAACTGAGAGATATGGCAGTGAGTAGTACACTTCACAAGAACATGGAAATATGAACTCAAATGATCATGAAAATGAAAGTATATTGCTTGTACAATACAATGGACTTACTGATACATATGTGTGCCTTGTAATCACACCTTGATATGGCATAAAGCTCAGCTCTTGGAGGTCTTCACATAGGTCTCTCTAACCACGACTAAAACTGCGATCTATTTATAGTCGAGTTTTGGAGGCTAACTTCCCTCAATCACTCTCCAATCAATTAGTGATTGATTTGATTCTCTATCTACCACAACCAAAAACACGCAGGTGAGCAACATATGTCTTACGACCATGCGGAGCCTCATATGGAGTGATAGACTGCCATGTTTTAATGGGACATTTGTTAAGTACATATGATGTACACATAACACCCTCAAGCTAGAAACTATGTGGTAAAGCCTAACCCTTGACCATACACCTTGCCATCTCCATGAGTGACCTATTTTTCCATTCTTCGAATCCATACTATTGAGTTGTATATGGCATTGTACACTGATTTTTTATCCCAGGTTAAGCTAGAAATGCATTAGAGTCAGAAGACATGTATTCTCCCCCTTGATCTGAACAGAGGATGCCCATTTTACATGCTGAAAGGTTTTCAACCAAAACCAAAAATTATTTGAAGCACATAAACACTTCGGACTTTGATTTCAATGAATATACCCATGCGTACCTAAAAAAATCATCAATGAAAGTCAGGAAGTAAAGATTGTCTCCAAAAGAAGGTGTCTACATAGGACCACAGACATCACTATGTAGAAGCTGCACTTTCTGAGTAGCTCGAACTGAACCATCTTTTGGGAAGGATGAACACTGCATTTTGCCCAAAATACAGCCTTTGCAAACATGTTTATGGGGTGCCTCAAGTTTGGGCAAAGAGGACACCATTTTAGATTTTTGATAGCAAACTAGCCAAATTCAGATCATCAAAGCGTGGATGCCAAAGAGTTGCATCTAACATAGCTTGAGAATCATGTACTGCACATGCTAAATCATTCATAGATTTTTCATAGTCAAAGCTTCTAGAGCCCAGAACATAAAATGCTGAACTCAATAAATCACATCGCCATTTGATAGATCATGAACTGTACACCTATCATCAAAAAATTTCACAACCAAGCCAATCTTGGCTAAAGCTGAAACTGATAACAGATTCCTCTTGATCCCTTGCATAAATAAAGCATTTGAAAAAGTGAAAGAACTAAAATCAACATTACTTAGAATGATCTTACCAACTCCCATGATAGGATAAGAAGAGTTGTTGGCACATGTCATAGTATTTTGTATAGGGTAAGCTCGAGTGAAGTGAAGAAACTACACTGTGAGGTAATATGTTTGGTTGCCCTACTATCAAAATACCAAACATCTGAGTCTACTATAGACATACAATGGTGCTCATGAGAAGATGGGTCAAAACTGCAAACAATAGTAAATGTCCATTCCTCATTCTACACAAGATTAGGAGACTCTATTCTCGGTATAGAGGCCTCTGCAAGAACCATTCCAGTGATAACTTGATCTACAACACCCATAATAGACCTATTTTGCCTAGGCTGATCTTCTTGCAACAAAACAGAAACTAACTCTTCAAATGTTAGGCGTTTTGATTGCCTCTCTGTTGGTGCAAGCAAGCCTTAACACTTGGACTTGTCTTGTACCTTGAAGAGCATTGGATACCTATCTTGAAGATGTTACAAAGTTCTTGGATTAATTCACTTGAAGGAAGACCATAGGAACACATGCCTATGGTTTATTATCTTTTATCCAAAGTAAAAGTCAATTTGACTTAACTCACTTTTGTAAAACTCACCTACTTGAGGAAGTCGTGGAAAAGTAGATGAATGGTTGAGAGAATATCTCATTCACTTTTAGGTACATGATTTATGGAGATTGACATGGATTTGAAATTCAAAATTTACTCAATCTCTATATAAGTCACAAGTCAAAAGTCGCGGGTAATGAGACACTCTTCCCGAGGCTAATCCAAGCAAAATTGTGAGTGTGTGAGAGCTACTACCTAGCCTACACCTCAGAGTACCATTGTGCATTACATCTATTGCCAATGGGAATGTACATTTGATAGTATCAATACATATACACATAGTTCTTTACTCTCTGTTTTCTCTGAGTGACTACCTCCAAGTCTGTCAACTTCAACAGAGCATATCTCAAGATCTACTGAACCAAATTTGATGATCAAGGGCTCATTGGAACCAGCTCAAAGCATTCTACAACCTTACAAAGTTTCAAGTCAATCTATTCAGCCAATTTGGAGAAATCTCAATCGAAGCAGTCACTGGTATATTTCTGTGTGTTTCCTGAAAAGTCGGGGGTGTCCCTGAGTTTGCTAAACATCATGCTCAGTGTATAGTTTGTCATTTGGAGTGATTTAACTTGCTAATGGTAGCTTGTTAAGTTAATTTAATACTCCCAGAAGGAATTAGACCAATTGTAAGTGTGCTGGACACACTGAGCTTAAGACTGAGCAGGTGTCATTACAGGAATAGCAAGTTTTTGGATTTATGAAGGTTCAAACTTATCTGTTTTGATTTGATCATTATTCAATCACTTTGTACAACACATATATAGTTTCTTGGTGTCATTTGGAAGCTCAAGAAGTCTTCTAACCATATCTGAAGAGAAAAGAGGGCAGGTGTGAAGCAGGTCTAGCAGCATCACCTTGATCTTCTGATTGTACCCAGCCATCACATCCAACAGTGGTATCAGAGCAAACAAGGTAATCATGGGTGATGGTTTCCCTTCCTTTATTGACAAATTGGATAGGAATAACTATCAGGCATGGTCATTAAGAATGAAGACTTATCTACAAGGGAGAAGCTTGTATGGATACATATCAGGAGATGAGGAGTTGCCCTCATTCAAAACCAGAGGCCTACCTACAAAGGATGAGCATGAGAGACTTAATCAATGGTGTGCTAAAGATGCTTTAGCCAGGTCATATCTTCTAAACTCTATCTCTGATTTCCTTCTACCTCATGTTAGGAACTGTAAGACTTCCCAAGAGACTTGGGAGACCTTGGCAACATACTTCTCATCAAGCACAAGGGCCAGAAAGAATCAGCTATGGATTGAGTTTACAACTCTTAGGAAGCAATCAAAACAATGTGTTTCAGATTTTGTCACCAAAGTCAAGGATATAGCAGATCAACTTGCAAGTGTTGGAGAAGAGATTGAAGAAGAGCAAATTGTTAGACAAGTGATCAATGGACTCAAAGCAGATGACAAGTGGGAGAGCTTTACCACTGCAATGGACTTGTACATGGACATCCAAGCACCAGATCTAACAACCTTGATTGGACAACTATTTACACATGAAGCCAAGATCACAAAGAATGGAGAGCAATCAAAAGGTAACAATCCCTCTGCCCTATATACAGATAAGAAGTCTAAAGATAAGGGTAAAAGCAAGAAGGTTGATGATGAAGGATCCACCTCCCAAGCAAACTATGCAGGGAGAGGTAGATCATCTAGAGGTAGGGGCAGAGGAGGTAAGTCAGGTAGGGGGAGACCCTATAATCAATCTCCATGCAATATTTGTGGCTTGTCTAATCACACTACAGATGAATGCTACAAGAACTACAAGAATCAAAGAGGAAGAGGTCACCAGAGAGGAGGATACTCCCAAGGCAGAGGCAGGTTCAATCAATCTCAAGGCTACCATGGCTACAACAATAATTACAACAACAATTACAACAATAGCTACAACCACAATGGCAATTATCAAGGAGGATACAGGAACAGAAAGGATTACAACAATTATGCAGAGGATCAAGATGATTCCTTGTTGATTATGAACATGACATCTAAATCAGGTATCAATGATGATCATTTGTTCTATATTGACTCAGGTTGCTCTAACCATGTAGCTGGGAATGTTGCCCTACTCTCTGATTTGGAAGAACCTAAAGGCAAGCACCAAGTGCAGACAGGTGATGACACTAAACATTCAGTGGTTAAAGTAGGTAATGTCAAAACAAGTGATGGTAATCAGAATTTGCTAAGCAAAGTATTGTATGTCCCAACAATCACCAAGAATCTGATGAGTGTAGGTCAGATTGTTGAAAAAGGTCTACAGGTCAGGTTCACTCAACATGGTGCATTTGTGGAGGATCCAAGACATGGATTCAGAAGGATAGCCAAGGGAGAGAAGTCAGGTAGACTATTTACCTTTGAACTTGAGGATACTAAAAATATTGCCTTGTACAACTATAGGGACCAAACCCTATCAGAATTGGAGATGTGGCACAAAAGATTGGGTCACATTGGAGAGAGAACCATAAAGCAGATGAGCAGAGATCAATGTGTGCTTGGGATACCTAATGTATCCAAGCAACACATGATATACAAGTGTGGGGCTTGTCAATTTGGTAAGTCACACAGGTTGCCATATACCAAGAAAGGATTTATGCATGAAGATTACTTGGAATTGGTGCATACAGATGTTTGGGGACCAAGCAAGGAGCCATCCATATCTGGATCAAGGTACTATGTATCTTTTATAGATGATTATAGCAGATGGACTATCTTGTACTTCATGAAACATAAAGATGAAGTATTTAATTGCTTCAAAAAGTATCTTGCATTAGTAGAGAATCAAACAGGTAGACATTTGAAGAGATTAAGGTCTGATGGTGGTGGAGAATACTTCTCCAATGATTTTGAAGAGTTCTTGCAGGAAAGAGGCATCAAGAGGGAGATTACCACAAGGTACTCACCTGAACAAAATGGGGTAGCTGAAAGAAGAAATAGACTCATTGTGGAGACAGCTAGGTCTATGCTCAATGAGAAGAAACTACCAAATTATCTTTGGGCAGAGAGTGTGTCTACTGCCACATACTTAATCAACAGGTTGCCATCAAAGACACTTGATGGAATGACACCCTATGAGGCTTGGCATGGTAAGAGACCTTCTCTGGATCATTGCAAGATCTTTGGGTGTGTTGCATATGTGCATGTTCCCTCACAGGTAAGGGGAAAGCTAGACCCTAAGGCTGAGAAGTGTATCTTTATTGGTTATGATTTAAATCAGAAAGGATACAGGTTCTATAACCCCTCAAACAAAGGCTTCAAGGTAAGCAGAGATGTAATCTTTGATGAAAATGATTCATGGTATGATAATGAGTGCAGGAAAGTGAGCCTACCTTATGATATGGAAGAAGACTTTCCAAAGCTTGTCAGGCAAGAACCAACTCAGAATGAGGATACAAGTTCAGATGATGAAGACACCATCAACATTGAAGAATTCAAAGCTTGGAAATCAAAAGGGAAGATGAAGTTGAAGCAACTTGAAGACAATCCAGAATCCTCAACTCAAGCTATGAGGAGATCTTCAAGGGAAAAGAAGAAACCTATTAGGTATGGTTATGATACTTCACTTGTAACCAAGCATTCTGTATATCTTGCAAAGGACATCTTAAGTGAAGAACCAGGTACATTTGAGGAAGCTATTACTAAACCAGAATGGAAGGAAGCAATGGATGAAGAAATGGAGGCTCTCAAGGAGAGTGATACTTGGGACTTGGTACCCAAGAAGGACTCCATGA
Organism: Ceratopteris richardii; assembly: GCA_020310875.1. Classification (NCBI taxonomy): domain Eukaryota; kingdom Viridiplantae; phylum Streptophyta; class Polypodiopsida; order Polypodiales; family Pteridaceae; genus Ceratopteris; species Ceratopteris richardii. The sequence goes on along the minus strand of CM035440.1, from coordinate 122,050,390 downwards.
AGGTCATAGGATCCAGATGGATCTACAAACTCAAAAGGAACTCAGATGGTTCAATAAGCAGGTACAAAGCTAGGTTGGTGGCTAAGGGTTTTGCACAAACCCAAGGCATTGATTATGAGGAGACATTTTCTCCTGTGGCAAAGATGCCAACTATCAGAATTATGGTGAGTGTAGCTGCATCCAAGAATTGGAACATGTACCAATTGGATGTAAAGAATGCATTCTTGAATGGATGGATTTCAGAGGAAGTCTACATGTCACAACCACCTGGCTATGAAGATCCCAATAAGGTAAATCATGTTTGCAAATTGAAGAAAGCTTTGTATGGATTGAAGCAGGCACCCAGAGCATGGAACTATAGGTTGACAACCTATCTCTTGGATCAAGGATTTGTGATGAGTAAAGCAGATACTTCATTGTTTATAAAGAAGAACAATTCAGAGGTAATATACTTGTGTGTCTATGTTGATGACATCATTATTACAGGAAATGATGTGCAAGGAATCAGACATATCAAAGGTCTAATGATGAAGGAATTCAAGATCAATGATCTTGGATTATTGAAGTACTTCCTAGGGCTTGAATTGGTCTACACAAATTCAGGTATATACATTACTCAGAAGAAGTACATTCAGGACATGGTCAAGAAGTTTAACTTGCAGGAAGCTAAAATCTCAAACATTCCTATGGAGGTCAATCACAAACTCAGTGCACATGAAGGAGAAGAACTCAAGGATATTACAGGATATCAAAGTTTGGTAGGTAGTCTTAATTATGCTACCTTAACAAGGATTGATATCTCCTATGGTGTTAGTGTACTTAGTCAATTTATGCATAAGCCAAGAGTACCACATTTGGAGGCAGCCAAGAAGATAGTAAAGTACCTAAAGGGAACACAAAATCATGGTTTGTATTATCCATATTCATCAGACATTGACATCAAGGTATACTCAGATGCAGATTGGGCAGGTTGCAAGGATGACAGGAGAAGTACATCTGGTTACATATGCTTTGCAGGTGATAAACCTATTTCTTGGTCATCCAAGAAACAACCTACAGTGGCTCTATCATCTACTGAGGCAGAGTACAGAGGGCTAGCAAATGCCACTCAAGAAGCAATATGGTTGAAGTTACTCTATTCAGAATTGGGCCTATACACTAGGCCACCTATCATATTTGGTGATAACACAAGTTCACTCCATCTAGCTGCTAATCCTGTGTATCATGCTAGGACAAAACACATAGAGGTGCATTACCACTATGTGAGGGAGAAATTACTTAGCAAGGAAATCCAATTATCATATGTGTCCACTAATATTCAATGTGCAGATTTGCTTACAAAAGCTTTGGATGGGAGCAAGCTATGCAGGTTTAAATCCATGATTGGATTACAGGATATCATTGAAGACTAAAGATGAAGACTCAAGCAAGTGTTTGGCTTGAGGGGGAGCTGTTGGTGCAAGCAAGCCTTAACACTTGGACTTGTCTTGTACCTTGAAGAGCATTGGATACCTATCTTGAAGATGTTACAAAGTTCTTGGATTAATTCACTTGAAGGAAGACCATAGGAACACATGCCTATGGTTTATTATCTTTTATCCAAAGTAAAAGTCAATTTGACTTAACTCACTTTTGTAAAACTCACCTACTTGAGGAAGTCGTGGAAAAGTAGATGAATGGTTGAGAGAATATCTCATTCACTTTTAGGTACATGATTTATGGAGATTGACATGGATTTGAAATTCAAAATTTACTCAATCTCTATATAAGTCACAAGTCAAAAGTCGCGGGTAATGAGACACTCTTCCCGAGGCTAATCCAAGCAAAATTGTGAGTGTGTGAGAGCTACTACCTAGCCTACACCTCAGAGTACCATTGTGCATTACATCTATTGCCAATGGGAATGTACATTTGATAGTATCAATACATATACACATAGTTCTTTACTCTCTGTTTTCTCTGAGTGACTACCTCCAAGTCTGTCAACTTCAACAGAGCATATCTCAAGATCTACTGAACCAAATTTGATGATCAAGGGCTCATTGGAACCAGCTCAAAGCATTCTACAACCTTACAAAGTTTCAAGTCAATCTATTCAGCCAATTTGGAGAAATCTCAATCGAAGCAGTCACTGGTATATTTCTGTGTGTTTCCTGAAAAGTCGGGGGTGTCCCTGAGTTTGCTAAACATCATGCTCAGTGTATAGTTTGTCATTTGGAGTGATTTAACTTGCTAATGGTAGCTTGTTAAGTTAATTTAATACTCCCAGAAGGAATTAGACCAATTGTAAGTGTGCTGGACACACTGAGCTTAAGACTGAGCAGGTGTCATTACAGGAATAGCAAGTTTTTGGATTTATGAAGGTTCAAACTTATCTGTTTTGATTTGATCATTATTCAATCACTTTGTACAACACATATATAGTTTCTTGGTGTCATTTGGAAGCTCAAGAAGTCTTCTAACCATATCTGAAGAGAAAAGAGGGCAGGTGTGAAGCAGGTCTAGCAGCATCACCTTGATCTTCTGATTGTACCCAGCCATCACATCCAACACTCTCATCATCAAATGAAGTGTAGAAGCAAAACTCTAATAGGAGTCGGGAAGACCATTCAGAATAGTCCACACAAGTGAACTATCAGGAAGGACTTCGTCAACCAAAATCAATTGTTCCTTCAAATCCTTGATCTTTGTCAGAAACGTGTCGATAGAATCATCTGCATTGATATGCTCACTCTCTAAGTGTTTTCAAAAGTAAGCAACCGGAGCCTCATTCCTAGCGTGGTACAATGTGGTGAGTGTAAGTGCAAATGTGAGAAAAAATGGCATGTTTGGAAGACACCGCTATCAATGCATGTGCCTGAGCATCTCTACTATCCCAAAAAATTTGATTTGCAGTAGGTCTAGCAGAAACTCCATCACGAACAAGAATGTGAAGAATATCGTCATCTTCAATGACGTGTGCATTAACTTTAGTATCTATATTTGTAGGTGTAATAGAACATTTTTCAGCATCCTTCACAATATTCCACAGTTCTTTTGCGACCAATACATGACGCATCATATAAGCCAACAATGGGTTATTCGTAGCATCCAACTTATCCTCAAGAGTCAACATACAAAATACATCACTCCTTTCAGCCATGGCCACTCACTAAATTACCCTGATGCAAAAAAATGATTGTATCTGAAAAAGTTGAATAGAAGTACCCTGACAAATTTTGCTAAACATGTAGCAGACTTTGAGATGCTTATATTGGTGAACGGAAACCTGTATATATCTTTGGCACAAAAAGACAAAATAGCCTATTCAAGCACTTTGATAGTGCATTCGAAGGTCGAAACAAGCTCAGATCCTGATTTTGGCACACATAGCGAAGCATTTTTAATCTCCTAATCACCCTGAGTATGCTCACCAAACTTTAGGTGATTCTCATACTGCGACCAGAGGGGTGTGGACTATGGCCTTGATGAAGTGGCAACTGTTGAGATATCAAGCTCAACATGTGATGATCCAGGATGACATGTACCATTTTTTGGTTTCTTTGACATGTATAGTGGTCACGCAGGTATATGTCAGGGATACTTCATTGAGCTTTATTAGATTTATCTACCGAGAGTGATGGCACATTTGGTTCTTGCCAGCTCACTCATTCGTGGAAATTAGGGTTTTCCTTATGTACTGGTCTTTATATATTGCACTAGTTGTATTCTTGTTTTTAGGTCATTCTTGTACATTCCTTTTATGTAATAGAAGAAGAAGAAGAAGAAGATCATTCTTCCTTGCCTCAATCTGTGTGTGTGCTTCTCCTTGAGAGTGAGAGTGTGTGTGTGAGCTCTCTTCCTTATCTTCTTCCTGATGACATGGTATCAGAGCCAGCGTGGCTATAGAGAGCTCATGGAGAAGGCGACGGTGAAGACTACGCGGCAAGGCGTGGAGAAAATGCGATTTCACAAACGGCCTCCGTTTGCTACGAAAATCGCAAGGTGGGGCCCACAGAAAAACCAGGTCAGTTTCAGAAACTGTAACTTGCGTTGTGTTGGGCGACACTCATATATTCCATATTCAGAATTTCAAGTGATTCTGTGTATTGTTGATACACGAAAACTGTGTTTTTCTGAGATCGAACTGTCACGTCATAGTGCGACAGTGTTCAAGCAGAAGTGCTGCTTCTAGTGTGTTGCGGTGTTGTGAATTGTTGCAGAAATGGCAAACACAGATGGAATGAGCCAGCTTATGAGCGATAAGCTGGACAAGAATAACTTCCATGCTTGGAGATTCAGAATGACGAATTTCCTGATGGGAAAAGGCTATTGGAAGTACATCGAGGGAGAGAATGAAAATGCTCCGCAGTTACTAGAAAGGAATCACACTACAGAACAGTTAAGAGCATATGAGGAATGGAATCAAGGAGCACGAAAGGTAATGTATTGGCTATCTGTTAGCATATAGGATAGCATGATTGGACACATACAGGATGCCAAGACTCCAAAAGAGGCTTGGAACAGTTTGGTCACTTTGTACGAGACCAATACAAAGGCACGGAAATTGCAACTCAAGAACGAGCTGCATACATTGGAGAAAAAGAGCATGTCGGTAAGTGACTACACTCTAAAAATCAAAAGCATATGTGAGTCACTTGCATCTATTGGCATGAATGTAGATGATGATGATGATAAGGTGGAAGTGTGCCTTCCTGGTTTAGGAGCTACATATAAGTAGTTCAGAACTTCTATACAAACCAGGGAAAATATTCCGAATTTTGCTGATTTGGTCTCTATGCTGATCATTGAAGAAAAGAATCTTGGTGAGGATTCAAACTCCGAAGGAAAGCCCAGTTCTGAGCAGGTATTCTACTCTAGCAAAGGAAGAGGCAAAGGTAGAGGTTTTGGAAGTGGAAGAGGAAATAGTAACCAAGACCAAGGTCAACAACAGAATCATGCAGGAGGAAGAGGATAGTTTCGAGGCAGGGGGAGCCAAAGAGTTCGCAAAAATTTCCAAAGAAATGATTGAGGTAATGATAGTAAAGGATGTTGGAATTGTGGTAAACCTGGACACTTTGAACGTGATTGCAGGTTAAAGAATCAAAATAACAGAAGGCAACAAAACAACTATGCATCCACAAGTGCAGATGATTCTGAGAAGTTGTTTATGGTTCAACATCACATGATGAATACGATGTCTGCTGGTGTTTCAAAATCGAATGATAATGTCTTGTATGTTGATTCAGGTGCTTCAAATCACATGACCAGTCATGCAGAATGGTTTAGTAGTTTGCAGAAAATGCTAGTTCCTGGATATGTTGAAACAGGTGATGATACATCACATCCTATTGAGCATACAAGAAACATAGCATTGTCTATTGAGGACGGCAAGGTAAAACATCTCGTTGATGTGCTGCATGTTCCAAATATAACGAAGAATCTAGTTTCTCTTGGATAAATGGTTGACCAGGGATTACAAGTCAGGTTCAATGCTGATGGATTATATGTAGAAGAGTACAAGCAGGATGGACGATTGGTTGCCAAAGGAAACAAAGTGGGTAGGATGTTCACCTTAAATGTGAAGATTCTTGAAATGAATGCAGCCATGTTTGAAAAAGGTGTAGGAGTTATTGCAGATATAGAGATATGGCACACACAGATTGGACATGCAAACTTGAAAAGGCTGAAACTGATGCAGTCAAAGGAGATTGTCCATGGACTACCAAATTTCAAAGTTGCAGAAATGCAAAAGGTATGTGCAGTATGTCAATTTGGTAAACAATCAAGAGCATCATTTCCACATCACAAGCATGTTAGTGAGAATGTACTAGAAGTAGTACATACAGATGTTTGGGGTCCAGAAAAGACCACATCTATGGGCGGTTGCAGGTTTTATGTTACCTTCATTGATGACCATACACACAAAGTATGGGTATATTTCATGAAAAAGAAGAGCGAGGTCTTTACTCACTTCCAGAATTTTAAAGTTATGGTGGAAAAGCAGGTAGGGAAGTACATTCAAACATTAAGATCTGATGGAGGAGGTGAATAAAGGTCAAATGAGTTCAGCAGTTTTCTAAAAAATCATGGAATTCAGTGTCAGTTTTCATGCAGGTACACACCACAACAGAATGGTGTTGCTGAACGCAAAAATAGACATATTGCAGAAATAGCAAGAGCCTTGATGGCTGAGAAGAATATGCCTCATTGTTATTGGGCAGAAGCTGTGCATACTGATGTATACATCATGAACAGAACTCCGACTGCTACTGTACATCAAGTTACACCTGAAGAGAAGTTTACAGGTAAAAAGCCAAACTTATCACATCTGAAAGTTTATGGCTGTATTGCATATGTACATGTTCCAGATGAGTTGAGGATGAAGCTTGATCCAAAAGCAGAAAAATGTGTCTTCATTGGCTATTCCCTTGAGCAAAAGGGGTACAAATGTTAGAACCCACTCACACGACAGGTGAAGGTGAGCAGAGATGTGGTATTTGATGAAATGTTAAGCTTCTATGCAAATGCCAAAGAAGGACTGAATCTTGAACCAAATGACAAAGAAAATGCTGAAAAATCTAGTGCAGAATCTCAAGTTTTGAGTAGACCGGGTGCATCACCAAGCAATAGTTCCAACTCAAATCCATGGAGTGGAAGATTGCGTGGAAATTTCAGTCCAAAAAATTCATCGAATACATCCAAGAAAGGTAAAGAAAAGCTTTTTGCTGGTAGTAAAACAGGTGTAGGTTTTGAAGATGTTGATGGAGATTCAAGTGGTTCAGAAAAGAGTATTGATGAGGAACTTGGATTGCCCTCTATGAAGACTCCAGGAGTAAGAAGGGCACATGCAGATGATACAAGAAGAACTGACCCAGGACCAAAAAGATCTGGGAGGATGCGTAATTCAGTGCAACGATTGACATATGATAGTTACATGGCTTGCCATTGTGCCTACATGACAAAGGTAATACAAGATGTTGAACCTTCTTGTTTTGAAGATGCAATTGGTAATGCAGATTGGGAAAAAGCTATGGATGAGGAGATGGCTGCACTTTCTGGAAATGATACATGGAAGCTGGCTCCATTGCTGCAAGGAGAGAAATCCATAGGCTGCAAATGGGTTTACAAGGTAAAGCATAATGCTGATGGTAGCATAAGCAGGTATAAAGCACGATTGATAGCTAAAGGTTATGCACAGACATATGGCATTGATTATGAGGAAACATTGAGCACTGTAGCTAAAATGTCTACTGTCAGAACACTTGTTGCATTAGCTACACTTGTCTCATCCAGTGCAATGCCAACCTCAATAAGGCATTGCTTTCGTAGATTGGGATGTATTCTTCCAGCCTCCTTCACGAGGCAATCTTCATATTCATGGTGGAAGAACCCAATTCTCTCTATGGAGGACATTTTTTGCCTATAGTCATTGTCATTGTTGTGATCCCAAGCAAGAAGCTTGGCTTCCTCAGTTGTAAGACCAACATATATTTTGCACTCTGCATACCTAAAGAAGAATGTGGTGGGGTGCTCCTTCACTAGCTGTCTGCGGGCCTCTGCAGAGTGTGAACCACCAATCACATAATATGTATAATCCTCAAACAGACCCTCATTGAACTCCTCCACAGAGCTGCACTCATTCGGATCCACCATGACAAGGAAAGGCACAACAGTAGCATGAGGGTTTATCTTCATTTTCTTCTTAAGATTGTGCACGTGCAAATTGTGTGGCTCCCTTATCTCAAGGGGCCTCCTCCCTGTGACTGGATCCATTGGTGGCCTATGGATGATATTGATTGGTAGGTGGAACAACTGCCCCTTCTTCACAAGTTTTCTTCTAGCTATGTCCTCCCTCATCTTGTTCTGCTTAGTACCAAGAATACCCGAGACAAGCTCCCCACCAGGTGCAACTATTATATCCTCCGAGCTAGAGCTCGAGTGAGAAGATTCCTCATTAGCAATTCTCTTCTTTTTCTTTAGGAAACTTTTTTGCATGCACTGCTTACCCCTTGCCTTTACAGGGGTTGTCATCTTCTGTTGTGTTTGCATGATGTTGCCCTGGATTCATGGCATCAAGTCCTTGATAAGATTCAATGAGTCCCTGCATATCTCTGCAAGCCTCTCTGGAACACAACACTCTGGGCACAAGAAATCCATCTTGCATATTACATTTCTTAAACCTTTCGAGGTCTCTACGAGGACAAGGAGGTTGTCAGAATCCTCATCTTCATAATCCAGTTTGAACACAAGGCCATATTGAAAACCCTGTGTTGTCGTGATCTTTCCTCTCCCGTACGCCCCTACGAACACAAGTAGCACTGCATTCTTTTCTTCCACATATTGAAGGCACCACTCTAGGTTTGTCATGTCCCGGAGTGGAAGATCTACCTGTCGGTGCAGAGCAATCAAAAATGGAAGGTTTGGAAGTCAAATAATGAAGACAAGATCAAGTTTTGAAGCATAGAAGATGTTTACATTCAGGAGTTGAAAGAAATGTACACATATGTACATTAGTTCAGAAATAGGTCACTTATACTTTTGATTAGTCATAAGGTTGTAAATATTTTCCTATAAATACTATGGAAAATGTCGGGGCAAGTATGAGAGAGCACGAGAATAGAGAAATGAGAAGCTGTAAGAGTCATTAGACATATGAGAAATTAGTTGAACTCTCTCTCATCATTCAGTTGTAAACTCCTTCAGAAATGAAAGGTTTTTGCGCCCGATGTTTCTGAGTTTTCTCTTCCTGTGTTAGATCTTTTGTGAAATGCTTTTGTACAAGTCTAAGTCTATAGGTGATCAACCTCTGTACCAATTTTTAGCTTCCAATTGTGATCAGGCTAAGAGAATTATGTGTAGGAACATTTGTATGTGAAGAAGTGTTCACTGGTTCCTGAAACAGATGCAAAATTTGAAGTCAATGATTTGATCATTTCTCACTCCACAATTTAAAGTTTTGAGCAAGCAAGCACTCAATCTTTAAGTTGGAAGGTAAGCTACTTGTGGCTAAAAGCATTTGCTTAAACGGGTTCTATTCTTGGAGAACCATGTCTTAGAAGTTATAGGTGTCTAAATCGACTTCTCAGAAGTACAGTTTTAGGCATAGGTGACTGTCAAGTTGATTTCTCAAAATCTACTGAATCTTTTGGAGTAATGTAACTTGGAGGAGGTGGGCGATTTTTAGGCAACACCACGTGCAAAGTTTTATCAAAAAATGTACACATTTGCTTAGTCAATGAGAAAGATAAATGCAACACACTTTCTGTAGAATTATTTTCTTCATAGATTTTTCAGAATCCCTATAATTGAAGGTTGATCCTCCAAATTGGTGAAGGTTTTGACTTACTCTTGATATAGAGGTGTTCTAATTTAAAGAGTAGGTTGTTCTTTTGGAGATTAACACTCTCCATCAGTGGTATCAGAGCAGGAAGCATCAGAATTGAAGGAAGGAGGATCCCGACTGCTACAGGTGCAAAGAATTCAACATCTGAAGGTTCAAAAGGTGAAAGCTTGAGGATAAAGCTTGAGAAGGAGATCATACGATATCAAGGAACTTAAAAGGAGTGTCATTCGAAGTAAAGGTAACCTTATACTTTATAAAGATTGAAGAAATCAATACATAGGTGAAGAAAAGATGGGAGATTCTCTTCAGATAGAGAAATTGGATAGAGAGAACTATCCTGCATGGTCAATGAGGATGGAAGCTCATGTTATGAGCAAAGACTTGATAGCTTACATTACAGGTGAAGAAGAAAAGCCTCAATTCAGAGATCCTAGTGTTCCAACTAGGGAGGAATTGTCAGATTTGAAGAATTGGATGAAGAGAGATGCTCAAGCTAGGAGCATTATCTATATGGCAGTCAATGACTACTTGCTACCTCACATTAGAGGTCTTGAAAGTGCAAGTGATATATGGAATGCTTTGGAGGAGCATTTCCAAAATACCACAAAGTCAAGGAAGGCATCTTTGTGGGCAGAATTTACCACTTTCAAGAAGAAGGCCTCTCAATCTATCTCAGATTATGTAACCAGAATGAAAGACATTGCAGATGCATTAGGAGCTGTTGATGAAGACATTGAGGAGGATAAGTTGGTAAGGCAAATACTCACAGGTTTGAGAGGTGATGACAAATGGAAGCCATTTATTTTGTCCACTGAATTATCACTTGATCATTTTACTCCTGACTTAAATCAGTTGCTAGGACATATGTTAACCTTTGAGTAGGATGTCAAAGGTGAAAGTGACAAGAGTACAGGTCATGCAATGTACTCAAAGGATAATAAGAAAAATAGCAAAGGAAAGCAACAAGCAAATGAAGATGAAGGCACAACTAGTCAAGCCAACTTCCTAAGAGGAAGAGGAGGTGGCAAAGGTAGAGGAAGAGGCAGGAACAACAAAGATGGAGTCAAAGCTTGCTGGATTTGTGGTAAGACAAATCATTTAGCTAATGATTGTTGGCATAATAATTAGAGTAATGGTGGATATAATCAGAATTTTAATTCAAGAGGAAGAGGTGGCAGAAATCAAAGAGGTAATTTCAGAGGTAGAGATAGTAGGGGTTACTTTGGAAGAAATGCAGGTAGAGGATTCCAAAGTCAACGATACAATAATACCTACTACAATTATGCTTCGGATCAGAAGGAGGATTCAACATTGATAATGAATGCAACTTGTGAAAGGCAAAGTGAAGACCAAAGAGTTTTTTACATTGACTCAGGGTGTAGCAATCATCTGAGTGGTAACATAGCATTGATGACTGATTTGGAAAATAAGGTGACTAATCATGTTGTTCAAACAGGAGACAATACAAAGCACAATGTGAAGTCAATTGGATCAGTAAAGGCCAAGGATGGTAGCACTTTATTGAGTAAGGTCTTGTATGTTCCTACAATTCCTAAGAATCAGATAAGTGTAGGACAAATTGTTGAAAAAGGTTATGAAGTGAGGTTCACTAATGAAGGAGTGTTTGTGGAATACCCTAGCAATGGGTATAAACAAATTGTTTCAGGGAAGAAAGAAGGAATATTGTTCACATTGAAGATTCAAGGTAATGTCGGTCATGCCTTGTTCACTTATGGAGGACATAAGATCTCTAAGTTAGATCTTTGGCACAAGAGGCTTGGACATTTCAATGAAAGAGGTATCAAAGACATGATTAACAATGGTGGAGTGCTTGGATTGCCTAATGTTGCAGGTCAACATATGACATACAGATGTGAGGCATATCAATTAGGTAAGGCTCATAAGCAATCTTATTCCAAGCATGGTTTTATGTATTCAGAGAAGCTTGAGTTGGTACACACAGATGTGTGGGGACCATCAAAGGATTTCAGTGTCAATGGTTCAAGGTATTATGTGATTTATGTTGATGATGCTACCAGATGGATCACTATCTATGTGATCAAAGATAAGTCAGAGGTATTCAATACATTCAAACATTATCATGTGTATGCAGAAAGAATTATAGGTCATAAGTTGAAGAGACTAAGGTCAGATGGAGGGGGAGAGTATTTCTCTAATGAGTTCAGTGATTACTTGTGGAATGCAGGTATAAAAAGGGAGGTTACTTGCAGGTACTCTCCTCAACAAAATGGTGTAGCAGAAAGGAGGAATAGGACTCTTGTTGAGTTTGCAAGATCCATGATGAAGGAGAAAAATTGCCCAAATTATTTGTGGGCTGAGGCTATAAATACAGCTACTTATCTGGTCAATAGGCTACCATGTAAAGCCTTGCAGGGTATGACACCATATGAGGCATGGTGGGGTAAGAGACCTACATTAGACCATTGCAAAGTATTTGGATGTTTGGCATATGCATATGTGCCATCACAATTAAGACACAAATTGGAACCTAAAGATGAAAAGTATTTGTTCATTGGTTATGATGATAAGCAGATGGGATATAGGTTGTGGAGTCCATCCACAAAACAATTCATTGTGTCTAAGGATGTTACATTTGATGAGCAAGGTACTTGGTATGCAGGTACTATCAATATTAATACAGGTGATGAAGAAGTTGTGAGTCAAAGGAAAGGTAAATCAAAGGTACAGATATTTGATGAAGAGGAGAATAATGAAGTGCAGGTTGAAGTTGAAGAAATGCCAAGATTTGATCCTGAGTGTGAAGAACCAGAAACCTCAAGGAGTGGAGAACTTAGAAGGTCATCAAGACACAAGTGGCAACCTACAAGGTATAGCTATGATACTTCTTTTTTGGCTACCAAAGATTATGCTTACATGATAAAAGCAGATGAAGACCCTTTTACATATGAAGAGGCAAAAGTTAAAGAAAATTGGGAGAAAGCTATGCAAGAAGAATATGATGCATTGATGGAGAATCAAACATGGGATTTGGTTCCAAAACCAAATAGCCAGAAGATCATTGGATGTAAGTGGGTCTACAAGACAAAAAGGTTTGCAGATGGAAGTGTGTCTAGGTACAAAGCTAGACTTGTTGTGAAAGGGTTTGCTCAAACATATGGTATTGATTATGATGAGACTTATAGTCCTGTGGCAAAGATGACAACCATCAGAACACTCATAGCAATTGCTGCATGTAAAGGTTGGAAATTGTGTCAATTAGATCTAAAGAATGCTTTTTTGAATGGTTATATTTCAGATCATGTTTTCATGGAGCAACCTCAAATTTAGAGATGGAAGGTATCCAGATCATGTGTGTAAGCTCAAGAGAGCTTTACATGGCTTGAAGCAGGCCCCAAGGGCATGGAACTATAGGCTTGTAAAGTTCTTAAAGGAACTTGGATTTCAAGTATCTAAAGCAGATAGTAGCTTGCTTATTAAAGCAAGTGATGATGCGTTCATTTACATGTGCATATATGTTGATGATATAATTCTTACAGGTACATATGAGAAACGCATTCAAAGCCTAAAGAAGCAAATGGAGAAAGAAGGTATTTGAAGAACTTGTTAATCAAGTTTAAAATGAATGATTGCAGGGTAGCACCTACTCCAATGGAGGTGAATCACAAATTGAGCAGATATGGTGGAGAGGAATTCAAGGATATGAAGTTATATCAGAGTTTAGTTGGTAGTCTTATTTATGCTACATTAACTAGCCCTGATTTATCATATGCAGTTGGGGTTTCATCCCAATTCATGCATTGTCCTAGAAAAGAACATTTGATTGCAGGTCAAAGAGTGTTGAGGTACATTAAGGGTACACTCAAAGAGGGTTTGTATTATGGTTTTACATCAGATACAAACATTAAAGTATATAGTGATGCAGATTGGGCAGGTAATCGTGATGATAGAAGGTCAACCTATGGATACATGTGTTATGTGGGAGATAAGTTAATCTCTTGGTGTTCAAAGAAGCAACATACAGTTGCTTTGTCATCTACAGAAGCAGAGTACAAAGGAATGGTTGAAGCTACAAAGGAAATAATATGGCTTAAGACTCTGATGAAGAGTTTTGACACTATACAGAGTACACCTATCATATATGGAGATAACATGAGTTCATTGTATCTAGCTGCTAATCCTGTTTTTCATGCCAGGACTAAACACATTGAGATTCAGTATCACTTTCTGAGAGAGAAGGTGATGGATAAAGAGATTGAAGTCATACATACTTCAACAAAAGATTAGATAGCTGATATGCTTACCAAAAGCTTGGATGGACCAAAGCTACAGAAGTTCAAACACATGGCAGGCATAAAGAAGATAGAGAAAACCTCAATTGATGATTGAGGAGGAGCTGTTGGTGCAGAGCAATCAACAATTGAAGGTTTAGAAGTCAAAGAATGAAGACAAGATCAAGTTTTGAAGCATAGAAGATGTTTACATTCAGGAGTTGAAAGAAATGTACACATATGTACATTAGTTCAGAAATAGGTCACTTATACTTTTGATTAGTCATAAGGTTGTAAATATTTGCCTATAAATACTATGGAAAATGTCGGGGCAAGTATGAGAGAGCACGAGAATAGAGAAATGAGAAGCTGTAAGAGTCATTAGACATATGAGAAATTAGTTGAACTCTCTCTCATCATTCAGTTGTAAACTCCTTCAGAAATGAAAGGTTTTTGCGCCTGATGTTTCTGAGTTTTCTCTTCCTGTGCTAGATCTTTTGTGAAATGCTTTTGTACAAGTCTAAGTCTATAGGTGATCGACCTCTGTACAAATTTTTAGCTTCCAATTGTGATCAGGCTAAGAGAATTATGTGTAGGAACATTTGTATGTGAAGAAGTGTTACTGGTTCCTGAAACAGGCGCAAAATTTGAAGTCAATGATTTGATCATTTCTCACTTGACAGTTTAAAGTTTTGAGCAAGCAAGCACTTAATCTTTAAGTTGGAAGGTACGCTAATTGTGGCTAAAAGAATTTTCTTAAACGGGTTCTATTCTTGGAGAACCATGTCTTAGAAGTTATAGGTGTCTAAATCGACTTCTCAGAAGTACAATTTTAGACATAGGTGACTTGTCAAGTTGATTTCTCAAAATCTACTGAATTTTTTGGAGTAATTTAACTTGGAGGAGGTGCGCAATCTTTAGGCAACACCCCGTGCAAAGTTTTATCAAAAAATTTACACATTTGCTTAGTCAATGAGAAAGATAAATGCAACAGACTTTCTGTAGAATTATTTTCTTCACATATTTTTTCAGAATCCTTATAATTGAAGGTTGATCCTCCAAATTGGTGAAGGTTTTGACTTACTCTTGATATAGAAGTGTTCTAATTTAAAGAGTAGGTTGTTCTTTTGGAGATTAACACTCTCCATCACTATCCTTAATACCTCTTCGTCCCTCGACCTTTCCTTCCTAGTTGCATCATCCTTAGGTATTTTGATGCTACTCTAACGACCAGAAGACATTCCAACCGGATTGCTAGCCTTCTCGAAGGATAAGGATGCAATGTTTTTCTTCGGTCTTGCTTGGTGTTCAATGCCTTTGTCACGTTGCTAATCCACAGAGCTCATTGTCACTTTGAGCTTCTTGAAGGGCCTCTCACTTTTTGACTCAGCATCCCTGAAATGGGCTTGGAAATATGAGCTCATACATTAATGTGTTTTTCAAGGGTCCAAGTCAATGCCAGGCATCGACTTTGTGTGCAAGTCAATGCCAGGCATCGACTTGAGGGTGCAAAGTTGATGCTTGGCATTGATTTGGACCTAAAAGTCGATGCTTGGCATCGACTTTGCACCCTAAAGTCGATGCTTGGCATCGACTTTCAGGCCACATTCGATGCCAGGCATCGACTTGAGGGTTTAATTCGATGCCATGCATCGACTTGACGGTGCAATTCGATGCGAAGCATCGAATTTAAGTGAAAGTCGATGCCAGGCATCAACTTGAGGGTGCAAGTCGATGCCAGGCATTGAGTTGGACCCCAAAGTCGATGTGTATCATCGACTTGCACCTAAAAGTCGATGTCTGGCATCGACTTACACCATTAAGTCGATGCCTGGCATCGAGTTCTACCCTCATTGGATCTATATCTCATAAGCTAAGAAAAATAAAAACCTAGAAACTATACTATTTACTCAAACATACAAAAGGAATCTTTTAGGAATCTTTTTTTGTGGTATGATTTTGTCTACCTCTTGGTACTCTTGCCAACATTCTTCTTCTCCATGAGAGTTGCCTTGTTGGTTTGCTAAGCTCTGTGCTCCATTGTTGTCTGTGCTCTGTTGCTCTCTCTTGCTCGTGGATTTTGGAAATGAGAATGATATCCTCGTCTACTATTTATAGGCAATTGGGTAGCTTGAACCAGAGACTAACTGGATCTAACTGAATGAATCCAGTTGCTAACTAGATCTGTCAACTTATCTAATGAGGAAATACCACTCACACAAATAGCCTGTTTCACCTCGAGTTTAGTGAAATATTTAAAGAACCTTGCAACTATTTATATACATTTGCATGAAATTTACACTTCAATGGCAAGAGGATGGTATGTACATGAGGAAGGCTAATCTCATGTATGAATTGTTTCTTAGAATCTACTGCTTGGGGAAAAATCAAGTCTAAGTTGTGTTGAATATGGGAGATTAATGACATCTTTATAGTTTTATCCTTTTCACTTCAGTTCATATTCACATTTATCTTGTAACACGTTGTTGAAAACAAAATCAATGTATGAATAAACATTCAACAAAGAACTTTGGGGTTCAAACATCTTGAACAACAAAATAGGTTGGTAATTTCAACAAAATAGGTTGGTAATTTCAAATGCCACTCATTGTCTTTGCAGAAAAGAGAAAATCAAATGAAGTTCTCTTATAACATCCAATGTTCACCTGGTGAATCTTAGATTCAAAATTCATTTGAAATTCTTTTGTAACAAGCGGTTTGCCATGGATATAGCTTTTACATATAATTCTTACATATACTTTTCCGTGTACCTCTTTTACACATAATTCTTTCTGAATATACTTTCATATACCTCTTTGAGATCTAGCCAAGACCACAATAAAACCTTATCCTTGAAATCTTAACCAAAGGTAAAATTTCTTCTTGTAAAGTCTTCAATGGCACTACTCCAAACAGTTTTAATATCTAATCCAATTGGAACTCAACTTGGATATATTTTGATTCACTCATAATGCTAAAACTCAATGACTCATATCTAGTTTGAAATCAACTGTGTATCTCATCTTTCAAAAGTGAATCAAATCTTTGGTTCCCTTATTAGTGTATATCTGAGTAATTAAATACTTTAATTTTAGGCTTTAAGTGCTTTAATGTAATTTGATGTTTAATGCACTTTAATGTACTTTAATGAAATTTTGATTTCATATCTACTTGATGTGACATTTGGTGTGACATCTTCACTTGATCTCGGACTTCTACTTATTTAAAAAGGTAATTCATCTTCAATTTTCTTTGAATTGAGTGAAGATGAGCTCAATCTTTTCAGTGGATGCTTGTGCATCAGCTTGCTCTACTCATATTGATATAGTTTCGGATTCATTGTTCTCAGTTGACCGTTTCCTCATAAGTCATGATCCGTATGGTTTAGAACGTGGTGATGATTCTATGTTTTCTGTTGAGTCATTTAAGTTATCCAATTCACAGTGCAATGCTGCTCAACCAAATGCATCTCTTGATCTCCCATCTGATCCAACCATTGATCTCCCTTCTGACTCAAGTGCATGTGGAGTAATGGAAAGGCAAAGCAAGCTCAATCTACGTTTTAAAAGAAGGCCTCGTGAAGTAAGTCAAAAAAGATTTAAATTTCTTACTTCAGATAGACAGATTGCATTGGATATTGTGAAACATTGTTGTGGTTTGAAATGTTTGTACAATTTAGGAATGAAGAAACTAAAGCACCTAAGAGAGAAATTCCTCCATTTAGATAGTGAAAGCTGGGATATATACCTTGTTTCTCACATGCAAATGATTGCAATAGGTGTGGGACATTTTAGAATACATAGGGTTCAACAGGAGCTTATGAATGGGGATCTCATTTTGGATACGTTCCATGTTAAGACCAAAGGATCTGTTGGATGTCATGCAATGAATTGGATGATGAACTATTTTAGCTTGTGTTGTGAGATTATGTCTACAACTGGAAGGTTGCACTTGTCAGATAACTTTACTTCGAGAGATATTTCAAATATATAGCGAAGACATGGAAAATAGAAATGAGAAGTATGTGTTGTATCGTCACTTTACTCGATTATGGAAGCAAGAGTTTAACAATGTGTATTCTGTTGGAGCAAACCAATCACAAATTGGTGATTATACAGATCTTGGAGAATGCTTATGGTCAGAATGAAGCAAAGGAAGACATTTGCAAAATTAAGAAGAAGTCAGAATGTTGTCTTGTACACATATGTACATTAGCATAGTCATAGATGACTTAGATCTTTTGTTCAGTAAGAATTATGTACAAATTATCTATAAATACCTTGAGAAAAGTCGGGGCATGTATGAGAGCATATGTGACAATAGTTACAAGTCAAGAATTAGGGAGATAGAAGCAATGAGATAGTGGAAAGTGAATTTGTGTTTGCTCTCATCACTCAGTTGTAATCTTCTGAGTTAATGAAGAAATATTGCGCCCGATCTTTTCGTGTCTGCTCCTTCTGTGTTTGATCATTAGCGAAATCCTTTTGAGGATATCTAAGTTGTTAGTTAATGAGCCTGTGACCTGAATTTCAGAGTCCAATTGTAAACAGGCTAGGAGAATTGTGAATAGGAACATTCATATGTGTTGAATGTCTACAGTTCTCTGAAACAGGCGCAAATTTCGTGTTTAATCTTTTGGTCAGTGCTCACTCCATAGTTTAAAGTTTTGTGCAAGCAAGCACTTAATCTTTAAGTTGGAAGGTGATCTACTCGTGGCTAAAAGCATTTGGCAAAACGGGTTAGATATTGTGAGAATCAAAGTTAAGAAGTTAGGGGTGTCTGAATCGACTTCTCAGAAGTACAGTTTCTGACTTAGGTAACTTGAGAAGTTGATTTCTCAAGATACACTTAATCTTTTGGAGTAATTCAACTTGGAATAGTTGCGCAATCTCTAGGAGATGATTCGTACAAAGTTTCATCAAAAACTTTACACGTTTGATAAGTCAATATAAGGAAATAGTGCAGCAGACTTTTCTGTGTATCACCTTCTTCACAGATTTGTTCATCTTTTGATAATTAGAAGTTGATCCTCTAAATGTGTGAAAGGTTTTGACTTATTCTTGGTATAGAGGTGCTCTAATCACAAGAATAAGTTGTTCTTTTGGAGATTAACATTCTCCATCAGTGGTATCAGAGCAGGAGACATCAATTTGAAGAAAAGGAGGATCTCGACTGCTGCAGATTCAAGAGATTCAACATTTGAAGGATCAAGAAGTGAAAGCTTGGAGTCAAAGCTCGAGGAGAAGACAAATTGACATCAAGAAAGGCAAAAGGAGTTCAATTCGAAGTAAAGGTACATACATTGTTTGTAAAGCTTGAAGATTTCAATACACAGGTGGATACAAGATGGGAGAAAGCTTGCAGATTGATAAGCTAGATAGGGAGAACTATCCAGCATGGTCCATGAGGATGGAAGCACACCTCATGAGCAAAGATCTTATATCATTTATTACAGGAGATGAAGAAAAACCAGAATTTGCAGATCCAAGTATTCCTACTAGGGAAGAACTTGCAATGTTGAAGACTTGGATGAGAAAGGATGCTCAAGCAAGGAGTATCATCTACATGGCTGTAAATGATTACCTTCTACCTCACATCAGAGGTTTAGAAAGTGCTACAGATGTTTGGAATGCCTTGGAAGAGCATTTCCAAAGTACAACTAAGTCAAGGAAGTCCTCACTATGGGCTGAGTTCACAACTTTCAAGAAGAAGAGCTCACAATCAATTTCAGATTATGTGGCAAGGATGAAAGATATTGCAGATAGCTTGGGAGCAGTGGATGAAGACATTGAAGAAGAAAAGTTGGTAAGACAAATACTTACAGGTCTAAGAGGTGATGAGAAGTGGAAGCCTTTTATATTGTCCATAGAATTGTCACTTGATCACTTTACTCCTGACCTTAATCAATTGCTAGGACACATGCTAACCTTTGAGCAGGATCTTAAAGGAGACAATGATAGAAGTACAAGTCAAGCTATGTACTCCAAAGACAAGAAAAAGAATGGTAAGGGAAAGCAATCAAATGAGGATGAAGGGAACTCAAATCAAGCCAACTTCACAAAAGGGAAGACAAATTTCAGAGGTAAAGGAAGAGGAGGTAAGAACAAAGATAATGCTAAAGCTTGTTGGATTTGTGGCAGAACAAATCATTTGGCAAATGATTGTTGGTATAACAATCAAAGTGGAGGATACAACAATCAGAATTATAGTCAAAGAGGTAGAGGAGGCAGAAATCAAAGAGGTAACTTCAAAGGAAGAGGTGGTAGGACATCATATGGTAGAGGAGGTGGAAGAAACTTCCAATCTCAGTCCTACAACAATAATTATTACAATTATGCATCAGATCAGAAGGATGACATGACTCTTATCCTGAATGCAACTCATGAATCAATGGGAGAAGATCAAAGAGTGTTTTATATTGAATCAGGGTGCAGTAACCATCTGAGTGGGAACCTATCCTTGATGACTGATATGGAAGCAAGGGTGAATGGACATACAGTTCAAACAGGTGACAATACTAAACATAAAGTGGAGAGCATTGGATCAGTGAAGACAAAGAGTGGAAGTACACTTCTGAGCAAGGTACTTTATGTCCCTACTATTCCTAAAAATTTGATAAGTGTAGGGCAAATTGTGGAGAAAGGATATGAGGTAAGATTTACAAATGATGGTGTCTATGTACAAGATCCAAATCAGGGATATAGAACCATAATTGCAGGTAAAAAGGAGGGAAGATTGTTCACTCTCAAAGTCCAAGGTAATGTAGGACATGCATTGTTTACCTATGGAGGTCAAAAGGTATCTGAATTAGACCTATGGCATAAGAGGCTAGGTCATTTCAATGAGAGAGCTATAAAGGAGATGTCAAAGAATCAGGTGGTACTTGGATTGCCAAACATTGAAGGGCAACATATGGTGTACAAGTGTGAAGCTTGTCAATTAGGTAAAGCACATAAAAGTTCTTATAACAAATCAGGGTACAAGTATTCAAATATGCTTGAATTGGTTCATACAGATGTATGGGGTCCCTCAAGGGACTATAGCATAAATGGATCCAGATATTATGTGTTGTTTGTTGATGATGCAACCAGGTGGATTACTTTGTATGTAATCAAGGACAAATCAGAAGTCTTCAAGACATTCAAACATTTCCATGCTTATGCAGAAAGGATCACAGGACAAAAGCTAAAGAGGTTAAGATCAGATGGAGGGGGAGAGTATTTCTCAAAAGAATTTGATGATTATTTGTGGAATGCAGGTATCAAAAGAGAAGTGACTTGCAGGTACTCCCCTCAACAAAATGGAGTAGCTGAGAGGAGAAATAGGACTCTTGTAGAATTTGCAAGAGCCATGATGAAGGAAAAGAATTGTCCAAATTACTTATGGGCAGAGGCCATTAACACTGCAACATACATTGTGAATAGGTTGCCTTGCAAAGTTTTGGATGGAGGAACCCCTTGTGAAGCATGGTGGGGTAAGAAGCCTAGTCTTGATCATTGTAAAGTATTTGGATGTATTGCATATGCTTATGTTCCTTCACAATTAAGACATAAGCTAGAACCAAAAGCAGAGAAGTATGTGTTTATTGGATATGATGATAGACAGATGGGTTACAGGTTGTGGAGTCCATCCACAAAGCAATTTCTTGTTACTAAAGATGTAACATTTGATGAGCAAAACATGTGGTATACAGGATCACCAAATGAGTATGCAGGTGTTGAAGAAATTCAAAGGAAAGGAAAGGCAAAGGTAAAGGTATGTGAAGAAATTGTTGATGAAGTTGACTCTAGATGTAGAGTGCAGGATCATGTAGAAGAAGGGCCAAGATTTGATCCAGAATCAAATGAGGCTGAAACATCAAGAAGTGCAGAAATCAGAAGATCTACAAGGGAAAGGAAAGAGCCTATAAGGTATAGCTATGATACATCTTTCCTAACAACAAAAGATTATGCTTACATTGTGAAAACAGAAGAAGATCCAATCACTTATGAAGAAGCCAAAGGTAAACAGAATTGGGAGAAGGCAATGCAAGAAGAGTATGATGCTCTACTTGAAAATGAAACTTGGGAGTTAGTACCAAGACCAAAGAATCAGAAGGTCATTGGATGCAAGTGGGTATACAAAACAAAGAGGTTTGCAGATGGTAAGGTGTCTAGATATAAGGCTAGACTTGTGGTTAAAGGTTATGCCCAAACTTATGGGGTAGATTATGATGAAACCTTTAGTCCTGTTGCTAAAATGTCTACAATTAGGACATTGATTGCTATTGCTGCTTGCAAAGGATGGAAATTATCACAATTGGATGTGAAGAATGCATTTCTTAATGGTTACATTGCAGATGAAGTATATATGGAGCAACCAGAAGGCTTCATGGAGTCAATTGGATCAGATTATGTGTGTAAGCTCAAGAGAGCTTTATATGGGTTGAAGCAAGCCCCAAGAGCTTGGAATTACAGATTGGTCAAGTTCTTGAATGAATGTGGATTTCAAGCATCAAAGGCAGATAGTAGCTTGCTAGTGAAGGCAAGTGAAAATGGATATATTTACATGTGCATTTATGTTGATGATATTATTGTTACAGGAACAGATGCTCAAGGAATCAATGAACTCAAGAAGCAAATAGAGAAGGAGTTTAAGATAAGTGACTTGGGAAACTTATCTTATTTTCTAGGAATGCAGATTGTGTATACTCAACATGGAGTATATGTTTCACAAGAGAGATACTTGAAGAATCTTTTGATTAAGTTTAACATGGAAGATTGCAAGACCTCAACCACTCCATTGGAGGTAAATCATAAATTAAGCAGGTATCGAGGTGAAGAGTTCAATGACATGAAGAAATATCAGAGTTTGGTAGGTAGTCTAATCTATGCTACCTAGTAATGCAGATTGGGCAGGTGACTCAGATGATAGAAGGTCTACTCATGGATATCTATGTTATGTTGGAGACAAGTTAGTGTCTTGGTGTTCAAAGAAGCAACACACAGTTGCTTTATCATCCACAGAGGCTGAGTATAAGGGAATGGTAGAAGCTGCAAAAGAAGTTATATGGTTGAAGACCTTGATGAAAAGTTTTGACACTGATCATAGTACTCCAATAATTTTTGGAGACAATATGAGTTCTTTGTATTTGGCAGCTAACCCTGTTTTTCATGCCAGGACTAAGCATATAGAGATACAGTATCATTTCTTGAGGGAAAAGGTACTTGATAAAGAGATTGAAGTGATGTACACTCCAACAAAAGAACAAGTGGCAGATATGATGACAAAAAGCTTGGATGGACCTAAGCTACAGAGATTCAAGGAGATGGCAGGAGTGAAGAAGAATGGAATAATCACAATTAGTGATTGAGGGGGAGCTGTTGGAGCAAACCAATCACAAATTGGTGATTATACAGATCTTGGAGAATGCTTACAACTGGAAGGTTGCACTTGTCAGATAACTTTACTTCGAGAGATATTTCAAATATATAGCGAAGACATGGAAAATAGAAATGAGAAGTATGTGTTGTATCGTCACTTTACTCGATTATGGAAGCAAGAGTTTAACAATGTGTATTCTGTTGGAGCAAACCAATCACAAATTGGTGATTATACAGATCTTGGAGAATGCTTATGGTCAGAATGAAGCAAAGGAAGACATTTGCAAAATTAAGAAGAAGTCAGAATGTTGTCTTGTACACATATGTACATTAGCATAGTCATAGATGACTTAGATCTTTTGTTCAGTAAGAATTATGTACAAATTATCTATAAATACCTTGAGAAAAGTCGGGGCATGTATGAGAGCATATGTGACAATAGTTACAAGTCAAGAATTAGGGAGATAGAAGCAATGAGATAGTGGAAAGTGAATTTGTGTTTGCTCTCATCACTCAGTTGTAATCTTCTGAGTTAATGAAGAAATATTGCGCCCGATCTTTTCGTGTCTGCTCCTTCTGTGTTTGATCATTAGCGAAATCCTTTTGAGGATATCTAAGTTGTTAGTTAATGAGCCTGTGACCTGAATTTTAGAGTCCAATTGTAAACAGGCTAGGAGAATTGTGAATAGGAACATTCATATGTGTTGAATGTCTACAGTTCTCTGAAACAGGCGCAAATTTCGTGTTTAATCTTTTGGTCAGTGCTCACTCCATAGTTTAAAGTTTTGTGCAAGCAAGCACTTAATCTTTAAGTTGGAAGGTGATCTACTCGTGGCTAAAAGCATTTGGCAAAACGGGTTAGATATTGTGAGAATCAAAGTTAAGAAGTTAGGGGTGTCTGAATCGACTTCTCAGAAGTACAGTTTCTGACATAGGTAACTTGAGAAGTTGATTTCTCAAGCTACACTTAATCTTTTGGAGTAATTCAACTTGGAATAGTTGCGCAATCTCTAGGAGATGATTCGTACAAAGTTTCATCAAAAACTTTACACGTTTGATAAGTCAATATAAGGAAATAGTGCAGCAGACTTTTCTGTGTATCACCTTCTTCACAGATTTGTTCATCTTTTGATAATTAGAAGTTGATCCTCTAAATGTGTGAAAGGTTTTGACTTATTCTTGGTATAGAGGTGCTCTAATCACAAGAATAAGTTGTTCTTTTGGAGATTAACATTCTCCATCATATTCCTAGTAAAGTTCGAATGGGTGAATGTTCAGTTTGCACCACTTTGAAAAACATGGCAAAGGGGGCTACAACACCACAAGAAAAGGATAATTTTAAAAACCTTCTTAACAAGCATCATGAGAGTCAAGCCTTAGAGAGAAAGAAAGCAATTCATCATCGAAGTAAAGCACTCAGAAATCCGGAGCGTTATATGTGTTTGTTGATCGATGGTATGGATAAAAAAAAAACTTGTTTGCCACATTTTTATCGCATCCCTAAGGACATTGGAGATGAAGTCCTTGTGCAAATGCATTTGGTTGGTGCTTTGGTATACAATGGAACTGTAATGTCCAAGGTTTTCTTCACATATCCGAATGTGCATAATGATCCAAACCTTACAGTTACTGTCATTCATCGGGTTTTGCAATCATGAAAGTTTCTTTTGCCACCAACTCTATATTTGCGACTTGATAATACTGCAAGAGAGAATAAAAATTCTATAGTCTTTGGATATTTAAGCATGCTTGTTGAAAAACAGGTATTTCAAAAGGTGAAGGTAAATTTCCTTCTGGTTGGCCACACTCATGATCACATTGATCAAATGTTCAATACTTTCTCTAAGAACTTGGCACATAACAATGCTTTTACTCTTCCGATTTTATCTGAGCTGATTTCATAAGCATATACTCCAAAACCATAAGTTCAACACCTCACACAGATTTATAACTTTAAGCACTTTTGCTCAATGGGCCTTGATAACAGTGCTAAGGTTTTGGCTCCATTGCACAATATTAGTTTCAACCATGTATTCTTGATGAGGGGGGTTGATGAAATAACCCTTTTATTTGCAAAGAAGTATTCATCTTCTCCTGGGTGGGAGCCTAAAGAGGGATGCATATTCTTATTCCAGATGCCTAATTTGTCTACAGTGTATGGTGTAGAACAATCACCATATGAAGATAAAAACAATACAGAAAGATGTGGAAATGTGGTTGATCAAAGTAAAAGCTGGATGCATGCACTCATTGAAAAGAAGAGACATATTGAGCGTACAAAAAAATATGATGGAGATCAAGATGTATCTTGGTGGGAGGACTTTTTCAATCATCAAGAAGAGATTATATAGTATACAATTGCAGGTCATTGGCTAGTTGATGTTCCATTCACATGGGATTTTTGTACACGAAGGTCCGTGAATGTGGCCCAAGCATGTAATGCAGATGCACTTCAAAGTTTTATACATCCACTAGAAAGAAATATTTATGTAGGCCCAAGGATGACAAAACAAGCAGAAGCAAGATGGCAAGGAAATTTAATAGAGATAAATGTTGGAACACTTATTGCAGTACTTGCTGATGGTGATGAGGCTACCAAACCATTTTGGATTGCAAAGGTTTTAAAGATAACTAAAGATATTGATCAGAGAAGAATAGAGGCTTTGATGGTGCATTGGTATTACACTAAAAGTAGTAATGCATTCACAGGTAAATATAACTTAGAAATGGTGTGTGATACTAAACGAACAGGTTCAAAAAAGAAAAAGAATATTCAAAGCACATCCACTCTTAAAATGGATGATGTAGATATTCTTGTTTATGATTTTTCCTTGACAAAAACAGGTCACTTGAGGAAAGCAACCTTCAATATGATAAAACAAAAGCTTCTAGATGTATGTGGTATAGGAAATCATAGGCAAACAAGAAGATTTGTGCATGATCCTGCAAAATTTGGTATGTACGTCGATGAAGATAGACCTCTTGTGGATATAGAAGAAGAAGAAGACAGCTCTCAACAGTATGAGACTGAATCAAGTGCATCAGATGATGAGGGTGTAGACATAGATCGACATAGTTGTGAGTTGCATTGAAACTCTCTAACATTTTTAGTCCTTATGTAAATGCCTCAAAGTAGTTTGGTTAATGAAACGATGTTTTGTAGCAGTTTTGAATAACAATCAGATATCCACCCATTGAAAATATGTCTTAAATGTTATTTTTGTATAAGAAATATTCAGTTTTACATTCTGTATATAGATTTTAGACATGTCAATGTCTTATCATATAGATTTTGGACATGTCAATGTTTTATCATATAGATTTTGGACATGTCAATGTCTTATCTAGTGAATTTTGACTACATTTTGAGCTCTTTTTTTATGAGAAAATGACAAAAAATGTCAAAAAATCACATGTTTTCAATTCATCTTTGTAATATATGTATGCTGGTATAAAGGAATCTCAAACATAAGCTGCCATTTGCTTGATTTTTGAAGAGGGTGTTCTCTTTTTATGACGTAGTTTTCGTTTGTTACGACTCATTGTTACAAACATAAGTAGCCTGTTATGGCAATAGGCGTTTATACAAGCCAGGGGAAAAAAACCTCCTTAACAAGGAAAAAAGTGCTCCGACGGTCCTAGTGTGTTCACATATATCACTACCTAAATATATCAACAAATCCCCCTGGGAGTGATGCGGTGAACAAGTAGCTAGCACTCATGTATAAGGAAGTGCCAAGATATGTGGAAATCACTTCACAAAAGGAAGTAAGACCAAAGCTTTGAGGAAAGCTTCAAACTTCTCCCTAGGCACAACCTTCGTGAAAAGGTCTGCAATGTTCTCCTGTGTGGGCACATATGCCAAGCTGATCTCCCCAATAGAGAACCTCTCCGTGACATAATGATAATGCACCTCAATGTGCTTAGTGTGAGCATGGAACATAGGGTTCCTCAAAACTACCAATCACTGTGACTATCAGTGAAGATGGTGATGGCAGAAGATTGACCATCACCCAAATCATCCATAAGGCATCTGCGCCATATGCACTCAAGAATCGTTGTGAAAGCTGCCCTATACTCAACCTCACAAATCAAAGTGGCCACAATAGGCTACTTCTTGCCCAACCAAGATATACATGAGCTACCAAGCATGAAGGAAAAGCCACTAGTGGACATAGGAGTATCATAGCAACCAGCCCAATGAGAGTCAGAAAAAGCATGAAAATCTAGCGGTAGTGATCCCCCCTTGGGATAAAACAACCCAAGTAGCCAAGTACCACTCAAATAGCAAAAGATGTGCTTAACCATCTCCCAATGCTTGACTCCTGGGCAATGCATAAACATTCTCATCTATGAGACAGCAAACTGAATATCTGGCCGAGTAATGTTGGTGCAGATCAATCACCAATTGAAGGCTTGGAAGATTAAAGGATGAAGGAAGAATCAATTCTTAAAGTTTGGAAGAAGATTACATTCAGAGGATAAGAGAAGTGTACACAAATGTACATTAGTATAGTCATAGCTGACTTAGATCTTTTGTTTAGTAAGAATCATGTACAAATTTATCTATAAATACTTTGAGAAAAGTCGGGGCAAGTATGAGAGCATATGTGACAATAGTTAGAAGTCAAGAATGAGGAAGTTAGATGTCATGAGATAGAGAAAAAGTTAGTTGAGTTTTCTCTCATCACTCAACTGTAAATTTCTCTGAGTAATCAAAAATATTGCGCCCGATGTTTCTGTGTCTTCTCCTTCTACAGTAGATCAATTGTGAAATGCTTTTGTACAAGTCTAAGTCTAGAGTTGTTTGACCTCTGTACAAAGTTTTAGCTTCCAATTGTAATCAGGCTTAGAGAATTAAGTGTAGGAACATTCATATGTGAAGTGTATTCACAGGTTCCTAAAACAGGCGGAGATTTCGAACTTAATGTTTTGATCATTTCTCCCAGCACAGTTTAAAGTTTTACATGAGTAAGGACTTAATCTTTAAGTTGAAAGATAACCTACTCATGGCTAGAAGCATTTGCTTAAACGGGTTCTATTCAAGGAGAACCAAGTCTTAAAAGTTGCAGGTGTAAAATCGACTGTTCTGAATGACAGTTTCTGACATAGGTAACTTGTGAAGTTGATTTCTCAAGTTATACTAAAGCTTTCGAAGTAATTCAACTTGGAGGAGGTGCGCAATCTCTAGGAGATACTTCGTACAAAGTTTCATCAAAAACTTTACATGTTTGATAGGTCAATGTGGAGAAATAGTGCAGCACACTTTTCTGTGTTTCATCTTCTTCACAGATTTGTTAATCCTTTGATAGTTAGTAATTGATCCTCTAAATTAGTGGAAGTTTTTGACTTACTCTTGGTATAGAGGTGCTCTAATCACAAGAGTAGGTTGTTCTTTTGGAGATTAACACTCTCCATCAGTGGTATCAGAGCAGGAGACATCAAATTAAGGAAAGGAGGATCCCGACTGCTGCAGATTCAAGAAATTCAACACTTGAAGGACTAAGAAGTGAAAGCTTGGAGTCAAAGCTTGAGGAGAAGACTATTTGACATCAAGAAAGGCAAAAGGAGTCTAATTCGAAGTAAAGGTACATACATTGTTTGTAAAGCTTGAAGATTTCAATACACAGGTGGACACAAGATGGGAGAAAGCTTGCAGATTGATAAGCTAGATAGGGAGAACTATCCAGCATGGTCCATGAGGATGGAAGCACACCTCATGAGCAAAGATCTTATATCATTTATTACAGGAGATGAAGAAAAACCTGAGTTTGCAGATCCTAGTATTCCTACTAGGGAAGAGCTTGCAATGTTGAAGACTTGGATGAGAAAGGATGCTCAAGCAAGGAGTATCATCTACATGGCTGTAAATGATTACCTTCTACCTCACATTAGAGGTTTGGAAAGTGCTACAGATGTTTGGAATGCCTTGGAAGAGCATTTCCAAAATACAACTAAGTCAAGGAAGTCCTCACTATGGGCTGAGTTCACAACCTTCAAGAAGAAGAGCTCAGAATCAATTTCAGATTATGTGGCAAGAATGAAAGATATTGCAGATAGCTTGGGAGCAGTGGATGAAGACATTGAAGAGGAAAAGTTGGTAAGACAAATACTTACAGGTTTGAGAGGAGATGAGAAGTGGAAGCCTTTTATATTGTCCATAGAATTGTCACTTGATCACTTTACTCCTGATCTTAATCAATTGCTAGGACACATGCTAACCTTTGAGCAGGATCTTAAAGGAGACAATGATAGAAGTACAAGTCAAGCTATGTACTCCAAGGACAAGAAAAAGAATGGCAAGGGAAAGCAATCAAATGATGATGAAGGGAATTCAAATCAAGCTAACTTCACAAAAGGAAAGATGAATTTCAGAGGTAAAGGAAGAGGAGGTAAGAACAAAGATAATACTAAAGCTTGTTGGATTTGTGGCAGAACAAATCATTTGGCAAATGATTGTTGGTATAACAATCAAAATGGTGGAAGCAATAATCAGAATTATAATCAAAGAGGTAGAGGAGGCAGAAACCAAAGAGGCAATTTCAGAGGAAGAGGAGGTAGGACATCATATGGTAGAGGAGGTGGAAGAAACTTCCAATCTCAGTCCTACAACAATAATTATTACAATTATGCATCAGATCAAAAGGATGACATGACTCTTATCTTGAATGCAACTCATGAATCAATGGGAGAAGATCAAAGAGTGTTTTATATTGACTCAGGGTGCAGCAACCATCTGAGTGGGAATCTATCTTTGATGACTGATATGGAAGCAAGGGTGAATGGACATACAGTTCAGACAGGTGACAATACCAAACATAAAGTGGAGAGTATTGGATCAGTGAAGACAAAGAGTGGAAGTACACTTCTGAGCAAGGTACTTTATGTTCCTACTATTCCTAAAAATTTGATAAGTGTAGGGCAAATTGTGGAGAAAGGATATGAGGTAAGGTTCAAAAATGATGGTGTTTATGTACAAGATCCAAATCAGGGATATAGAAACATAATTGCAGGTAAAAAGGAAGGAAGATTGTTCACTCTCAAAGTCCAAGGTAATGTGGGACATGCATTATTTACCTATGGAAGTCAAAAGGTATCTGAATTAGACCTATGGTATAAAAGGCTAGGTCATTTCAATGAGAGAGCTATAAAGGAGATGTCAAAGAATCAGGTGGTGCTTGGATTGCCAAATATTGAAGGGCAACATATGGTGTACAAGTGTGAAGCTTGTCAATTAGGTAAAGCACATAAGAGTTCCTAAAAAACCAATCAGGGTACAAGTATTCAAATATGCTTGAATTGGTTCATACAGATGTATGGGGTCCCTCAAGGGACTATAGCATAAATGGATCCAGATATTATGTGTTGTTTGTTGATGATGCAACCAGGTGGATTACTTTGTATGTAATCAAGGATAAATCAGAAGTTTTCGAGACATTCAAACATTTTCATGCCTATGCAGAAAGGATCACAGGGCAAAAGCTCAAGAGATTAAGATCAGATGGAGGGGGAGAGTATTTCTCTAAAGAGTTTGATGATTATTTATGGAATGCAGGTATCAAAAGAGAAGTAACTTGCAGGTACTCCCCTCAACAGAATGGAGTAGTAGAAAGGAGGAATAGGACTCTTGTAGAGTTTGCAAGAGCCATGATGAAGGAAAAGAATTGTCCAAATTACTTATGGGCAGAAGCCATTAACACTGCAACATATCTTGTGAATAGGTTGCCTTGCAAAGCTTTGGATGGAGGAACCCCTTATGAAGCATGGTGGGGTAAGAAGCCTACTCTTGATCATTGTAAAGTATTTGGATGTATTGCATATGCTTATGTTCCTTCACAATTAAGACATAAGCTAGAACCAAAAGCAGAGAAGTATGTGTTTATTGGATATGATGATAGACAGATGGGTTACAGGTTGTGGAGTCCATCCACAAAGAAATTTCTTGTTACTAAAGATGTGACATTTGATGAGCAAAATATATGGTATACAGGATCATCAAATGAGTTTGCAGGTGTTGAAGAAATTCAAAGGAAAGGAAAGGCAAAGGTAAAAGTATGTGAAGAAATTGTTGATGAAGTTGACTCTAGAAGTAGAGTGCAGGATCATGTAGAAGAAGGGCCAAGATTTGATCGAGAATCAAATGAGGCTGAAACTTCGAGAAGTGCAGAAATCAGGAGAGAAAGGAAAGAACCTATAAGGTATAGTTATGATACATCTTTCCTAACAACAAAAGATTATGCCTACATTGTGAAAACAGAAGAAGATCCAACCACTTATGAAGAAGCCAAAGGTAAACAGAATTGGGAGAAGGCAATGCAGGAAGAGTATGATGCTCTACTTGAAAATGAAACTTGGGAACTAGTACCAAGACCAAAGAATCAGAAGGTCATTGGATGTAAGTGGGTATATAAAACAAAGAGGTTTGCAGATGGTAAGGTGTCTAAATATAAGGCTAGACTTGTGGTCAAAGGTTATGCCCAAACTTATGGGGTAGATTATGATGAAACCTTTAGTCCTGTTGCTAAGATGTCTACAATTAGGACATTGATTGCTATTGCTGCTTGTAAAGGATGGAAATTATCACAATTGGATGTGAAAAATGCATTTCTAAATGGATACATTGCAGATGAAGTATATATGGAGCAACGAGAAGGCTTCATGGAATCAATTGGATCAGATTATGTGTGTAAGCTCAAGAGAGCTTTATATGGGTTGAAGCAAGCCCCAAGAGCTTGGAATTACAGATTGGTCAAGTTTTTGAATGAATGTGGATTTCAAGCATCAAAGGCAGATAGTAGCTTGCTAGTGAAGGCAAGTGAAAATGGATACATTTACATGTGCATTTATGTTGATGATATTATTGTTACAGGAACAGATGCTCAAGGAATCAATGAACTCAAAAGACAAATAGAGAAGGAGTTTAAGATAAGTGATTTGGGAAACTTATCTTATTTTCTAGGAATGCAGATTGTGTATACTCAACATGGAGTATATGTTTCACAAGAGAGATACTTGAAGAATCTTTTAGTCAAGTTTAACATGGAAGATTGCAAGACCTCAATTACACCATTGGAGGTAAATCATAATTAAGCAGGTATGGAGGTGAAGAGTTCAATGATATGAAGAAATATCAGAGTTTGGTAGGTAGTCTAATCTATGCTACCTTGACAAGGCCAGATCTATCATATGCAGTAGGTGTGTTGTCACAATTTATGCATTGTCCAAAGAAAACTCATTGGATTGCAGCCCAAAGGGTACTCAGATATATCAAAGGAACCCTAAGTGAAGGTTTGTATTATGGTTTCACTTCTGACACAAGAATCAAAGTGTTTAGTGATGCAGATTGGGCAGGTGACTCAGATGATAGAAGGTCTACTCATGGGTATCTCTGTTATGTTGGAGATAAGCTTGTTTCTTGGTGTTCAAAGAAGCAACATACAGTTGCTTTATCATCCACAGAAGCTGAGTATAAGGGAATGGTAGAAGCTACAAAGGAAGTGATATGGTTGAAGACCTTGATGAAAAGTTTTGAGATTGATCATAGTATTCCAATAATTTTTGGAGACAATATGAGTTCTTTGTATTTGGCAGCTAACCCTGTTTTTCATGCCACGACTAAGCATATAGAGATTCAGTATCATTTCTTGAGGGAAAAGGTACTAGATAAAGAGATTGAAGTGATGTATACTCCAACAAAAGAGCAAGTGGCAGATATGATGACAAAGAGCTTGGATGGACCTAAGTTGCAAAGGTTCAAAGACTTGGTAGGTATAAAGAAGACAGAGAAAACCTCAATTGATGATTGAGGGGGAGCTGTTGGTGCAGATCAATCACCAATTGAAGGCTTGGAAGATTAAAGGATGAAGGAAGAATCAATTCTTAAAGTTTGGAAGAAGATTACATTCAGAGGATAAGAGAAGTGTACACAAATGTACATTAGTATAGTCATGGCTGACTTAGATCTTTTGTTTAGTAAGAATCATGTACAAATTTATCTATAAATACTTTGAGAAAAGTCGGGGCAAGTATGAGAGCATATGTGACAATAGTTAGAAGTCAAGAATGAGGAAGTTAGATGTCATGAGATAGAGAAAAAGTTAGTTGAGTTTTCTCTCATCACTCAACTGTAAATTTCTCTGAGTAATCAAAAATATTGCGCCCGATGTTTCTGTGTCTTCTCCTTCTACAGTAGATCAATTGTGAAATGCTTTTGTACAAGTCTAAGTCTAGAATTGTTTGACCTCTGTACAAAGTTTCAGCTTCCAATTGTAATCAGGCTTAGAGAATTAAGTGTAGGAACATTCATATGTGAAGTGTATTCATAGGTTCCTAAAACAGGCGCAGATTTCGAACTTAATGTTTTGATCATTTCTCCCAGCACAGTTTAAAGTTTTACATGTGTAAGAACTTAATCTTTAAGTTGAAAGATAAGCTACTCATGGCTAGAAGCATTTGCTTAAACGGGTTCTATTCAAGGAGAACCAAGTCTTAAAAGTTGCGGGTGTAAAATCGACTGTTCTGAATGATAGTTTCTGACATAGGTAACTTGTGAAGTTGATTTCTCAAGTTATACTAAAGCTTTTGAAGTAATTCAACTTGGAGGAGGTGCGCAATCTCTAGGAGATACTTCGTACAAAGTTTCATCAAAAACTTTACATGTTTGATAGGTCAATGTGGAGAAATAGTGCAGCAGACTTTTCTGTGTTTCATCTTCTTCACAGATTTGTTAATCCTTTGATAGTTAGTAATTGATCCTCTAAATTAGTGGAAGTTTTTGACTTACTCTTGGTATAGAGGTGCTCTAATCACAAGAGTAGGTTGTTCTTTTGGAGATTAACACTCTCCATCAAGTAATGCATAAGTAAATCAAGCATCCAAAAACCTGCTGATAGAGAACAACATCAAATGCATCTCTAGCATCATGAAGACTTAGTCGTAAACCTGTCTCCATAGGAGTGGCAATAGGTTTATAGTTGTCAAGGCCAAAACACTACAATAATGTGTGAATATATTTCATTTGACACAAGGCCATTCCACCATCAATGTGCATAAATTGAATGCCCAAATAATGATGCAAATGCCCCAAACGAGACATCTCAAATGAGGCATGTAAATCAGCCTTGAAATCAGCAATATGCTATGAGGATTAGTGAGCAACATGTCATCAACATACACCACAATGATCAGAAGTACATCATTAGCACGCTTGACATATAAGGTGCTTTCAGTTGGACTCTTCTCAAAACCATGTGCAATTAGATAGCCATGTATCTTTTCATACCAAGCACATGGTGCTTGCTTTAAACCATTTAATGCCTTCTTTAACCTCCACACCTGGTTTTCATACCCTTTCTACACAAAGCCACAAGCTAAAAAACATACACTTCTTCATGCAAGTCATCATTTAGAACTACTCTTTTAAATGTCCAACTCATGTATATTCCAACCATGATGAGCTGCAAGTGCAGAGATGCTACGAACAATAGTCATTCGGCAAGTAGGAGCAAAGGTTTCATCAAAATCAATGCCTCTTTCCTGCACATAACCCTTTGCAACAAGCCTAGCCTTATACCTATCACTTGTACCATGAGGTTTATGCTTCAGCTTGTATACCCACTTAGTGCCAATGGCGTTGTTGTCAAGAGGCGACTCACATAAAGACCAAGTACCATTCTTCATTATAGCATCATATTCAGATTGCATAGCAGCCATCCAATTTTCTGAATTTTGTGCTTCATCAAACCAAATAGACTCAGTCTCATCATAGAGACTAGGTGCAGCCATAACATAGAAATGTGGTGCAAAAGAGGCACTATGAGAGCCTGATCGAGTATAGTATGATAGAGGTGCATCTAATTTAATGTCACTCAAAGTCCGTAGGAGCCATTTTGGCATAGTTTTTTCCTCCTCAATATCATCTCTCTCATCAACAACTGCATCATGTAAATCTGCATGAGAAATGGATGATCTGCATCATCACATGAAACCTACAAAGGCGGAGAAGTTGCCTCATTAGGACAAGCACTAGACTGTCCGCCTGTAAAAAGAGGCAGCAAAGTATCATACATGTATTTGGAGCTAACAAATGTCTCCTTAGTACATGAAAGCAATGGTTGATTAGCATCTTCCACAAAAGCAACATCACGGCTAACCAAAACGTGTTTAGTCTGTGGATGATATAGAGGATAGCCTTTGCTTTCAGAAATGTACCCAAAAAAATACATCTTACTGCTTTATCATCCAATTTTATAGGATGTTATTCAGGAACTAATGCATATGCCAAACCACCAAAAATGCGAAGATGAGCAACAAATGGCTTGCAATCATGCCAAGCCTCATATGGAGTGATAGACTATAGTGCTTTAGTGGGACACCTATTAAGTACATATGCTGCACACATGACAGCCTCAAGCCAGAAACTATGTGGTAAAGCCTGACTCTTGACCATACACCTCACCATCTCCATGAGCAACCTGTTCTTCCATTTAGAAACTCCATTGTGTTGAGGTGTATATGACAATGTACACTAATGTTTTATCCCAAGTTCAGCCAGAAATGCACAGAATGTTGGAGCAAGTCTATGACAAGCTTAAGTATTGGCTTGAGTCCCACAGAGTCATAGAAGAAGCCTTAAAATGAAGACAATGTAAATTTCACTTGTGAACTACCTCTTGTAACTTTTGAAGAGTTTACTTAATGTAAAAGTGAGAGAATCTTAAGTGGTTGAGTCCACTTGATCAGAAAGGGAAAGAGGAGCCATGAATTTGTGATTTGTGGTAGGCAGAGAATCAAATCAATCACTAATTGATTGGAGTGATTGAGGGAGGTTCGCCTACCAAGATCAACTATAAATACATGGTAGTTTTAGTCGTGGTTAGAGAGACCTATGTGAAGACCTCCAAGAGTTGAGCTTCATGCCATATCAAGGTGTGATTACAAGGCACACATATGTATCAGTAAGTCCATTGTATTGTACAATCAATATACTTTCATTTTCATGATCATTTGAGTTAATATTTCCATGTTCTTGTGAAGTGTACTACTCACTGCCATATCTCTAAGTTTTCTCAGTCAGATTGCAGAGATGGTTTCTCTCAGCTTGGTGCATAATTTTCAGTGTTTTAACTTGGTAAAGTTAGCTCTGTAAGTCTACTATATGCACACCAATTTTCATTTCATTTGGGTATTGCAATCTTCAGTTATGTTCAGTTGAAGTCAACATTGTCTGTTCATTTTCACTTCTCTATCTGGTACCCGACTTTTTTACTCATCTTGTCAGAGTTGTTTCTCAGTTTCTACTTAGCCAAATGCAATGATTTATTTCTTGTTGAATTTATCATAATGACTAAAATACTCATACAAAGTTTCATAACCATTGGATTCTTAAATCTTGAGTTATGTTCATTTTTCTGCTCACTGGTCTCATTACTATAGCAGCCTATGAAAATCGAGATGATATCATCACTTGCTAAACATCATTCTCAGTATGTGGTTAATTATTTTTTATGAGATTACTCTTTAAAGTTAGCTCTTTAAGGTTAATAGACTTTACCAAGAGGAATTAAGCTCATTGCTGCTATGCTCAAAGAATTATGCAAAACACTAGATAGTGCATGAACCAAAATAGCAAGTTCTTCACCTCTGAGCTAACTCCAACGTATCTGGTTTGATCTATATTTTTTAGAGTTATCTTCCAAGGTACATAGGGTGTCTAATACATTCATTGGCAAGCTAAAAGGGCCCACCACATACTCTTGGAGTTCATTTGGCTGGTGTAGATCAAGGATTTTGCAACAACTCTTCAACTTCAAGCACATACCTATCCATCTCTTCATAGTGGTATCAGAGCAAGGTTGGACAATATGGCAGATGGATTTCCTTCATCAATTGACAAATTGGACAGAGGTAACTACTCAGCTTGGTCATTAAGAATGGAAGCTTATCTCCAAGTAGAAGTTTATATGGTTATGTGGTTGGAGATGAAGTTATGCCAAGTTTTAGGAACAAAAGTCAACCAACACAAGAAGAGCAAAAAAGATTGAGCACATGGTGCTCCAAGGATGCACTTGCAAGGTCTAATCTCCTCAACTCTATCTCATATTTTTTTTGCCTCACATTGGAAGTTGTAAGACATCTCAGGAAGTGTGGGATGCACTTGAAGCCTTCTTCTTTTCAAGTACTAAAGCTAGGAAGCATCAACTATGGCTGGATTTCACAACTCTCAAGAAGGCTCCCAAACAAAATGTAACTGATTTTGACACAAAGCTTAAGGACATAGCAGATTAGTTGGGAAGCATTGGAGAGGTAATAGATGAAGAGCAAATTGTAAGGCACGTCATCAATGGCTTGAAGGTAGATGATAAGTGGGAAGCATTCACCACAGCTATGGATTTGTACATGGACATGCATGTACCTGATTTCAATACACTCATTGGACAACTACTTACTCAAGAGGCAAAGCTTATAAAAACTAGAGAAGCTCAATCTTCAGCTTTATACACTGATAAAAGCAATTCCAAAGATAACAAAGGAAAGGCAGAGAAAGTGGATGATGAAGCATGTACATATCAAGCTAACTATGCAGGTAGAGGAAGACATGGCAGAGGTAGAGGAAGAGGAGGTAGACAAGGCAGGGGGAGATCCCAAGACTCAAACTCATGTTCTATTTGTGGATTAACTAATCATACAATTGAAAATTGCTTTAGGATTTCCAGGAATCAAAGAGGTAGAGGATACAATAGAGGAAGTTATGGCTACTCAAGAGGAAGGTTCAACAATTATCATGGCAGCTACAACGACTACAATCATTCAAACTATCAAGGAGGCTACAAAGGAATGAGAGACTTCAATAACTACACAAAAGACTCAAACAAAGAGGATTCATTATTGATCATGAACATGGCTATGCCACAAGGTAAATCTGATGAGCATGTTTTGTACATAGATTCAGGTTGTTCAAATCATGTGGGAGGAAATGTGGCTCTCCTATCAGATTTAGAAGATCCAAGGAATAAGCATGAGGTACAAACAGGAGATGATACAAGACATCTTGTGAAAAAAATAGGCAATGTCAAAGCACCTGATGGAAACACCAACCTACTCAATAAGGTACTCTATGTCCCTACCATTACAAAGAATTTGATAAGTGTTGGGCAGATAGTAGAGAAAGGGTTGCAAGTTAGGTTCACAAAAGCAGGAGCATTTCTTGAAGATCCAAGTCAAGGATTCAGAAGAATTGCAAAAGGTGAAAAGACAGGTAGATTGTTCACATTTGAATTACAAGACACTAGAAACATTGCTCTCTTTAATTATGGTAGTCAGACACTCATAGAATTGGAAGTATGGCACAAAAGGTTAGCACATATTGGTGAAAGGTCACTAAAGCAAATTTGCACGGACCAAAGTGAACTTGTACTCCCTAATTTGTCAAAACAACATATGATTTATAAGTGTAGTGCATGTCAATTTGGAAAGTCTCACAGCATACCATTCATGAAGAAAGGTTATATGTATGGAAATCTCTTGGAGTTAGTTCATACAGATGTATGGGGACCTAGCAAGGAAGCT
Organism: Ceratopteris richardii; assembly: GCA_020310875.1. Lineage (NCBI taxonomy): Eukaryota > Viridiplantae > Streptophyta > Polypodiopsida > Polypodiales > Pteridaceae > Ceratopteris > Ceratopteris richardii. Next base: position 122,011,886 of record CM035440.1, on the reverse strand, counting down.
TCAATATCTGGATCAAGGTATTATGTCTCCTTTATTGATTATTGCAGCAGATGGACTATCCTATTCTTTATGAAACAAAAAGATAAAGTTTTTTCATGTTTCAAAAGATATTTGGCTCTTGTGGAGAATCAAACAGGTAAATCACTAAAAAAGCTAAGGTCAGATGGAGGGGGAGAATACTTCTCCCATGAGTTTGATTCTTTTCTTCAAGAAAGAGGAATCAAAAGAGAGGTAACTACAAGGCACAATCCTGAGCAAAATGGAGTGGCAGAAAGGAGGAATAGGACAATTGTTGAAGCTGCAAGGTCCATGTTAAATGAAAAGCATTTGCCTAATTATCTATGGTTGAGGCTCTATCTACAGCCACTTACTTGATTGACAGGTTGCCTTCAAAATCCCTTGATTGATGGAGAGTATTAATCCCCAAAATAACAACCTACTCTTGAATTTAGAACACCTCTATATCAAGAGTAAGTCAAAACCTTCACCAAATTAGAGGTCCAATCTCCAAATTATCAAAAATTGAAAAATTCTGTGAAGAAGATAAAACACAGAAAGTCTGCTGCACAATTTCTTCTCATTAACCTATCAAATATGTAAAGTTTTCTATGAAATTTTGTATGGAGTGTCGCCTAGAAGTTGCGCACCTCCTCCAAGTTAAAGTTCTTCAAAAGGTTTAGTATAACTTGAGAAATCAACTTCACAAGTTACCTATGTCCAAATCTGCACTTCTGAGAAGTCGATTTGACACCCCTAACTTCTTAACTTTGGTTCTCACAATGTCGAACCCGTTTTACCAAATTCTTTTGGCTGCAGATAGCTTATCTCTCAACTTAGATTTTGAGCTATCATATGTGTAAAACTTTACACTGTGCACTGAGCACTACTCATTTCATTAGACATGAAATATGCGCCTGTTTCAGAGAACTGTGAACACTCATCACATATGAATGTTCCTACACACAATTCTCCTAGCCTGTTTACAATTAAACTCTGAAACTCAAGTCATAGACTCATTAACTATGAACTTAGATATCCTCAAAATGATTTCACAAATGATCTAACACAGACGGAGCAGACACGAAAAGATTGGGCGCAATATTTCTTCGATTACTCAGAAAATTACAGTTGAGTGATGAGAGGAAAACTCGACTAACATTTCACATGTCTCATGACATCTAACTTCTCCTTTCTTGACATCTATACTCACTCATCTATTCTTTCATATGCTCTCATATCACGCCTCGACATTTTCAAGGTATTTATAGAGAAATTTGTACAAGTCTATGACTAATCAAAGATCTAAGTGAACTATAACTATACTAATGTACATATGTGTACATTCCTCATATCCTCTGAATGTATCCTTCTTCCAAGCTTCAAGAATTGAATCTTCCTTCATTCTTTAATCTTCCAAACATTCAATTGGTGATTGGTCTACACCAACAGCTCCCCCTCAATCATCAATTGAGGTTTCTCTTATCTTCTTTATGCCTGCCATGTCTTTAAACTTCTGTAGCTTTGGTCCATCCAAGCTCTTTGTAAGCATATAAGCTATTTGATCTTTAGTTGAAGTATGTATGACTTCAATCTCCTTGTCCATCACCTTCTCTCTTAGAAAGTGATACTGAATCTCAATGTGTTTGGTCCTGGCATGAAAAACAGGATTAGCAGCTAAATATAATGAACTCATGTTATCTCCATATATAATTGGTATCCCATGCACAATGTCAAAACTCTTCATCAAGGTCTTTAGCCAAATCACTTCCTTTGCAGCTTCAACCATGCCTTTATATTCAGCTTCTGTAGAAGACAAAGCAACTGTATGTTGCTTCTTGGAACACCATGAGATTAACTTATCTCCCACATAACACATGTATCCAAAAGTTGATCTTCTATCATCTGGATTACCTGCCCAATCTGCATCACTATAAATCTTGATGTTTGTATCTTATGTGAACCCATAATACAAACCTTCATTGAGTGTACCCTTAATGTACCTCAACACCCTTTGACCTGCAATCCAATGCTCTTTCCTAGGACAATGCATAAACTGAGACAAAACCCCTACTGCATATGATAAATCAGGTCTAGTTACATGCAGCAATAGCTATAAGTGTCCTGATGGTTGTCATGTTTGCCACAGGACTATAAGTCTCATCATAATCAACACCATATGTCTGAGCAAACCCTTTGACAACAAGTCTAGCTTTGTATCTACACACACTTCCATCTGCAAACCTCTTGGTCTTGTAAACACACTTGCATCCAATGATTTTCTAACTATTTGGCTTTGGAACCAAATCCCATGTTTGATTCTCCAATAGTGCATCATATTCTTCCTGCATAGCTTTCTCCCATTTTTTCTTACCTTTTGCCTCTTCATATGTAGAAGGGTCTTCATCTATTTTCATCATATAAGCATAATCTTTTGTGGCCAAAAATGAAGTATCATAGCTATACCTTGTAGGTTGCCATTTGTTCCTTGTAGACCTCCTAAGTTCTCCACTTCTTGAGGTTTCTGTTTCTTCATATTCAGGATCAAATCTTGGTGTTTCTTCCACTTCAACCTACACTTCATTATTCTCTTGTTCATCAAATATCTGAACCTTTGATTTACCTTTCCTTTGGCTCACTTCTTCTTCATCACCTGTATTGATATTGATTGTACCTACATACCAAGTGCTTTGCTCATCAAATGTAACATCTTTAGAAACCATGAATTGTTTTGTAGATGGAATCCACAATCTATAACCCATCTGCTTATCATCATAACCAATGAAAACATATTTTTCAGCTTTAGGCTCCAACTTGTGCCTTAATTGTGATGGCACATATGCATATGCCACACATCCAAAAACTCTGCAATGATCCAAGGCAGGTCTCTTACCCCACCAAGCCTCATATGGTGTCATACCCTGCAAGGCTTTACATGGTAACCTATTGACCAAATAAGTAGCTGTATTTACAGCCTCAGCCCACAAATAATTAGGACAATTTTTCTCCTTCATCATGGATCTTGCAAACTCAACAAGTGTTCTATTTCTCCTTTCTGCTACACCATTTTGTTGAGGAGAGTACCTGCAAGTAACTTCCCTTTTTATACCTGCATTCCACAAGTAATCACTGAACTCATTAGAAAAATACTCTCCCCCTCCATCTGACCTTAGTCTTTTCAACTTATTTCCTATAATTCTTTCTACATATGCATGATAGTGTTTGAATGTATTAAACACTTCTGACTTATCTTTGATCACATAAATAGTGATCCATCTAGTAGCATCATCAACATAAATCACATAATACCTTGACCCATTTATACTGAAATCCTTTGATGGTCCCCACACATTTGTGTGTACCAATTCAAGCTTCTCTGAGTACATAAAACCATGCTTGGAATAGGAATGCTTATGAGCCTTACCTAATTGACATGCCTCACATTTATATGTCATATGTTGACCTGCAACATTAGGCAATCCAAGCACTGAACCATTGTTAATCATGTCTTTAATACCTCTTTCATTGAAATGTCCAAGCCTCTTGTGCCAAAGATCTAACTCAGAGATCTTATGTCCTCCATATGTGAACATAGCATGACCAATATTGCCTTGAATCTTCAATGTAAATAATCTTCCTTCTTTCTTCCCTGAAACAATCTGTTTATACCCTTGGCTAGGGTCTTCCACATATACTCCATCATTAGTGAACCTTACTTCATATCCCTTTTCAACAATTTGTCCTACACTTATCAAATTCTTAGGAATTGTAGGAACATACAAGACCTTACTCAATAAGGTGCTACCATCCTTGGCCTTTACTGATCCAATTGACTTCACATTGTGCTTTGTGTTGTCACCTGTTTGAACAACATGATTAAAAACCTTATTCTCCAAATCAGTCATCAAAGCTATATTACCACTTAGGTGATTGCTACACCCTGAGTCAATGTAGAAGACTCTTTGATCTTCACTCTGCCTTTCACAAGTTGCATTCATTATCAATGTTGAATCCTCCTTTTGATCTGAAGCATAATTGTAGTAGGTGTTGTTGTATTGTTCCTCTACCTGCATTTCTTCCAAAGTAACTCCTACCACCTCTGCCTCTGAAATTACCTCTTTGATTTCTGCCTCCTCTTCCTCTTGAATTATAGTTCTGATTATATCCACCATTACTCTGATTATTATGCCAACAATCATTAGCTAAGTGATTTGTCTTACCACAAATCCAGCAAGCTTTGCCTCCATCTTTGTTGTTCGTGCCTCTTCCTCTACCTTTGCCACCTCCTCTTCCTCTTAGGAAGTTGGCTTGACTAGTTGTACTTTCATCTTCACCTGCTTGTTGCTTTCCTTTGCTATTCTTCTTCTTGTCCTTTGAGTACATTGCATGACCTGCACTCTTGTCACCATCTCCTTTAACATCCTGCTCAAATGTTAGCATATGACCTAACAACTGATTTAAATCAGGAGTGAAATGATCAAGTGATAACTCTATAGACAAAATGAATGGCTTCCATTTGTCATCACCTCTTAAACCTGTAAGAATTTGCCTTACCAATTTATCCTCCTCAATGTCTTCATCAACAGCTCCTAAAGCATCTGCAATGTCTTTCATCCTTGTTACATAGTTTGAAATAGATTGAGAATCCTTCTTCTTAAAGGTTGTAAATTCTGCCCATAAAGATGCCTTCCTTGACTTTGTAGTATTCTGGAAATGCTCCTCCAAAGCATTCCAAATATTAGTTGCACTTTCAAGACCTCGAATGTGAGGTAACAAGTAATCATTGACTGCCATATATATAATGCTCCTAGCTTGAGCATCTTTCTTCATCCAATTTTTCAAATCTGCTAACTCTTCCCTAGTTGGAACACTAGGATCTCTGAACTCTGGCTTCTCTTCTTCTCCTGTGATGTAGGCTATTAAATCTTTGCTCATAAGATGAGCTTCCATCCTCATTGACCATGCAGGATAGTTTTCCCTATCCAATTTCTCTATCTCTAGAGAATCTCCCATCTTGTGTCCACCTGTGTATTGAAATCTTCAAGCTTTATGAACAATATATGTACCTTTACTTCGAATTAGACTCCTTTTGTCCTTCTTGATGTCGTATGGTCTCCTCCTCAAGCTTTACCTTCAAGCTTTCACCTTTTAGTTCTTCAATTGTTGAATTTCTTAAATCTGCAGCAGTCGGGATCCTCCTTTCCTTGATTTTGATGTCTCCTGCTCTGATACCACTGATGGAGAGTATTAATTCCCAAAACAACAACCTACTCTTGAATTTAGAACACCTCTATAAAGTCAAGAGTAAGTCAAAACCTTCACCAAATTAGAGGTCCAATCTCCAAATTATCAAAAATTAAAAAATTCTGTGAAGAAGATAAAACACAGAAAGTCTGCTGCACAATTTCTTCTCATTGACCTATCAAATATGTAAAGTTTTCTATGAAATTTTGTATGGAGTGTCGTCTAGAAGTTGCACACCTCCTCCAAGTTAAAGTTCTTCAAAAGGTTTAGTATAGCTTGAGAAATCAACTTCACAAGTTACCTATGTCCAAATCTGCACTTCTGAGAAGTCGATTTGACACCCCTAACTTCTTAACTTTGGTTCTCACAATGTCGAACCCGTTTTACCAAATTCTTTTGGCTGTAGATAGCTTATCTCTCAACTTAGATTTTGAGCTATCATATGTGTAAAACTTTACACTGTGCACTAAGCACTACTCATTTCATTAGACATGAAATCTGCGCCTGTTTTAGAGAACTGTGAACACTCATCACATATGAATGTTCCTACACACAATTCTCCTAGCCTATTTACAATTAAACTCTGAAACTCAAGTCATAGACTCATTAAATATGAACTTAGATATCCTCAAAATGATTTCACAAATGATCTAACACAGACGGAGCAGACACGAAAAGATCGGGCGCAATATTTCTTCGATTACTCAGAAAATTACAGTTGAGTGATGAGAGGAAAACTCAACTAACATTTCACATGTCTCATGACATCTAACTTCTCCTTTCTTGAAATCTATACTCACTCATCTATTCTTTCATATGCTCTCATATCACGCCTCGACATTTTCAAGGTATTTATAGAGAAATTTGTACAAGTCTATGACTAATCAAAGATCTAAGTGAACTATAACTATACTAATGTACATATGTGTACATTCCTCATATCCACTAAATGTATCCTTCTTCCAAGCTTCAAGAATTGAATCTTCCTTCATTCTTTAATCTTCCAAACATTCAATTGGTGATTGGTCTGCACCAACATTGATGGGATGACTCCATATGAGGCTTGGAATGGAAGAAGACGAAGCTTAGATCATTGTAAAATTTTTGGATGTATTGCTTTTGCTCATGTTCCTTCACAGGTTAGAGTGGAGAAAGTCTATGACAAGCCTAAGTATTGGCTTGAGTCCCACAAAGTCATAGAAGAAGCCTTAAAATGAAGACAATGTAAAGTTCACTTGCGAACTACCTCTTGTAACTTTTGAAGAGTTTACTTAATGTAAAAGTGAGAGAATCTTAAGTGGTTGAGTCCACTTGATCAAAAAGGGAAAGGGGAGCCATGAATTCGTGATTTGTGGTAGGTAGAGAATCAAATCAATCACTAATTGATTGGAGAGTGATTGAGGGAAGTTAGCCTCCCAAGATCAACTATAAATACATGGTAGTTTTAGTCATTGTTAGAGAGACCTATGTGAAGACCTCCAAGAGCTGAGCTTTATGCCATATCTAGGTGTGATTACAAGGCACACATATGTATCAGTTAGTCCATTGTATTTTACGATCATTATACTTCCATTTTCATGATCATTTGAGTTCATATTTCCATGTTCTTGTGAAGTGTACTACTCACTGCCATATCTCTTAGTTTTCTCAGTCAGATTGCAGAGATCGTTTCTCTAATCTTGGTGCATAATTTTCAGTGATTTAACTTGATAAAGTTATCTCTATATGTCTAATATATGCTCATCAATTTTCATTTCATTTGGGTATTGCAATCTTCAGTTATGTTCAGTTTAAGTCAACATTGTCTGTTCATTTTCACTTCTCTGTTAGGTACCCGACTTTTTTACTCATAGTGTGAGAGCTGTTTCTCCGTGTGTATTTACCCAAATTCAATGATTTAAAGCTTGTTGGGTTGAGCATAATGTCTTGTAGAGGCATACAAATTTTCATAATCCTTGGATTCTTAAATCAAGAGTTATGCTTATTTTTCTACTCATTCATCTCAATACTATAGTAGCTCGTGAAAATGGTGAGGATGTCATCTCTTGCTAAACATCATTCTCAGTGCGTGGTTCATTATTTTTTATGAGATTACTCTTGAAAGTTAGCTCTTAAAAGTAGCTAGACTTCCCCAAGGGGAATTAAGCTAATTTGAACCAAAATAGCAAGTTCTTCACATCTGAGCTAACTCCAACTTATTTGTTTTGATCTATCTTTTTGAGAGTGATCTTCCAAGGTACATAGGGTGTCTAAAACATCCATTGGCAAGCTAAAAGGGGCCCACCATAGACTCCTGGAGTTCATTTGGCTGGTGTAGATCAAGGATTTTGCAACATCTCTTCATCTACAAGCACATACCTATCCATCTCTTCACACAGAAGACATATATCCCCCCCCCTCGATCAAAACAAAGATGTCCATTTTACATGATGATAGATTTTCAGCCAAAACCAAAAGCTGTTTGAAGCACATGAACACTTCAGACTTTGCTTTCAATGGATATACCCATGCATGCCTATAAAAATCATCAATGAAAGTCATGAAGTAAAGATAATTTCCAAGAGAAGGTGTCTCCATAGGACCACAGACATCACTATGTACAAGGTTCAATTTCTGAGTAGTCAAAACTGAGCCATCTTTTGGAAAGGAGGAACGCTGCATTTTGCCCAAAATATATCCTTCACAAACATGTTTTCCAGATGCCTCAAGTTTGGGCAAAGAGGACACCATTTCAGATTTCTACAGGCATAGCAAACTAGCAAAATTCAGATGAACAAAGTGTGCATGCCAAAGCTTTGCATTTGACATAGCTTGAGAATCATGTACTGCACATGCCGAATCATTTATAGATGTTTCAGTCTATGAGCTTATACAGCCCATGACATAAAACGCCAGAAGCAATAATCACGTCGCCATTTGATAGATCATGAAGTGTACATCTGTCATCAACAAATTCTATAACCAAGGTATTCTTGGCTAATGCAGAAACTCATAACAAAATTTTCTTGATCCCTAGCACAAACAAAGCATCTGGAAAAGTGAAAGAACTACCATCACTAGTAGTCAAAATGAATCTTACCAACTCCCATAACAGGATAAGTGGATTTTTTGGCGCATGTAATAGTATTCGCTATAGGGGCAGGCTCGAGTGAAGAGAAGAAACTGTGCAGCGATGTAATATGTTTGGTCACCCCACAATCAAAGTACCAAACATCTGAGTCTACTACACACATGCACTCCTCATGAGAAAATGGTTCAAAACTGCATATAGTAGTAAACACCCATTCTTCTTCCTGCACAAGATTACCCGACTCTAATTTTGCTGTAGAGGCCTCTTCAACAACCAATCCATCCTCTTTCTTCTTTGCCTCTTTAGCAGCTAGTTTTGGATAGTTCTTTATGATATGATCATTTCCTTTATAGTACTTGCAAAACAAGTCTTGCTTTTTTTATTTCTTTTCATCTTTGTCTTTCCTCTTCGATTGTGCAGAATTAGAAGATTTTTGCTTACTACTTGAAGAGCCCCATTTTCCTTTGCCATTCCGACTAACCAGGAAAGCTTGATTAGCAACATGCATAATGGACATGTTCTGCCTAGCCTGATCTTCCTACAATAGAACAGAGACTAACTCCTCAAATGAGATGTGTGTTAGCAAATGATCTATGATAGTGTTGTATATATAGTCTCTTTCACTTGCATCTTTCTTATGCCCTATCTTCAAAGCTTCTAGCTCTCCTCTCTTTGGTCGACTATCATCTTCAAATTTAGGAACTTCTTCTTCACCTATCACATATATCATTAGTTCCTTACTCATAAATAAGGCTTCCATTCTCATTACCCAATCAAGATAGTTATCTCTATCCGATTTGTCAATCGAGATATGATCTACCATGGTCTTCTTGTTTTTGCTGCAACCTGTGAGTTTAAAGTTAAAAAATGTTACCATAGACTTAGATGTTTCTCACTTTCATACCATAGACTTTGACATACCGATACATGGAATCATGTCACATGTGCTAACAACTCTTATGTGCTAATGGGAGTTGGTAAGATCATCCTAACTAATGCTGATGGTAGTTCTAGCACATTGTCAAACACCTTATATATGCCATAGATTAAGAAAAAAATGTTATTAGTTTTAGCATTAGCCAAGATTGGCTTCAATGTCAAATTTGATGATGATAGATGTAGAGTTCATGATCTCTCCAATCATGCTATTATTATTGCTTCTAGCATTTTATGTCCTAGGTTGTAAGAGTTGAGGGACTATGTGAAATCTATAAATATTTAGCATGTGCAATTCATGATTCATAGGCTATCTCAAATGCAATGATTTTGCATGCACGATATGCTCATCAAAACAGTTCTAGTTTGCTTTGCCTACTTGAATTTGAAATGGTGTCCTCTCTTACCAAACTTGAGGTAGCCACTAAACATGTCTATGAAGGTTGTATTTTGGTAAAAATCAGTTTTCCTACTTCCTAAAAGATGATTCGATTAGAGATGCTCATAAATTCTAGCTTATTCATAGTGATAGCTATGGTCCTATGTAGACACCTCCATTTGGAAGCTATATGTACTTTGTGACTTTTATTGATGAAGTTTCAATGTGACATGCATGGGTGTATCTACTAAAAGCATATTTGGAAGTTTCTATGTGCTTTAAAGAATTTCTCGTTATCATTGTAAATTGGTTAGCAGCCTCTTCTCCAATCAAGGGAGTTGTAACCCGGCATGTTAGAAGGAGAACAATGGAGTCCTACCTTATTGGAAAAAATTTGAAGGATCATGTGCCAAACATAGGACACAACGAAAACTTCTCTTACTTGTGTTGAATGGGTCACTTTTCCTTGTTTAGATCAACAAACCATATTTTTTTCGCTTGAATTTCGCCCCCATCTACTTGCACTTATTCTTCCAATCAATATTTTTGCAAGGCATGTAAGGGAAGACAACAATGGCCTTGGATTTGATTACAAAACGTTTTTACTCAAGACTTCTTGCCCTTGGGGCATGAGGGGGCCACCATTGGATGACTGCTCACCCTAAGAGGCATGGGAGGCAACCTTGGGTGAATTCAGGTCAAGCTTGGGTGATTTGAAGGCAAGGCATACAATATGTAAGAGGTACTTCAAAAGGGAATGCAGAGAATCACAACCGAGTTGATGCAAGATGAATTCAAGGAATCAACACATCAAGAAAATCATGAATATTAATGATCAAGCTTGGAAAATCATCTCTACTTTTAAGAAAAGCAAAGCTAGATTATAGAGATTAGTGGGCTAGCTCTCATTCAATTAGGTGCATGGGCTTCACTTGCCTTGAGAGGATAACTTGGCCATGATTCCTCCCATCTCCACAATGGTTATTCTAGTTCTAATCTAGGTGAGGTCCCTACCTAATTACATCTTGGGTGATTGCCTCCGAAGAGGACCATCTCCTTATGGAAATCGAAGGTGAGCACGTACTTGTAATACAAGGGTGACTAATAGCTCATGTTCTCTTACATAAAGGTCAAACATTGCATGGAGGAACTGAAGATGAACCTACCACTTTGTTCCACCAAGGGTGACTCAAAGATCCTAACAAGGATGAACTCTAAATGTGGTTCCCAAGGTGTCTTCCCTTTAGGAGGTGATCACATGAGGCGATTGAGCGAATATAATTTTTCTTCACAGAGGGCAAATCCCTAGGGCAAGGCTACTACCCTATGGCACTCCCAATCAAGGAAATTACATATCTTCAAGGATCCTTTAGTGGCACCACAAAGAGGGTGACTTCCATGAAATTCGGCATCGAGGTAGGCAACTTGTGGTCGAAATACTTGGAGGGGGACAACTCGTGAAGAGTAAATGCCAATTTTCCCCATCATAAGCAGCATAGGGAGACTATACCTCATGAATGAATCCCTAGGTGAGTGCACATGTATGTGAAGGAATTTATAAGGAGGGCAGTTGTGGCCCTACTTCACTCCATTGGTGACTCTACAAAGCAACGTCATCTACATAGGTTACTCACCTCTTATGGCATTCTTTTACCTATAATGGTAAGAGAATTGGAAGCATTAAAGGCATAATCATATGGGTATCAGGTAATGGTTTGGGTATAATTTGAAGGGTCTAACTGGGAAATCATCAAGCTATTGAGATTCTACTCCTTTGGAAAGTGTTGCATTCACTACAAAGTAAACATGGGTAATGGTAAGGTATAAAGACTTGGGTGGCATATTCCCAAAGTGTCATATTCCCAAAATTGGGCACCACCTCCACCTCTTTTTAACATGATCCAAATAGGGTGCCACCTCCACCCACTTGTGGCATGAATAACATGGGCAAAAGTATGATCACTCATGTGATCCGATGTGAAGTAAATTTTTCTAGACTTGTCCCTAGAGGGTTAAAAGTGTAAATCAATCTAGGGAAGACTATCACAAGGCTTTGGCATTGTTAGAAGATCTAATTCCAGGAACCATAAGTGGTTGTCTATGAGTGATAAAATTAGGCCACTTTTTCACCAATTGTTTGTAGCCTATATAAGAAGAGGCTTGGAACAAATTTTGGAGACCATCTCTAGTCAATTTTCTGGTCTCTATTCTAGTTTTACTCTCTATCTAGATATCTCTTGGTTTCTATCTACCTTGTGTTGAAACTTGCCCACTATGTGTTGAGGCCACTCTATGGTGTCTTCTCAGATTGTTCGCTTCTTAGTTCTATGGCAGTTAGCATGATATAGTTATTGAGTAGTTTTGCTAATGTATCACTGTTGGAATATATTGTGTTTCTCTTGTAGAGAGTACTTTGTTGTTTGAGATACTTCTTGCTCAGGGTTCTAGTCAGTGGAGTGGATACTAGATCACTATTATGCTGACTTGTATTATTTTCTACTTACTATAATTATTTTAAGTCTAACAAATCAGGCTTTTCTCATTTGTCTACTTAAAGTTTTTTTCCATCTATGTGGCTTTACTGTCAAGCAGTATACCTACACACACATACACACATCATAGATTATACTTCCTCAAGGATGAACTCCCCTTGAAGTAGAAGGAGTACTAGAACTATGGTACCAGTTGCCTCATCTACAAATGGACATGCCTAGTGGGACCCTTGCATGTGTTGTGTGGAGTAGCTTTTGCCATAGCCAACTATTTTTGTAGTGTTTTTCTTGAATTTGAGAGTCTCATGAGTGGGTACATGATCCATACTTGAGCGGCAAGGAGCATCTTCATGCACATAAGAGCACCAATAAGTCAAATTAGGCTTCATCTAGTCAAATCAATGTCCCCTTACCTTTAAACCTCTCCATTGATTCAACCTTTACACCACTTTCCAAAGAGCAACCTAGGAGGATGCTTGATTTTGCTTTACACACCTCAAAAGAAGCTCAAGCACTAGTGGAGGATTTCCCAAATCTTTTTTCTAGATTAAATATTGAGTTCCCCACTTGTAAAGGTTTAATACATGAAGATGGAGATGATCATGTAACGAGATTCATATCCTTATACTATGGATGTGGACTTCAACATCGAGAGGGTGCTATGCTACTACCTTTCACATCTACCCTAGAGGGACTTTTAGACAAATGGTATGACCAATATGCAAATAGGTACTTCACCATTTGGGAACACTTGAATAATTCCTTGTCTCAAACATTTTTGCCAGTTGAATCTTATGAGTGAGCTTTAGATCAACTAGAGTACTTGAAGTTACAACTAGCTGAATCTTTCCATGAACTTCATGCACGTGTTAAAGCACTCATTTCTCATTTTCTGCTTGCTCCAAGAGACTTTCTAGTAAAACAATGGATAGAAAAGGCCCTGCCAAGCTCTTCTTAATAGAAGATATGGAATCACTGAGATTGGATGCCGCATTGAATGATTTTTGGCAGCTACGTCTCATATAGAGGAGGCTAGAGTGCATTTCGAAGGAGGCACTCAAGGAAACTATGCCATTAGTGGGAATGCAATTTAGCATCTAAGGAAGGAACCGGAAGCATTGAAGATGCAACAAAGTCAAGAAGAGAATAATTTTATTTCACCACCCACCTGCTAGAATGATGACTTAGTGGTGCAACTTCTTCATAAAGTGGAGGAGTTGCATACTACTGAAGACATTCATAGGCACATTTAATGTATCAAATGCAGCGACAGTGGTCACTCCAACATGAATTGCCCTAATCAAATAAGCTACCAATTTTTTTCCAAATGTGGCCATGAGGCGTGCAACTATTACTAGCTCAAGGGATCCTAATAGAGAGGTAACACTCAAGTTTCTAAAACATTTTATATGAGTACTTCAAATATGCCCCACAAAAGAGGAGAATCCTCAAAATGGATCTAGATATGTTATTTCTCTAATGTTTTATCATTGTGGATAATGTAGCAATACAAAGCAAATTCACTCTGCCTAAGGGCACACCTCGCTGTTAACATTGCCCCAATGCAAAGGATTATTACACAAGGGAATATCCTTGAAACCATCCCATTCTGATTCACATGATTGCACTTTCTTTAAGAGATGAATGTATGACTCCACAAACCTTTGATGTTTCATCATCTCTAGTACCTACGATGACTAGAGCTACGCAAGCGGCCAAAATCCATATAGAAGAGCAACACGGAGTCAAGGAAAAAGAAGAAGGTAAGAAGGCTGATTTGGGGGAGCAGGTGACCATTGAAGAAGCCTCTGATAGGTTGAAGACATCACTCAAGGACCAACCTATTCACCCCTAGCAGAATACACAAGAAGTGGATATCCAAGAGATTTTTAGGGGAATTCACCACAAGGTCAGTTTATTCCAACTTATAAAAGCAGATGCAAAAGTGAGAAATGATCGCACCAATCGAAATCTACTAGAGTGCAAAATTGATTGTCTCCATAAAAAGTGAATTTTGGAAGGTGTTATTATAGATGGTTTCTCTGGCATCAATCTAATGCCTCGTTTTACTATGAAGAAATTAAATTTGGAGCTCACAAAGACAACACCTTTTACTATGACACTAGTAGATCAGGATTGAGTCACACAACTTGGAATCATTGAAATGGTATTCATAAGAGTTAAATTTGGTCAATCTCTCTTCAATTTTGTAGTTATCTCCTTAAGCACCAATGAGCCAATCATAGAGCATGAAATAAGTATTAATTTTGTTCCTATTTATGCAGATTTTTTTGGAAAAAATCAATCACAAATTGATGATTATAAATAGCTTGAAGCATGTCAAAGATCATATTGAAGTTCAAGAAGTCACTTGAGAAAGTGAAGTGATCTGAGAAGAGAAGTTTGTATACATATGAACATTACAATTGGAAATTCTTGTAATTTGAGTAGAGATAATCCTTAGGATGATAAGGAGTAATGTAATAGACATGGGATAAGTCTAGAACCATATGTATATAAGTCAATGATGTAAAGAAATACTTGAGAGAGTCATTAGAAGACAAGTGTCATAGAGATAGATGTGAAGAGAGTCATCTTCAGAAAATAGTGACGAGTATTTTGTAGGTTTCTCTCCGTCTGATCATGTGGATCAGAAATCTTTTTGTACACATCTAATCTAGAAGCTAATGAATCTATGTTCAAATTTTCATGGTCTAATTCTTCTTCTGCTGTGAGTATGATCAATAGGAACATGTGTATGTAAAGTCTGCAGATGATCTCTCAGAGTCACAAATTTTTCATGTCAATGTTTTGCTTAGATCTGAGTGCACAGTGTAAATTTTTTGATGAATGAGCATTCAAAATCTAAGTTAGAAGGTAAGGAAGCTATGGCTAAAAGCATTTAGAAAAATGGGATCTGTGCTATGAGAAATCAACTTAAGAAGTTGACCATGTCAAAGTCGCCATTTTTGGAGGACAGTTTTTGACAGAGATTTGATCTAAAAGATAAAATTAGAAATCTAGTGGTTCTTTTGAAGAACTAATGATCAATATAGTTGCGCAAAGGTAGCATGGATATGTGAGTATCATTTGAATGATTAAATTTGAAGTCTTATGAAGAAATTTAAGCCCATCTCTAAAGTACATTCTTGAATATGAAGAAAACTTCTTACAGAGAAGTATTTCTTGATATATGTGAAAAATAATTTGAAGTCTATGTAAAGTTTGATTTATTCTTGATATAGAGAAGTTCTTAAGTCAAGATAAATCGAACATTTGGAGATTAAAAGGTCTCCAACAGTGGTATCAGAGCAGAATATGCAATACAAGTGAAGTAAAGAGTATTGGAAGTTGCGACTATTGCAGACGTTGAAGTTTTTTCAAATTAAAGGAGCACAGGATCAAAGTTTGAAAGAAAACTTGAAGGAGAATCAAGTACAAGTTGAAAGGATCAAGAAGGATTAAAGCTTCATATCCAAGGTACATTCTATTATCATAAATCATAGTAATTGCAGACACAGAAGATCAAAGATGGGAGAAAGCTTGTAGATTAATAAGCTAGATAGGGAGAACTATCCAGCTTGGTCCATGAGAATGGAGGCACACCTTATGAGCAAAGATTTGATGGCATTCATTACAGGAGAAGAAGAAAAGGCTGAGTTTGCAGATCCTAGTATTCCAACTAGGGAAGAGCTTGCAGATTTGAAGACCTGGATGAGAAAGGATGCTCAAGCTAGGAGCATCATTTACATGGCTGGAAATGATTATCTTCTACCTCACATCAAAGGATTGGAAAGTGCAACAGATGTGTGGAATGCTTTGGAAGAGCATTTCCAAAACAGAACCAAGTTAAGGAAGTCCTCATTATGGGCAGAATTCACAACTTTCAAGAAGAATTCACAATCAATTTCTGATTATGTGGCAAGGATGAAGGATATTGCAGATAGCTTGGGAGCAATAGATGAAGACATTGAAGAGGATAAGTTGGTAAGGCAAATACTTACAAGTCTGAGAGGAGATGAGAAGTGGAAGCCTTTCATATTGTCCATAGAATTGTCACTTGATCACTTTACTCCTGATCTTAATCAATTGCTAGGACACATGCTAACTTTTGAGCAGGACATTAAGGGAGACAATGATAGGAGTGCGAAGCATTCAACTGATGATGAAGGAACTTCAAGTCAAGCTAACTTTACAAAAGGAAAGATGAACTTCAGAGGTAAAGGAAGAGGAGGTATGAACAAAGATAATACTAAAGCTTATTGGATTTGTTGCAGAACCAATCATTTGACAAATGATTGTTGGTATAAAAATCAAAATGGTGGAAGTAATAACCAGAGCTTCAATCAAAGAGGTAGAGGAGGCAGAAACCAAAGAGGCAACTTCACAGGAAAAGGTGGTAGGACATCATATGCTAGAGGAGGTGGAAGAAGCTTTCAATCTCAGTCCTACAACAACAATTATTATAATTATGCATCAGATCAAAAGGATGATATGAATCTTATCTTGAATGCAACTCATGAATCAGTAGGAGAAGACCAAAGGGTGTTTTATATTGACTCAAGATGTAGCAATCATCTGAGTGGCAATATATCACTGATGACTGATATGGAAGCAAAGGTGAATGGACATACAGTTCAAATAGGTGACAACACCAAGCATAAGGTGGAAAGTATTGGATCAGTGAAGACAAAGAATGGAAGTACACTCTTGAGCAAGGTACTTTATGTTCTTACTATTCCTAAGAACTTGATAAGTGTAGGGAGAATTGTGGAGAAAGGATATGAAGTCAGATTTACAAATGATGGTGTCTATGTGCAAGATCCAAATCAGGGATATAGAAACATCATTGCAGGTAAAAAGGAAGGAAGGTTGTTTACTCTCAAAGTCCAAGGTAATGTTGGACATGCCTTATTTACTTGTGGAAGTCAAAAGATGTCTGAGTTAGACGCAAAATAGATCTTTTGTTCGTTCAACTGGTTCAGATCAAACTGCTCATTCTAAGTACTAGCATATACATATGTTTCTACTAACTCAGTTTGTAGGATATACCTCGATTCCTACTATTTATCTCCTACTTGTCCAGCTCTCCATTAGATCTTTCTTTCTTTTTCTTTTTCTTTTTCATTTTTCTTTTTCTTTTTCTTTTCCTCTTCATCTCAGCTCAACATTTCTTTTTATCTCTTATTTTTCACAAATCGGCCTATGTCGAAATCGGGTGCGACTCATGGACTTGTCCACCCGGCCAAGTTTACCCCACCTGTCTACCGACCCGACATAGCACACGACATACACAACATCAGCCCTGCATGAAATCGATGTCAGCTCGTGGCTCTGACCACCCGGTCAGAGTGACTCCACCTGCCTACCGACCCATACAGGTGAATGACAACAGATAGGTCAGGCCTACGACGAAACTAGCTACGGCTCGTGGCCTTGATCACCTGACCAAGGTGGTTACATCCTCCTACTAGCCCATCGCAGCGCTCTGACAACATACACACACATATACAGCTGGCATGAGTATGAAGGTTTTTCATAAATCGTGATCCATATGGAGGTAAGATCTCGCAAGAAATAAATACTAGGATCCAAAGTTTCCCACTCACTAAGTGTTCAAATCAATCAGCATATACACGCACTTGATCTAAGCATGCCATCACATCCCCAAGCTTTCACTCCCAAAAGTCTCTAGTCTGCTAACTGATCCGATTCATATCATTCCTAGTCATTCATGCTTCATGCAAACCCATAATAGATCTTTGTTATCTTCATTCTACATGATTTTCATAAACTCATACATGTCTTTATCACACACATCAATGCAATGCATATGCTCTATCAGAAAGAAGACAAAACTTAAATCAGAAACATTCCACCTGTTCATTTTAGTTCATCTTCATCTAGCCTTTCTTCAATCTCATGATCCATCATTCTTCATCAGCATCAGCATCAGTGTCATCAGTATCCTCCAGTGTCATCAGTATCCTCCAGCATCATCAGTATCCTCCAGCATCATCAATATCCTCCAATGTCATCAGTATCCTCCAGCATCATCAATATCCTCCAATGTCATCAGTATCCTCCAACATCATCAATATCCTCCAATGTCATCAGTATCCTCCAGCATCATCAATATCCTCCAATGTCATCAGTATCCTCCAGTGTCATCAGTATCCTCCAGCATCATCAATATCCTCCAATGTCATCAGTATCCTCCAGTGTCATCAGTATCTTCCAATGTCATCAGTATCCTCTAGTGTCATCAGTATCCTCCAGTGTCATCAGTATCCTCCAAAAGTTCTTGCTCAATCTCATAATCCGCTTCATTTCTTTTCTTGAATAATTTTATCCTCTTTCCTGCAATCAAAGATCTCAAAGGAGTACTGTCTAACTCACGAAGTGCATACGTACCATTCTCAAACACAGACGTCACCACATACGGCCCGAACCATCGTTTGGTCAATTTCTTCCTAGCATCATATTGAGTATCGAATGTACTATCGTACACCAATACCCAATCATCTACCTCAATGCTACGTGGTCTCAGTCGATGGGTTTTGTCAAAGTAGATCTTATTATTTAACCTTGACTCCTTTAACTTTTGGACTGCTTCTTTCAATTTCTCATTTCCTTGTTCTAACTGCTTTATTCTTACTGATAACAACTCTTCTCTCGTCATACCATCATTCCATGGGAGCGTCAACCATGTCACTATCTCAGTCTGGATGGGGAAGATTGGCTTCTGACAATACATCAATTCAGCAGGCATGAAACCTGTGGACCGAGTGTAAGTTATCCTATAAGCCCATAACGCGAACGGAAGAAACCTAGGCCACTGCTTGATGTCATCGTTGCAAGCCTTAGAGATCACCTTCACAATGGAAGGGTGACCTCTCTTGATTTTCCCATTTGCCTCTGGATTATAGGCAGTGGTGAGAGACAATCAAATTCCATGACCATCAAAGAACTCTTTTGCCTCTCTCGCATCCAACTCTCCCCTGTCCGCAACCACTTTCTCAACGTATCCGAATCTCGAGATCACTTCTTCTAAAAGGAATTTGCATACATTATAAGTAGTCTTTGTACGAAGAGCTCGACCTTCCACATGGTTGGTCAAGTCCTCTCTGGCAAGCACAATGTATCTCATCTTATCTATCCCTTTGGGCATAGTTACAAGGTCGACCACCCACTTGTAATGGATACAAGGAGGGTAGGTCGGATGTAATGGGTCTCTGTGCCTAACTGATGAATGCACCTGGCATGTAGCACAAGTGTCTACAAAATCTCTCACACTCACATAAATCCGTGGCCACCAGTAGGCTTCCCTAATCTTCTCATATGTAGCATAAAATCCTTTGTGACCTGCCCATAAGGTCTCATGCATCTCTCTCATAACTTTTCTCTGAAGACTCCTCGAACTCAATACTCTCTGTGGACACTTCACCTTGCCTTTAGCGTGTCGCCAAATAAGCCCATCCTTCAAGAAAAAGTTGTAAGACTTTTTCCTGATGGATCTATACTTATTTGTGGACCAACCGGGGGAAGGTTTCAGAGTACTCAGATATCTTCCAATATCTCTCCACTCACCATCATACTCACTCTCACGGAACTGCTCATAAACATACACCAATGGATCATATCTCATCATATGTGTATCTCTCTCTACCTCATCATCATCATCAGACTCATCATCAAATTTTGCTCTTGAAAGCATATCAGCCACTGTATTCGACTTCCCAGCTATGTGTACAAATGCAGGATTTATAAACTTTATATAAGAGATCCATCTAAGCATAGCAATATCCGGAGATGAACAATTTGCAATCATGCCAATCAGTGGAAGACAGTCAGTCTCAACTATCACATTCACCCCAATGAAATACTCTTTATCGCTCTTTAAAGCAGTCACTAATCCCCATAACTCTCTCTTAATCTGTGGATATTTTCTTTGGGTATCATGTAGGATCTTAGCACCAAAGCGCACTACATATCTCTGCCCCTCATCATCATCTTGCCCTATGACCCAGCCTATGCCAATAGGACTGGTATCAACGGTCAAAATGATAGGTCTCTGACCTGAATAGTCAACACGCTTCAGAATCGGAGCTTCAATTAGCAGCTGCTTCAGTTTACGCATAGCTCTCGACTGTTTCTCTGTCCATACAAACTTCTTTCTCTTTCTAAGGAGATCATATAAGGGGTTCGCAATGTGAGCAAAGTGA
Organism: Ceratopteris richardii; assembly: GCA_020310875.1. NCBI lineage: Eukaryota > Viridiplantae > Streptophyta > Polypodiopsida > Polypodiales > Pteridaceae > Ceratopteris > Ceratopteris richardii. The sequence continues at coordinate 121,991,543 of CM035440.1, read as the reverse complement.
GGAATCCATATCACATAGAATACACAGGCTCCTAGAAACCTTCTCACCTCACTGACATTACGACACACTCAAAGATCCTGCTAATGGCCTCAACTTTCTGCAGGTACGGCTTGTGGCCATAATGTCCACACAGATGTCCTACAATGAGGACCTCATCAACGCCAAAAACAGATTTCTCTAAAGAAAGTGTCAGCCCTACATCTTCAAATCTCTTAAATATCTTCTCACATTCAGAAATATGATCACTCACAAACTTTCTGCATCCTCAAGCATCTAAACTCACATCTTTCACTCTTTCCTCACATCCCTTTATCGGAACATCATGAATGAATGGCATAGTCACAGATGGTGTAAAGTCTCGTAAAACCAGATTCATGGCATTCATCATGTGAGCCACAGAATTCGTCGCTCCCTACGGCAAAGTACACATGCATACAAGGCCCAGTGGAGTCCTCATGGTCGTAATGTCTCTACTCTCCATAGCCAACTGAAATTGGTCATAACCTGAATACAGGTCTCCCATAGAGTATATGGAATGCCCAGCAAACACCTCAGCAAACTCATCCACTATGGGTCTTGTCCCTACATTTCTAATTGTGACTTTATTAGCAGGCTGTAGATCCTGAATGAAACGAAGCTTCCCATTTTTCTTCGGCACTGTAAACCACCTATTCAAATATGGAGCCGAGGAGGATTCCAATATCCGCATGGAAATCTTTTCCTTTAGCAACCTCATCAACTCAGGTAAGTGAGCCTTTGGGACTGGTATAGGCCGGATATTCCATGGTATATGTGGCACTGTAAAGATAATCATGGGAGGTACTTGTTTCAGGTCTGCACAACCTATCTCATGTGGGAAAAGTGCAAATGCTTTTTCGTGTTTCTTGATGACTTCAATAAATTTCTGTTTCTCTTCTTCTTTCAGAAATAATTTCTCTCCAAACTTGATCTCTTTAATAGTCTCATCAGTAAAATGATGCCCTATGAGCTCTCTTCGTCTCAGCATAGGGTCATCTGACACTCGTAGATATTTCTCATGACTATCTTTTGGCAATGGCTGAGCTATAGGCTTCACTTTCTTATCCACAGTCTTATACTTCGTATTTACATTTAATTCATGCTCTCTCATAAACTCCTCAATCATCTCATACTCTTTGATAGAACTGAGCATAATCATTTCTGATTTCTGATTTCTCTCAAATGCCTTCTCAAGCTCTTCCAGAGTAGTCGAACTTCTCTCCAACTAGATCACATCTTCAATCTTCTCATCAAGTAACATCATTCCTAAATGCTTATAGTGTCTCTCATGAACTTTTCTGAATTTATTTGAAACATTTTCTTTCTGTAAGCATAGCAACTTGAATGCAGATGAATAAATAGAAAAACTTTCAAAACTATGTACAAAGTCATGCGAGACATCAAACCAACTCCCACTGTTGTCTCACTCAACAATGGATCCTAACAGAAATTTTGATCAGCAGAAGCTCCATATTCTTCAACAGGCATACTCATCATGGTCATGTGAATTAATAGGTTTCTTTCTTATATTCTTTCTATTCCTGGAGTGACTTGGACACACAATCATCACTTGCAAAGAATGAAGGCCAGATCTAGAACGGATTCGTGCATAGGCAGATCCATCATCCATGGCCTTAGTCTCCATTCTCACCTCAGCTATAAAGGGCTGCCCAAGGATAGCCTCATATGAACAATGGTCTTGGACGAAGAAGTGAAATTCCTCAGAAATCCCTCCTATGGTCACAGGCACAAAGGCGCATGCCCCAAGCGGTGCTCCTGAACCATTATCCGTTGTCCTCATCCTCCATCCATGATCTTTATCAATCGGCCACCTAAACTTATCATAGAGCTTCTTAGAAATCACATTTATCTCTGACCCTGAGTCAATCAAGGCTAGAGCAAAACATGACTCCTCATTGCTCCCTAGCTTCACCTTCATCTCAGGTGTTCCTCTCGCCCAAAATGTCCTGCTAAATTCCCACGTCTTTCTCATCTCATCATCAGGTATTATAGGACCTAGAGAATTTTTATGACACCTGGCAACCTCATCATCATCGTTGTCAGATGTGTCACTCAATGCAACTGCTTCATTTGTCACTTGAATATCTTCATATGCTTCTTCCATCTCTACATCTTCAGGTAGTGGAAACCTCTTTCTCTTAACCAGCTTTATAAAACTGTCCTTGAACTCAGGCTTCGCTATGGAGAAGACCTGCTCCAAGGACATGGTCACTTGGCTCTTCAGTAAAATGTCATTTGTTGGTGTATAAAACACCACAAGAACTAAACTAATGTGGTATTAGAAGACCTCCATAACCATCATTAGCTTAGCAAAACTCTAAATGTGAATCTTCAACTCTGAACTTAGTGAAAATCAAAATTTCACTTCACAGAAATCTGCGCCTTTTCTTCAAATCTTCAATCTGACCTGTATTAGCTTGATCTTTGCAAATTCCTTTGATCATTTACTAAGAAAGGTTCTTGCTAATGTTAAGTAACATATAACAAGCAAAACTTTCAAGTAATAACTTCAAAATCTTCTGATTTTTCTCCAAACTTTTCACTATATCTGAAAACTGAAAAACACCTTCATCGATTTGACATACCTTCACTGTTAAGCTGATTTCTCTGAGTATGCGTCCCGTTTCTTAAAGATCTTTTGACCAAATGTAGTTGAAGACAGTAGCTTTAAAATGAGCTATCACTTACTAAAAACTTTACAGTATACTTTGAGATCTGACCTTAAGAAGTTCAAGTAAATGTGCGCCCGAAAAGTCGTAACTGTCAACTACCTTACACAATCATATGAAATGACTTAGAACTCAATGTACAAGAGGAATTAGACTTAATCCTTCTATACAAACATATGTTGTATATCAGAGAAGATGTGTACAAATTGGCTTGGCCTAATTTTGCTCAAAGCCATGGAAAACTCTCTCAGACTCAGAAGTTTTTCCTCAACATCTCTCTCAGAAAAGACACGACTTTTCTCTACTCACTCAGATTACAAAATTGAGTTCTCTCTACATGTTTTTTGTCTCAAATTAACTTATATACCTATGGTTTACATTCTCCTAGACTTGAACTCGTAAGTTCTGAAGATCAAATTAAAAACTAGACTCTAATTTTGCACTAATTTACAATAGTGAAATTGTCCCTTCACTTAGGCTTAATTTTCTGTATGCTATCTCTTCACTTCTTCTTTTCTTCTTCCTTTCTTCATATGTCTTCATATATCCATGCCTAATTAGTGAGTGAAGCCCCAACAGCTCCCCCTCAATCACTAATTAGCATGCTTTGACTTCTTCATATAGTCTTCTTCTCTTTTATTCGTGCCATCTCCTTGAAGCTACTTGTCTTCACTCCATCCAAGCTCTTTGTCATAATATCTGCAATCTGATCCTTTATAGAAGTGTACACCACTTCAATCTCTTTCTCCATTACCTTTTCTCTGAGAAAATGATACTGTATTTCTATATGCTTTGTCCTTGCATGAAACACAGGATTTTCTGCAAGATATAATGAGCTCATATTATCTCCATGAATGATAGGTATACCTTGATCAATTCCCAAGCTTTTGAATAATGTCTGCATCCATATTACTTCTTTTGCTGCTTCCACAAGTCCTTTGTATTCAACTTCTGTTGATGATAAAGCCACTGTATGTTGTTTCTTTGAACACCAACTCACAAGCTTATCTCCAATGTATATCATGTAGCCATGAGTAGATCTTCTGTCATCCTGACTTCCTGCCCAATCTGAATCACTATAGGCTCTTAATCTTATATCTGATGTAAAAGGATAATACAATCCTTCTTTCAAAGTCCATTTGATATATCTAAGAACTCTTTGACCTGCAATCCAATGTGGATCCTTTGGACAATGCATGAATTGAGAAAGAACACCCACTTCATCTGTTCTTTTGATAAGTAAACTTGCATCTGCCTTTGAACTTTGATATCCAAGATCATTAAGATACTTTACAAGTCTATAATTCCAAGCTCTTGGACCTTGCTTCAAACCATAAAGTGCTCTTCTTAACCTGCATACATAATTTGGAAACTTGTGATCTGCAAACCCTTGAGGTTGCTCCATGTAAACCTCATTTGATATATATCCATTCAAAAATGCATTCTTAATGTCCAATTGACTCAATGTCCATCCTTTTGATGCTGCAATGGCAATGATTGTCCTTATGGTTGACATCTTTGCCACAGGACTGAATATCTCATCATAATCTATGCCAAAAGTTTGAGCATAGCCTTTAACCACCAATCTAGCTTTGTATCTGGCTATAGTTCCATCTGCATGCCTTTTAATTTTGTAAACCCATTTATTTCCAATCACTTTCTTACCATTAGGCTTTGGAACAAGTTCCCAAGTTTTGTTTTCTTCAAGTGCATCAAACTCTTCCTTCATTGCTTCTTCCCATTGTCTCTTACCCTTTGCTTCATCATAGCTTTGAGGTTCTTCAACTTCCTTAACCATGTAAGCATAATTTTTCTGAGTCAAGTAAGAAGTATCATAGGAATACCTTGTAGGTTGCTTCCTCATTCTGGTTGACCTTCTTGGTTCATACTCTTCATGTATATCTGGGTGTACTTCTTCATCAAATATTGGTCCATCTTCATTTCTTCTATATGATCCAACTCTTGATGTGCTTGCTTGCATATGTTCTTCATCTCCATCTATCTGCATATGTGACTTACCTCTTTCATTCCTTCTTATCTCTTCTTCAAATGTTTCAAGGTCACAATCTTTATCTGCATACCAACTCTTCTGTTCATCAAAGGTCACATCTCTGGAAACAATAAAATGTTTAGTTAAAGGACTCCATAGCCTATAACCCATTTGTTTTTCATCATACCCAATGAACACATATTTTTCTGCCTTTGGTTCAAGCTTATGTCTAAGTTGTGATGGCACATAAGCATAGGCAATTGACCCAAACACTTTACAATGATCAAGTGTTGGTTTCTTACCCCACCAAGCTTCATAAGGGGTCATACCATTCAAAGCTCCACATGGTAGCCTATTCACAAGGTATGTAGCTGTATTTACAGCCTCAGCCCAAAGATAATTAGGGCAATTCTTTTCTTTTAACATTGCTCTTGCAAATTCAACCAATGTTCTATTTCTCCTTTCTGCCACCCCATTATGTTGAGGTGTATACCTGCAAGTTATTTCTCTCTTGATACCTGCATTCCAAAGATAGTCATTAAATTCTTGGGAGAAGTATTCTCCCCCTCCATCAGACCTTAACCTCTTGAGTTTTTGACCTGTAACTCTTTCTGCATAAGCATGAAAATGTTTGAAGGCTCCAAATACTTCTGATCTTTCTTTTAGAACATAAAGGGTTATCCACCTTGTAGCATCATCAATAAACAAAACATAATACCTAGATCCATTTATTGATCCTTCTTTTGTTGGTCCCCATACATCTGTATGTATGAGTTCAAGCAAACCATCATGCTTGAAACCTTTCTTCTGAAATGGTAGTCTATGTGCTTTTCCCATCTGACAAGCTTCACACTTGTATATCATATGTTGATTCTTCACATTTGGTAGCCCCAATACAGATTGGTTCTCCACCATAGTTTTGATTCCTCTTTCATTGAAGTGTCCCAATCTCTTATGCCAAAGATCTAACTCTGTAATTACTTCATCACCATGTGTGAATAGGGCTTGACCAACATTTCCTTGCACTTTAAGAGTAAAAAGTCTACCTTCCTTCTTACCACAAACAATGGGATTGTATCCATCCTCTGGATCTTCAACAAATACCCCTTCATTTGTAAATCTGACTTGAAAACCTTTTTCCACTATTTGTCCAACACTAATCAGATTCTTTGGTATTGTTGGAACATACAAAACATTTGTTAACAAATCAGCTCCACTCCTGCACTTCGCTTTTCCAATTGAATGCACACTATGTTTTGTATTATCACCTGTTTGTACTGTATGACTTGAATTGCCTTCTTCTAATTCTGACAATAATTCTATATTACCTGACAAATGATTTGAACAACCAGAGTCAATATAGAATACCTTGAGATCCTCCTTCTCTGATGAACTTATTGAATTCATCATCAATGTTGTATGAGTGTCATTCTTTGTATCATTTGCATAATTGTAATATGTGGTGTTGTAAGACTGATTCTGATTCCAATTTCTTCCACCACCTCTACCATAACTTCCTCTTGAATTCTGTCTTCCTCTTTGAAATTGATTCTGAAATCTTCCACCTCTTCCTCTGCCATTGTTATTTTGATTTTGGCTTGACCCTTGTTGATTATGCCAACAATCATATGCTAGATGATTGCTCAATCCACAAATCCAACATGTCTTCTTGTTATTGTTCAGATTACCTCTACCTCTTCCATTTCCTCGACCTTTACCTCTGCCAATACCTCTTCCTCTTGCATAATTTGCTTGAGTTGTTGACTCTTCTTCATCCTTTGTGTTGCCTTTATCTCCTTTCTTCTTGTTCTTCATGTACATTGCAGAACTTTGACCTTTGTCTCCATCTGACTTCAAGTCTTGCTCAAATGTGAGCATCAATCCAAGTAATTGATTCAATTCTGGCACATAATGGTTTAATGAGAGTTCTGTTGAAAGTACAAAAGGCTTCCATCTTTCATCACCTCTTAACCCTGCAAGTAATTGTGCTATCAACCTATGATCTTCAATATCCTCATCAATGGATCCAAGGCTATCTGCCAAGTCCTTCATCTTAGTGACATAATCACTAATGCTCTGATTTTGCTTTTTCTTGAATGTGGTGAACTCTGACCATAAGCTAGCTTTCCTAGCTTTAGTAGTGTTTTGGAAGTGATCCTCCAAAGCATTCCAAATGTCTTCAGCTGTCTCTAAACCTCTGATATGTGGCAACAAATGATCTGTAATAGTGTTATATATATAAGCTCTTGCACTTGCATCTCTCTTCTGCCATAGCTTCAAAGCTTCTAGCTCTTCCTTTCTTGGATGACTCTCATCTTCAAATTTAGGCTTTTCTTCTTCACCTGTCACATATACCATTAGATCCTTACTCATAAGTAAGGCTTCCATCCTCATTACCCAAGCAGGATAGTTATCTCTGTCCAATTTGTCAATGGATACATGATCTGCCATAGTATCCTTGCTTCTGCTTCAACCTGTAAGTATAAAGTTAAAGAATGATACCTTTTGTAGACCTTTACCCTTGGGAGTAACTTCTAAATAATCTTCTGATGACTTTTGTTTGTTGAACACCTCAGCTTCCACCTTCTTTGATAAAGAACTCTTCAATTTCTTCTTGTATCTGCTCTCCTTTTACTCTCGAGGATCTTTTCTGCTCTGATACCACTTGTTGGTGTATAAAACACCACAAGAACTAAACTAATGTGGTATTAGAAGACCTCCATAACCATCATTAGCTTAGCAAAACTCTAAATGTGAATCTTCAACTCTGAACTTAGTGAAAATCAAAATTTCACTTCACAGAAATCTGCGCCTTTTCTTCAAATCTTCAATCTGACCTGTATTAGCTTGATCTTTGCAAATTCCTTTGATCATTTACTAAGAAAGGTTCTTGCTAATGTTAAGTAACATATAACAAGCAAAACTTTCAAGTAATAACTTCAAAATCTTCTGATTTTGCTCCAAACTTTTCACTATATCTGAAAATTGAAAAACACCTTCATCGATTTGACATACCTTCACTGTTAAGCTGATTTCTCTAAGTACGCGTCCCGTTTCTTAAAGATCTTTTGACCAAATGTAGTTGAAGACAGTAGCTTTAAAATGAGCTATCACTTACTAAAAACTTTACAGTATACTTCGAGATCTGACCTTAAGAAGTTCAAGTAAATGTGCACCAGAAAAGTCGTAACTGTCAACTACCTTACACAGTCATATGAAATGACTTAGAACTCAATGTAAAAGAGGAATTAGACTTAATCCTTCTATACAAACATATGTTGTATATCAGAGAAGATGTGTACAAATTGGCTTGGCCTAATTTTGCTCATAGCCATGGAAAACTCTCTCAGACTCAGAAGTTTTTCCTCAACATCTCTCTCAGAAAAGACACGACTTTTCTCTACTCACTCAGATTACAGAATTGAGTTCTCTCTACATGTTTTTTGTCTCAAATTAACTTATATACCTATGGTTTACATTCTCCTAGACTTGAACTCGTAAGTTCTGAAGATCAAATTAAAAACTAGACTCTAATTTTGCACTAATTTACAATAGTGAAATTGTCCCTTCACTTAGGCTTAATTTTCTGTATGCTATCTCTTCACTTCTTCTTTTCTTCTTCCTTTCTTCATATGTCTTCATATATCCATGCCTAATTAGTGAGTGAAGCCCCAACATCATTTAATATCTCTCTTGCATCATTTTTTCTTTCCAACTCAGAAATTAATATAGCCTTTGGAGTTCTCTTCTTTTTCTTCTTCTTTTCATTGTCAGCCTCTTGAATACTTTCTTGAATTTCATCTTTCTTTTGAACCGGTTCAGGTTCTTTCTCTTTCTCTTTAGTCAGTTCTTGAATCTTAGGTAGCCCAGCCGGCCTCTTTCCCTCTCTTATCTCTTTCTTCTTTGCCTCTTCCTTTGAAACAACAGGCTCTTTGAATTGTACTTTCTTTTCTAGCTCTTTAACTTTTTCTTCGGCCTCTTGACTTTGCTTTCTGGTCACTCTTCCTTCTGGCTCAGTCTCTTCCTGACTCTCATCCCTTTTCCTCTTTTCCTCCACATTGGCTATATGGGAATAGACCGAGGATTCTTCAACAGGAGACTTCCAGGCAGTCTTCTGCATGATCGCATCCCTAGCCCTCACTAAAGCCTCAATGGAATAATTTCTTTGGGGTCAAGGTCTAGGCACTTTTTCATCTTCCTCCTCAACAGGTTCTAATCGTGCAGCTGATGTACTTGCATTATTGCCAGATAAATCTTCATAAAACTTCTTCATTCCCCCCTTTCCCCAATTCATAGGTAGAGGAAGGCGGGTCCTGAAGTCACATAACTTCTTATCGATATCTTTCACCAGTTGATGCTATTTTGCTAGCTTAAGCTCTTCACAGGCATATGAAAAATGCTCTTGTGCATCGCACCATACGCATCTCTTAGCCCCTCCAAACCCACCAGTCGCTCGTCTCTCAAAAGGTCCTCTGTTTCTTTGAAATGTAGGTTGCACTGGTGGTGCAGGTGTCTGTTGGGCAACAGGCTGCACTAGAGATGCAGGCTGTGGCATCACATAGCCTTGCATATTTGGAATGGGCATAGTGGTTGTCTGTAATGTATCTACATAACTCGTACTCGCCTGAGGAGGAGTGGGGTCCTGATATCCCATAGAATTAACTTTATTGTGAATACTCGCCATTTCTTTTGACATAGACGCTTGCATCGTAATAAGATTCTCTATCTGTCGACTGAGAATCTCAACCTGTAGCTCCATTGGCGATCGCGAAGTGGCTGCAACATTAGCAAAAGCTGACATTGTAGGCACATTCGGAATTGCCAGAAGTGGAGCTTCCCTAGGCGGTTGTGGTGTTACCACTGCAGGTCTATCGTATAACACCGCCTGGTGTTGCCTCATTTGGGCAACCGCTTCTACCTCTCTCCTCACTACACCCCAATCTTCAGTCAATCCAAATCTCTTCCCAGGCTCTTCAATCCTCCTTTCGACCTCAGTCCTGTCTTCAAGACTTAAGATCCTAAGGAAAGATATAACTAGGTCAGGTTTCAAAGCATCTAAATCGGCCTGTGGAAGTTGTTCATATCTTCTCAAGAACTCATTCAAAAGTTGAGTGAGGGATGCAGTGGGCTTCGGAGAGCTTATCCACCGCAAGAACCCTTCTCAACTGTGTTGGGAAAAATCTTCCAAATAAAACAACTTATGCACTTCTTTTCTGAATTCGGCCCAAGGCTTTGCTATATGTGCTGTAATAGGGGCTAAAATGGATCCTGATACTACCCGTGTGAAGTAATGTGTAAACACATCCTCGGGTACACCATAAATCCGTGCCTGTTCCTCAAAAACATCTAGGTACTCGGTTACATTCAAGCTTGTAAACTTTCCTTTTTCTCTCAATAGCGCTTGGACTACGCGGGCCCCTTGTTTCTCTATTACCATTTCCTTGAATATATCCTCCATCTCTCTTCTCTGCTCTGTCCTAGAATGTAGCACAAGGTCCAGTGTAAGTGGTTCAACTATCTCTCTAAGCTCAGAGTAGAGATCAGAGAAGAGGCTTGATGAGTCACGAGCCAGAAGGTAAAGGTCAGTCTAAGCTCTCTGATTTGCCTAGGCCAAAGTCTAGTCGAACTGTCCTCTCTTCGATTCCCAAGATTTCAATGTATTTTCCCCCTTTTTGTGATAAGTTTTCTAATGTTCTGTCTAAGCTATGAAATCAGTAAATCCCTAGTCTTAGCAAGAAAAAAAGTGCTCACACGTATGGACTAAACTAATGCAAAGCGTGGATGCTCAAACACAGACAGCAAGACAGTCTTTCTGTTCAATGTGTGTGTGAAACAATGCAAAAAAATCAAATAACTTGAAGTGCTGGTACCTCGAGTCTCTGTCTGATGCCGAGGTTCTTGTCTCTCTTCTCAAGGAGTGGGTGACGCGTCGAGGATCACCAGGCAACCGCCTCGCTTCACGTCGGGTTCAGGTGTCGGGAAGAAGGAGGTCGTGGCAGGAAGCCGGTGCGTGGGGTTGGATCAGGCCTCTCTCTGGTGCACCGTTCCCGCTGTCCTGCGAGCGGCGTCTGCGCGCTGGGCGCCTCACCTGTGCTCTTCGGAGCGTGCATGATCCTCGTAGGGTCCCTTGCCCCTTGGAAGTGTCGAGACGTGGGACCGTGGGCGTCGAGAAGAGACAATGGGGGGTACCGCAGTGATACACGGAATGCAGATGAAGCCCAACGATACAATGGAAATGAAACTCAAGCCTCCACTAAAATGAATGATACAAACAAGCCGCTACAGTGCGGGCCGATGGTACAATAAAACCGCTACAGTGCGGTGTGATGATACAATATAAAAGCCGCCGCTACAGTGCGGGCCGGCCGACATAAACTAGATCCCTCGCTACAGTGCGAGAAATCACCCACGGGATTCTGCTTCGATCTTCCCGTCCAAGCTTCTCTTCCAACTTTACTTCGGTCCGTTCTTTTCTTCAAATATCCTCCGCAATGGCCTTCCTTCTCTTTACTTCAGATAATCTGAAACCGCATAAACCTGGAGGAGACGATCCACAAGGGCAATCCACAGGATGGGGAAGAAACAAATGAGTTTGGACTTATTTATAGGCCCCTTCCTAGGACTTCCTTCTAGAATGTTCTAACCTCCTCAATGAACTTTCTATTTTTGGCATACCTTTAATTTTTCCTTAGACTATGGTTTTGATTTCACACTTGATATTCACAATTTAATTGGTTTTTAGGGTTTGACCTACAGAAACCACCGTTTCCAAGGGTCCGACCTAGGGTTTTTGGTCGTAAAAATTAGGGTTTTGATCACAATTAACTCAAGCTCATCAATTCAAAGGTTTATTTACAATTTCGGCCTAAAGTCCAAGGTTTCTGAGGGTTCAAGTTCATTTTTCATAGGGTAAACTCGTGTTTCCAGTCAGTTTCAAGGGTCAAACCTAAGCTTTTTATGGGTCTAATGTTAGTTGTTTGTACACATGGTTCTACCATACATCTCAAACATGTTTCCGCATCACACAATCAATCAAATCATCTAAATCATGCACCAAATATATCCCTCTTTAGATCAAAACATCACACAATTCTCATAAAATCAATGAACTTTTGAAAAAAATTAGTGCACACTCCCTACGGGATTTCATCCCGACAATGTGCGTACCATCTCAGGGTAGGTTTCAAGCAGACAGATCCTCCAAGTAGGTTGATGTATATTCCCCTGCTTGGCACTTGCAGGGATGTCATCCGGTGCAAATTGTGTCGCCGAGGTTGGTTCTTTTGATGTGTGTTGCTTGATTTCAGCATTGTAATCGGCCATTAATACACAGAATGGAACATACAAATCATCGGATGTGCCAATCCACCTATGATGGGAAAGGTTTATGAAGTAATCCGATTTTATGAAGACTTCCTCCAATCGTGACATAGACGCTATCTGAACTACAACTCTCTCGTCATGGATTGTAGCAACCTTCTCTAACCTTTGCATCCATTCACGAGCTTCGATCTCAATTGTGTCCATTCCTTCTTCTGTTTGCTTACCTCCAGGTGCTGGCATGGGAACATATGGGTATTCAAAGATCTCCTCCACTTGAATTGGCACTAAGTCTTCAGGTTCCGGTTCCACCAGGGGGGAGGGTTGACACTCGTATTGAAGAACTTTACTTCGTAGTTCTTCTGGTTCTGCTCTGAGTTCTACCACTTCTTCAGATGTGTCGGCTGCTGTTGTGACTTTGTTTGGTGACTCTTGCTGAGTTTCCAGTTGCTTTAGTAGATCGTCTCTTTCTCTTTCTAATGCTACGTGGGCTTCTAGGAGGTCGGCATGGGTTTCCAACACAGTTTGCATATTCTCCGAGGGGATGGCCTTGAAATTCTCTGGCTCGATTTCATGCGGGTAACCTTCCATTGCTGCTTCCAGGTTTTCTTCATTCTGTTTCTGCAGTCTCTTATTTTCTTCGAGTGCTGCGGACATGTGCTTCCATAATACGGCAAGATTGCATCGAAGCTTGAGATTATCTCTGATCTGAGCATGTAACATGTCATCGAGCTGTTGTTTTTCTTCATTATCTGACTGGGGTGGATTGGCAACTGATTGATCATGTTGTGCTTGCAATGTAGTATATTGCTATTGTATTAGCCGCTTCTCCTTATCCAAATCAATGAATTTTTCTTGGAGAGTCTCATGGTTTCTGAAGAGGCTCGTATGCTGGGCATCTAGGTGTTGGTAATGCTGTTGTAGTTGAGACATACATTGGTACATATTATTAAATACATTATTAATAGGGGTAGATGCGGGAAAGGTGTTGAATGTAGAAGGAAAGGGAAAAGGGAATGGTAGCATGTATGCTGTGCTTGAAAAGGGTGAAGTTGGTGGTGGGGGAATGGGAGATTGTGGACGTATGGGGGGAGGGAGAGGTGCGGAGGTGGGTGATATGTCCATGAAATCAAAAGTGGATGCAGTCGTGGGAGTGATTGTGAACATGGGAATTTTGGGTGTGGTGATGGTGGTGAAGGTGTAAAGTGGTGTGTGTAGTTGTGAATATGAACCGCCAGGAAGTTTGATTAGGGGAACGGGGTTTTTTGTGGCTACAGTTAGAATTACAAAGTCAGTAGTAGTGTAAACAAGAGAGTTGGTGATCGGTTGTGTAGGTTGTGTGGGTTGACTAACGATCTGTGCTTCAGTATGGGAAGTGGACCCTAGGGCGGTGACAGTAGTGGTTACACTGGTAGTGGGAGGTGAAGGTGGTGGAGTTGGAGGGAGAGGGGGTAAGGGGGGTGACGGGGGTGCACTGGATGTATGGGCTTCCTCAGTGTCATGAATGGTATGAGTTGTGCCCGTGGTTGTGGATGTGGTGCCCTGTGGTTCTGATACTAATACATTCATTTGTTTTCCTGATCGAGGGGGGCATCTGTCGTATCGTCGCTCCGATCTTCTCAAGTGTGCAAGAGCTGTATGCACTGTCTCAGGTACCCCCAATGCGTCAGCAATCATATCAAGGGTTGCCCTCTATTTCTCATCTACGCCTTCATCTTCCACGATTTGGTTCATCAGGGCCTTTCCTGCTGCCAAGGATAATTTGTGTTGTTCTTGAACTCGATTGATGGTATCACATAATCTCTTCAATTGCTTTGTATAAGCAGGGGCTCCTTCAAGTCCCTGTACAACTTCTTGCTCATATTCATACTCTTCTTCATCAGACAGTCCTTCTTGTTCCTCCTCTTGCTCCTCTTCTTCATCATCCTCCACTTCGACTACCGTTGGTTGGACTAGATGGGGTTGGACGGTATCTGCCTGCTGCCCACTCGCCTGCTCTGCTTCCACTTCTAAATTGGTAGCATTGATTATTATGGCCACCTCCTCATCCGTTAGATCTTCCAATGTAAAGCCATGAGGGAACTCTAATTCAGTTGTTACTGGTGGAAACACTAGGTTCGGGCCTTCTGTGCTAGGCCTTGGTAACCTTATAGTGAATGGTTGCACTCGCCTGGGAAGCCGTGGGGTGGTTTCTCGTGTCAATGTAGCACCTCGGGCCTGTGCACAAGGCATCTGAACTGCACCTCTCATTTTCTTGGATGGAGGCCCTGCGGTTGATAGTCTGCGTTGAAATTCTTGCACCCTGGTCCAAACAAGCGCCCGTTGAATTGGCACATCATATGCCAAGCACCTGTAAACGATCCTCGTGAGAGCACAACATCCATATAGTACCGATTTTTGCTTCTTATACCACCGTTGATGTGCCAAGTGGATTTGGTCAATAATCCAGTGAGGCATGTTGATTGTTAGATCGAAGGCGTCTCCTAAATATAGACTGAACCATATCTTCTTGGGTGGCATTGTGAACCTCTCTTGAGCAGGGAATGTGAAATGCTACATGACCATTCCCAAGTGAATGACAATAGTCGGTGTCATTGCCACCATGTCTTTTAGTTTCGTCAGATTCCTGTTCTTCATGTTATCTAGGAACATTTTCTCTTTTTCGGTGGGGATATGCATACCTTTCATGTCGAGGGCTTCTCTTACGAAATTATTCATCAATTTGAACCACTTCAGCTCAGTGCCCCTTGTGAGAGATGGAAGGACAAAGGTGTTGTATCCCTTTTTCTCTTTGCTCGGAGTGAGGGTGCTAATCAAATACGAGCACCTTAGAAAGTTGGGCTTTGGCAATTGGGCTTTGAAGTAATCATATAGTCCCGCCTTTTTCCATATCGGTTTCAGCCCTTCATTATTTTGTAGTCTCTTGAATTCCCTGGTGAAGAAGTGATACCTGCCCTAGCGCCCGTTGAACTCTATCTCTGCCTCCCACAGGTAAGTGCCTTCTCCCAGAGGTCCTGCCACATCACTGAACCAATGTGAGTTTTTGCTGACTGTCATTGTGTGCCCCTGTGGAGGATTCTGAATCGGTATGGCATGTAATGCCCTCAATGCCACTGGGCGCTCCTTCAATTCCTCCTCAATGGGAAGACTTTCAATGTCCACAATCTGAGGGCTGGTGCCTGCCTGGGAGCTAGTTCCTGCAGCCTCTACCATATTGAAGGGACTGGTCACCTGTTCTGTGAGAATATACAATTGAATGTTAACATTGCAAATGGACACCAAGTGGTCACGTGTCCCCATTACAACATCAACATGTGGTTTTAGTGATAAGTTAGTCACTCAGTGAGTGCTCGGTGATTGTTGGTGTGGTTAGTGGATGGATTGTCCTAAGAGCTAAATGGAAAGATGCAGTGTGAGAATATGCAGTTAGTAGGTGGCGGTGAATTTACAAATGGGGTGAGGGGGTTTGTTACACGCTTTGGGCCGCCAAACAAACAGAATGGCTGTTGGTCTTGATTTTGTGGAGACTCTGGAGGGATTTATTAGAGTGTCTGCTTGGAAATGAGGCTTTTTAGGGACCCATTTACAAGTGATTCTACTTGTGCCCATGGGAGAATATGTGTTCGTGCGTGATGTATAAGAATGGGTATCAGATGTTTGAGTGAGTGAACCATGTTGTACAGGATGTGGCCTCGCTGTAGCTATTTGAGCCCGCAAGCAAGCCTTAGGCACCCAAATTTGCCTTGATTGTGGGCTAGCCTTCATCGACTTCTTGGGTACCCAAATAGACTTCACTTTTGCAGAAGAATTTATGAAAGAATTCTTATTAGTGTCGTGTTGTTGATTACTATTAAGAAGTTTTTCTCGTGTGGTTGGCTTGATCGCAACAGGCTCTTCGCCTTTCCACACCCACACTTGTTTCAATGGCTAAGACATCCTGCTTCTCACGTTCTTTTGGCCTCCAGCATAGGTAGTCTTTTGTATTTGATCTGCCTTTAGTTGCTGCATCCCTCTGGCCTTTGGAAAAGAAGGGAGTTTGGTTGCGTCCTTGACTTCTTTATTGAGATCATCATTCCTCTGCATCACATAGTTTTGGACAAGAACAGCATGGTCATCTTCATGTGTACTCCTGGAAGGACCAGGAGTGTGTGCCTTGCCTAATTCCTTGAGTGCTTCATTTTGTAACTCAATTGTAATGCGTTTCTCATTGACCCAAGCTTGAAGAAGTCCACTTCTTAGGTTTAAGTTGACTGCATGGTCATAGATCCAGTCTTGACCCAAGACCAGAGGCTCAGTGAGGTCCTCATCTTGACACACTAGTACTTTCACTGTCATTAAAACATCTTGAATGTGGAGGGGAAGTTCCACCTCGCCCATGCAAGGGGTTTCCACATCTCCCAATCCTATGAGATATGCCTCTATAGGATTGACTTTTAATTTCAATTCTTGACAGTAAGAGAGTCTCACCGCACTAGTGGATGCACCTGAGTCAATCAATGCTCGCACAGTTTTTGCACTAATTCCTTGTCCTATCTCTAAGGTCACAAATGGACGTCGATCGATTATTCTATGGGCACTTATTCCAGAGACTTCACACATTGCCATATGATATCCTGGGTTCGCATAGTCATCTGCCCTGGGTAGATCCCTACCCTGTCATCTCAACCTCATCCTTCTGATGCGTTCTAAAGCTTCCGCTTGAGCTTCTTCCCGAATTTGCTTTTCTTCCTCTTTGCGTTTTTTGGCAATGTTGAGTCGATTTAGCATCTCTTCAGTCAGAGGTTTGTGATATAACTTGACTCTCCACCTGCTTATGTAGCTAGGTAGAATATCGCCTTCTAATGTGGCTACTTGTACTGCTCCACTCGTTGAGATCCTATTTATGATAATAGGTCCATAGTGACGCTTCTCTAATTTTCTCGCATGTTGTTTCAGGGTGTAGACTAAAGCTAAATTTCCTGCCTTCAAGCCTTTATCCTTAACATGGGTGTCAAAGTATGCCTTCTGTCGCTTCTTAGCTGCATATATCCCTGCAGCGGCCCTCAATCTTGTTTCTCCTAATCGTTGAATGTCAAAAATCCTAGAGGAGAGCTCATGGCCCGTCCAATCATGCTCATGTGCTACTCTCAATGTAGGTATCAAGAATTCTAGTGGTAGCACAACATTTTGGCCAAATACCATCTGAAAGGGTGTTGCTTGGAGTACCATTTTATAGGCAACTCGGTATGCCCAAACAGCATGATGTAGCTCTTTGTCCCAATCAAAGCGTTCATTATTTACCAATTTTGTCAACACATTGCATAGAATCTTATTTGTGCTTTCTGCTTGCCCATTAGCTTGTGGATGGTAGGGGGCAGACTTCTTGTGTATAACCAAAAACTCTTGGAGAAGATTTTCGATAACTTCATTCAAGGAGTGAGTCCCTCTATCGCTCACTAGCTCTATAGGTAGCCCGTATCTTGTGAATACATTCTCAAATAAGAACTTGGCGGTTGTCTGGGCATCATTCTTAGTCGTGGCTTTCACTTCTACCCACTTCGTTAGATAGTCTGTGGCCACAATAATATACTCTGCATGCAAACCCTTAGCTGGGGGATTAATAGGACCTACAAAGTCTATTCCCCACTTAGATAATGCACGTCCACCCATCATAGGTTTCAGGGGCATCTCATCTTTGTGTATAGGATATTGAGTTCGCTGACAGACATCACACCTCTTCACATAGGTATGTGCATCCATGTGAAGGGTTGGCCACCAAAGACCTGCAAATAATATTGCTGTGATCACCCTATCTGGTCCAAAATGTCCTCCTGCTACACCCTGGTGAGCAGTTTTCAATATCTTGAGGTATTCGCTCTCATGGACACATAATATGAGGTAACCATCTTTACCACGTCTGTATAGATTATCACCAATGAGTGAGTAATCTAGGGCTTCTTGTTCTAAACTTCTGTTTCTAGCCAAAGTCATGTCTTGAGGGAATGTTTTCATCTTCAGGACGGCTACTAATGGTTCACTCGAATCTGGCACTAAAGACACTTGATAGAGAGTGAAATGCTACATGGGTGGTTTAGTGCAACATATCGGGCATTCTTTGCACAATTTATGGACATCAACTCCCATAGTCGGCCAATGCACTCCGAGTCTCCTTAGTGTCTATAGGGTTCATTGCTTTGAGTAGTGTTGCTCTAATGCACCTACATGTGTTAATTGCAAACATTTAGCGTACTCATCCTCTTCCACACAACAAGCTAGGATCCCTTGACCTGTGTGCTTGTACATACTTCCTGCCATGATGTGGTATTTTTGGGCTTTTACTATCTCCCTATCTTGAGTGTTTATGACTGAGTGGTTGGGCCCGTATGTCAATACTGGCACTGATGGCTTAGCCCATTGAGGTACAACTTCCAAATTAAACAAGTAAGCATCAGGAAGGTCATCTGATACTCCTTGTGGGGCTTCTCCAGATGTGAGCCTAGAGAGATGGTCTTCTCTCAAGTGAGTCTTGCCTTCTCTCACCACAACCTCAAAGTCGTATTCAATTAACAAGAGAAACCATCTTACTAATCGGATTGTATTGCATGGTTTGTTTACCAAGTACAATAATGCCTGATGATCGGTAAAAAATTTAAACTTATTTGCAAGAAAATAGTGTCTAAACTTTTTAACTCCATATACCATGCCTAATCCCTCTCATTCAGTGGTGGTATAATTTCGTTCAGCTGCATTCAACTTTCTAGTAGCATAGGCAATTGGAAGATCCATATTATTATCACCCGTAGGTTGTGCAAGCACACATCCAATAGCATAATTGGATGCATCCACATGAACATGGAAGGGTTTATTCCAATCTGGTGTGGTCAAGATTGGTGTTGAACACAATCTCCTTTTGAGCTCATTGAAAGAGTCCTCACATTCATTAGTCCACTCAAAGTTGGTCAAAAGGCCGTACAACGGCTTAGCAATGATGGCATACATGTGTATAAAGCCTCGGTAATAGCCACAATGCCTCATGAAATCTTGTACTTTCTTGACATTCTTTGGCCTAGGTAACTCTGCTATGGCTCTTACTTTCTCTTCATCAGTGGCTATGCCATTCTTTGACACTATGTGTCCTAGAATCTTGCCTTGCCTGACCATGAAAACACACTTTTCTAGGTTCAGGCAGACTTGATACTCTCGACATTTGTCAAAGATTTGCATGAGCTCGGGTATATGTGTTTGTCTGATGTTGGAATGAGCACAAAGATCATCCACATAGACCTCTAAGCTCTTCCTCAAGAATTCTTTAAATACATGGCACATCAATCTCTGGAAGGTTGCAGGGGCATTGGTAAGCCCAAATGGCATTACCCTAAAGGAAAATATGCCCCATTCTATGGCAAAAGCACTCTTATGCTGGTCCTCGGGAGCAATGGCTGCCTGATTGTAGCTAGAAAATCCGTCAAGGAAACTATATACGTCCTTGCCTGCTACTCTTTCTAAGAGATGTTTCGTGATAGGAAGCGGATAGTTATCTCGAATAGTGGTTGCATTAACCTTCTTCAAGTTAATGCACACACGTAGCTTTCCATTCTTCTTGGGCACCACTACAATGGGGGATACCCACTTAGTGTGCTCAATTTCATAGATGAATCTAGCTTCTACCAGTCTATCTATCTCCTCTTTGATCTTAGCAGCATAATTATCGTTATATGTGTATGGCTTCTGTTTAGAGGGTTTTGCATATGAGGTCATGGGAATTGTGTGTATGTTTGGGTCTACACCTTTCAAGTCCTTATAGCTTCAAGCAAAGACATCTCGGTACTCTCTTAGCAAGGCTATCAACTCATACTCCTCTTCTTACGTCAGGTCATGCCCTATGTAAGTGCATCTCTCTTCTCCTTCTTCTATGGCTACAACTATTTTCTTGGTGGTTTCTTTGTTATCATAGGCCTCTCCTGATTGAGGCTCATGTTTTGGCATCCTTACCATGACTCCTCTATCATCTATCTCATACTTTTTAAAGTTTTCAAGGACCTCAAACAAAGATTCTTCCTCTTCTGGTGTGACTTCTCTCTTCTTTCTTATCTTTCCTTCATCCTTAGGGGTCACTTGTGTGGCTAACCTTACATCATTTGTAAGCTCTCCATGTCTCTGGGGTTGAAATTCTACTTCATAGAAGTATTCTTCATCTGATGCAAAAGGTGGGTCCATAATGATTGACTCTAGGTCAGAGTCACTTGCATCCTCAAATGCATCAGGGCTAGGTTTGCATTCTTCTAGAACTGCCTCTCCCATGATTGGCTCTATGGAGAAGACTGAAATGTCATAGCCATCCTCGTCACAGTGAGGTGTCCATTGTTCTTCATTGATGGCTACATCCATTGTTGCTAAAATTTCTACCCAGCCGTGAGCTTCAAATTCCTCATCCGGAAATACTACAGGTGCATAGGTTGGGTCTTGAATTGATCTATGTGTTTCCTTCGCACCTACCTCTCTGGCTTTTTCTCTCTTCTCTTCTTCTACTGCTACTTTGCACATCCATAAATGGGTGTCTTCATGCATCCATGAGGATCCTGGTGCTATGGAATTCACAGACTCAGTATCATCTTTGGCTCTATGGATGGGATTCCATTGGATAGGAGGGACATCTCTATGAGAGTAATCTTTGAGATTGACTTTGGTCGTAACACCTAAGTGTTGCAAGTACAATTAGTTGGTTCCCCAATCCTATACCACTTGCAATTGTCTCATAAATGGTTTTCCCAAAATCATCTCATAGGCATGGTTCTTGCTAAAATCACAGATAGCAAATGTATGCTCAAACTCTACACCACATGTAGTGAGAGTTATTCCTTCTAGCAAGCCTAAGGGTCTTTATATGTGACCATCGGCCATCTGCAATTTCATCCTCGTGGGCCTGAGTGCTGGCTTGCCCCAACGCTTCCATAAGGAGGTGGTAGCAATTGCAACTCCTGCACCTGAGTCGAGAATTGCCTTGGTTGTGTACCCCTGATGGGTAATGGGAGGATAGGTGTTTCCTTCTTCTCCTTCGCTCATGTCTCCTATCTTGTCTAGAGGAATTTCTGGCACTGTTCTATGGGAGCCTACCTGGGAACGGGGTTTAGCTATTTCAGGCACTTGTTTAGCTACATGTTTCCATAGCTCTGGCCTTACTTTGAGTAGCTCTTCTAAAGTGAGGTTACACTGTGTTCCTAGGTATGACTGAGTCTTTGTTTCTTACCATGAATGTGGGTGCTCTCATACACGTGGACTTTGCTTCCCATGGGCCTGTGAAATGGGGTAGTTCTTGTATGGAATTAGATTCGAAGTCTAATCTCTCCTGAGATTGAGTGCTCTCCTGCTCTTCATAAATGGATGGGATGTCTTGTGGGAATTGGTCGTGTGCATCATCCACAAGTTCAATGGGAGGAGGGACTTCACTTTCTTTAGCCCATTTGTCTTCTTGAATCTCTCGGAATTCTGGTGTGAACCGATTCATAGAAGAAGATGTGTCTCGCTCCGTAGAGTTAAGCACATAGGCTTCCTAGGCAGGAAGGCTTAGCCTTTCACTTGGCTTGCCCTTATTTTGAGAGGCGGGTTCCTTTTCTGATTGTGCAATTAGCCTCTGCAATCTTTCTAGCAGTCCATCAAAGTGCAACTGCGTCTTAGCTGAACTAGAGATGTTATAGAGGCGACTGGCTTCAAACATGGTTTGAGCCGATTCCACCATCTTAGCACAAATTTTGGTTCGTTCAAGCTCTAGTTCTGCTCTAGGGTAATACTTTTCATGATCGGTTACGTTTGGCCCTTCTTGGATTCTGGCCTGATATGCTTTGAGCATCATATTTAGGTCCTCAGGAGTGGGATCTGCTAGGACTGATCCTACTCTAGGGGGTGGTGGAGTAGCATGAGGTGGGTTGGAAGGTGGTGGGTCGGATGGAGATGGGAATGGTGGAGGTGGGGTAGTGTGAGAGGGAGTTTGAGATGTAAGTTCAGCTATCTTGGCTTTTGTTTCTCTTAGGCTTTCCTCAAGTTCACTCATCTTCTTAGCCCATTGCCTCTTCATTCTTTCTCTACTATCTCTCCAGGCTCTAGTCCTCTTCTTGGTTATGCTCTCAGTTTCACTAGCCTCAGCATTTTTTTCCTAGCCTAAACTTTGGTTTTGCGACAAGGCCTGAGCTCTAGTGACTACCTGTACTAGTGTCGTGGAAGTCACACTTCCTGTAGAGTCTACTACTAACCCAATAACATTGATAGGAGTGATTTTTGCCATATTATTGGGATTCTTTGGGCAATCTCGTAAGAGATTCTCTTTCCCGCAATCTTGACAAAAGCCTTGAATGGTTATCGATTGGGGTTGTGTGGGTGCAGGCATGGGGCAATCACGAATGAGATGATCCCCTTGACATCTGTAGCATGGTCCTCTAGGGAATGGGGGTCTTACCTGCCTAGGTTGAGGTCTAGAGTTGGGGTTTGCGTACATGACATTTATGTAATCTGGCTCCCAACTACGTTTGCTCGGTTCTTCACTATAGTAGGACTCACCATGTTTAGGAGACTGCATGTAGTAAGCCTGTGGACTATCTATGTGAGTGGAATCAAAACTATGATCACTGGGGTCACTTTCTGAAAGCAATGGTGCTACTAGCACTATGGCTCTATTCAGGTTCTCTTCTACAACTGTATATTTTACTGGGATCACATTGGCTGGGGTTGGAGGTTGTTGAGCTAACACAGGTTGAGGCCTTTGTTGGTTTTGGTAGGGTTGTTGATAGAATTGTTGTGGTCTACGATATTGTTGTGGAGGGTACTGGTTCTGGTATCTGCCCTGTTGTGGATATGGTTGAGGGTAGGTTTTCCTAACTGCTTGCTTATTGTAGGGGCAATCTTGGGCAGTGTGATTTGTGTATCTCCGTTCTATGGTGCAGTACTGGCTACTAGGATTCACTTGGGGTTGAGCCATGATGGGACATACGTTTGCCATATGGTCCCGTCCACAAGTATAGCACCATTTAACTGGGGCAAATCTTGGGATTTGTTTGCTAGTGACACCTAGTTTTTGAGCTACTTTCTCCGCGAGTTCCTCAATTGATTTGGATTGCGAGGAAGAGAGACTAGAGGCACTATAAGAATCTTTGGAGATTTTGGAAAGATCTAAATCCTCCCCTAGGTTATCCTCGATGTTGATGCACATGCGTACACACTCTTCTATAGTCCTAGGGTCCTTCAAGTACACATACGACCTCAATTTGGTACTTAGCAATCCATCCCAGAATGAGGCCACTTGTTTGGCTGGTGTGGGTAACTCAGAAACAGGGCATCTCTCAAGATATTGCCTAAACCTTCTTCGTGCAAGTCTCACCGTTTCCTGGGGGGTCTGCTTGAAGCTATGTATCAATGAGGAAGTATTATGCCTTATCCCACTCTTAGAGAATTCAGTGATAAAAGCCTCTAAGAGTTAGTCTATGCTCCTGAACTGTCTCTCATTCAATGGTTGAAACCACGTAAGGGCTGTGTTCCTTTAGACCAAAGCCATTGTACCGCATGAATAGGTCCTCAACTTGTTCAACTCTCAAGACTTGCCTAAACTCGACCACATGATCATATGGGTCTCCTGTGCCATCGAAGTAGTCCTTCATGGACTTAACTAGCTAGGTTGGTCTCAAGGTTCTGGTGTGCTCTCTAGGTCTTGGTAGAGGGAATTCATCCACATTCCTTTGGTTTCTTGGGGCTCTAGGTCTATCCGGTTCTGTCTCTGTTCTCATTCTTTCTCTTCCCACTGGGTTGGCAAAGCTTACCTCCGGTCTATCTCTATGTCTATCTCTTTGAGTTCCATGAGCTTGGGATGTTCCAGCTCCGGGGTGACCATAGGACACATTAGATCTTGGTTGGGGGAAAACAAATTCACCCTTCCAAGTGTAAGCATGCCTATCATGTTCTGTAACCACAAAGATCCTCTCTGAAGTGGGATCTAAGTAGGTCACTCTGCCTGGGCTATCAGGATCTTTGAACTCGTAGATCATGATTATTCCTACCTCATTTGGATGATCAAATTTATACCTCCAAAAGGCATCATCATTCTCTCGGTTCAGGAGCAGATCTATGCTCTTATTGTCTTGGGGAATCCACTCTGGTGTGATAATCCTACTGAGAACTGATTTGCCTCGAGGGGTTCTAGGTTCTACACCCATGTTTCCTTGCTCTAGGTCTCCTAAGTCCGTTTCTGGGATCACATTTCCGAACTCATCTGTCCTATCTGGGTGACTGGTGACTACATATATGGTTCCCTCTTTGTCCATGTATGCTCCATTTTCAAATTTGACAGCTGGGTGTTCTAGCCCAATGGATTGATCTAGGTTTTTGATCTAGACCATAGATCTTCCTAGGTCGTCCTCATAGATGCTAGCACCTAATCGGTTGGTCCTAAGGTATTACAACTGCATCTTGTAGGGGCCTTCTACCCTATGTAAGTATGGAACACCTGATTTTCCTGTAGGTCTCTCCATACCGTGGGACATCTCTGACTCACTAGTTTCAGAGCTAGGGTAGTGGGAATAATGGCTCAACTGCTGGGCCCAAGACCTAGCAGTATGATTGACACTAGCCTCAGAAGATCTAAGACTCTGTCTATCTCTTCCTAGGTGTCCTCCTGATCTAAGCTTCATATGCTTAGCTAAGCAATCCCAACTTTTACCCAAGGTACAACCTCGTTGCTGAGTTCTTTTGTATCAGTTACTTGATTCTTTTTTAGGTTGATTATCGTGTTTATGATCTTGTCTGATATCACGTCGTCAGGAATACTTGAGTTGATTTCCGCACTTTAATGTTGATTGTCTCACGTTAGGTTCTTTCCCTTTAAAGTTGTCCGTCACACACAGGTTATCTCTTGACTTGAACTTGATTTCTTAGATAGTCTTGACTTGTCTCGTGCCTATCGTTGCCCTGACTTACTTATAGCACTAGTCCCGTGTAGCCTAAGCTAGGAATTGACAGAGGGAGTTGAGAATAATCCAACCTCACTTGCTGATCCTTGGATCTTTAGTGTTCAAGAACCCCGTTCTCAAGCTTGCGGAGTGCCCTTGCTTTGGATGCCCTCTAATGCTCTCAATAGACCTCTAAGAGTCCCAAAGTTAGCTCAAGACTTAAATTCAAATGACACAAGGAATCACTTTCATTCATGTAATTCATATGTCAATTTGCACCATGTCTCTTTGGAACACAATTCTAGAGATCCCTGGGTTTTCCTCCCCTTGGAAATGGTTCAATTAAAAATAATATGTCTAATAATCCTAGTTTTGATTGTACTCCCCACGAGCTTTCCAACAAAACAAGAATCACAGCAAATGGATTTCGTATGAAAAAGTTATGACAATTGAGGGTTTGGAGTTAAAACAGGGTTCAAACAGGCTAACAGCTCACAGACTTTATCATATCATAATTGTTGAGGCTCTCATAGTGCTTCTTTTTCATGAGATTGTCATGCAATCGATGCATCTAGTCTTTGTGATGAGAATGAGCCTATTTCTTTTGATGAATCCCATACAAAAAAATTGTTGGCTGCTATGAAATCAGAAGATGATGTTATTATCAAGAATGTTACTTGGTCTCTATGTGATTTTTCTCAAAGAAAAAGGCTATTGGCATTAAATGGGTATATGATTTTAAACATAAGCATGTAGAAAAGTTGATAGATATAAGGCAAGGTTTGTTGCCAAAGGTTATGCATAAGATAGGGGCTTTTATGTTTATGATACCTTTGCTCCCACATGCCAAATGACCATCATTTCTACCATTTGTGCACTAGCAGACCATCATGATTGGAATGTACATCATTTGGGATATAAATTAACCTTTTGAATGGTGATTTACATGAAGAAGTGTATGTATTGCAACCCAATGATTTTGTGCAAAAGGGCATGAAAACAAGGTGGAAAAGTTGAAAAAAGCATTATATGGTTTGAAGCAAGCACCACGTGGTTGGCATGAGAGGATACATGCCTACTTTTTACCACATTGTTTTGAGAACACTCTAAATAAGATCATCTTACGTATTAAGCGTGCAAACCACGTGCTTTTAATTATTATTGTATATGTTGATGATATGTTGCTCACTCATCTTAATGAGAACAATATTACTAAATTTAAGGTTGATTTGCATAACTCTTTTGAGATACCAGATTTGGGGCATTTGCATCATTTTATGGGCATTCAATTTAGGCAAGCTGATCAACGAATAGCTTTGTGTCAACTAGATCATATTAACACATTATTGTAGATTTTTGTCCTTGAAGATTGAAAACCTATTGCAAATCCCACGGAAAAAGGTTTATGGTTGAGTCTTCATGATGCTGGAGATGCATTTGATGTTGTTTTCTATCAGCACACTATTGGTTGCTTGATTTACTTATTTTAGTTGTTTGTTTCTCAAATGAGCAAGTTTATGAATTTTTCATGTCAAGCATTGGGAAGCTGATAAGCACATGTTTCGCTACTTGAGTGGTACTCATGTACTTGGATGTTTAAATCTGAAGATGGGATGAGTACTACCAGATTTATATGCTTTTTGGACTCTAGCCTGGTTTTTATGATACTCATGTGTCCACTAGTGGTGTTTGTGACATTGAGTGTAGGGATACTTTCAAAGTGACTATTGAATGTGTGTGACTCAGTTGTTTTTTAGTTGATTTGGGTGTTGGTCATTCTTATACCACCTCTATATTTATTGATAGTAAGAGTTCATTCATAGTTTCGAGGAACCCTATGTTCCATGCTTGCAAAAAGCACAATGAGGTGCCCTATAACTATGCTAGAGAGAGTTTGTATACTAGAGAGATTAGTTTGGTATATGTGCTCACATTGGATAATGTTGTAGACATTTTCTAAAAGCTCTTCATAAGGAGAACTTTGAAACTTGGCTTACTTCTTGCTGTGGATTGATTTCTATCCATATGCCTTGGGACTTCCTTTCACATGAGTGCTACTCCATGTTCACTACATCACTCCCAATAGGGAATTATTGATATATTTTGGTAGTAATGTTTGTGGAAGCACTTGGGACTAGTAGGGCAGTTTGTTCCCTCTTTAGGAGGTTGTTTTCCTGGATTGAACATGTTCCTTGTTGGAGTTCGAGGTCTAGGGAAGAACATGAACAACACAAGAAAGAAGAAAAAGAAGCTTGGGGGAGAACACAACAATGGATGTATTACCAAGGGAATGTAGAAAGATAAGTGAACCATTAGGGTTATAAATATATATAGAAGATGATGGAGAAAAACCTCATAAAGGGGAAAAAAGGGCCTCAGTGATCCTACGTGTGTTCATGCACGTCACTACCAATATATATCAACAACCCCCCCTTCCCGTGAATGTAGGTTGCTATCTTTGCACACACACCATCGAACTAAAAAAGAGATGCAAGCCAATAAAGTGGTGTGAAGGTGGTACTGGCTAAATATTTTCATGGCTCTTATATCCATGGAAGATATAGGCGCAAATGTTTCTTGCCCAAAAACGAACACAAAATTCCCAAATAATAATAAAAATCTAAAACAGAAAAAAAACCTAAAACTTAATAAAAATCTAGAAAGTAGTAAAATGCATAAATGTAACAAAAACCTAAAAAAATTAAAGCCTAACAAAAAAACATAAAAACTAAAGATAACCTAAAACCCAATGAAAACCTAAAACCTAGTAAAAGCCTAAGACCTAATAAAACACTAAAATGAGTCAAAATTCCAAAAAATTCAAAAAGAAAACTTAAAACAATAAAACCTAAACCCTTATAATTATGTGCGTTTGTCATATATATATAAATATATATATGTATCTATATATATATATATAATATATATATATATATATATATATATATATATATATATATATATATATATATATATATATTAATATATATATATATATATATATATATATATATATATATATAAATTATGTGCGTTTGTCATATATATATATATATATATATATATATATATATATATATATATATATATATATATATATATATATATATATATATATATATATATGTATGTATGTATGTATATATACAAAAATTTGTGTACTATTACCATGGGTTTACACACTAAGTGGAGAGCTTAGAATTTGCACAATGAAATTTCCTCTGAAATATTTCTTAAAGGAAAAACTAAAAAATACCAAAAGCCGATTAAGATATCTTGGATGTGAGTACAACGATATTTTGGCAAACAAAAGGTGTTGCCCAAAGTGAAGTGTGTGGAGTGCACACTCGTGAAGGTGGTTCACTTTAATCTCTTCCAATGAGCAAGTAGGAACATTGTGAGTATGCACCACTCGCCTGATTTCTCATGTTACAAGAATTTCCACTTTTAGTGACTTTTGTAGATGTCGTGGTTTCCAATGGAGGTTTCCAATAGACTAGAAGATTATCCTCTTCAAGGGACCTTTTCTTAGGTTTTTGTTCATTCACACACACCATCTAAACAAGAAAAAAAATAATTCGATGAAGTGGTGTGAAGGTGGTACCAACTTTATATCTCCATGGCTGCTATATTCATGGAAGATATAAACTAGAAACAAAAAAAAAAACTCTTAATCTAACAAAAACTACTAA